>JAEAOA010002240.1:2025000-2432500 GCA_016746295.1 Potamilus streckersoni
ATATCCTATTTTTGATCAGTTCTTGTATTGTTGACATAATTATTGAAATGTGTACATAAACTGTATGTATTCATTGATGTAAACATACTTCTGTTAATCTAACTCGAAAACACGAACGATTTTATACACGCTTTCAGACATGGAAAATCGTGATCATTTGGCTCCATGTGAACGTGAATACATAAGCCCTAATATATATTTCCACAAAAGCTAGACAATGTCACGGGAAGATTGCGTACGTTTTGCCCCAAAGCAAAGTCTTCCTCATGAGACAATAAAGAACACATACACATCTTTTTTTTTGGCTTTGCATCCATGATAAAACTGCCAATAACAAATTTTCAAAACATATGAATGTATTTCGCTGGTACCTGAACAAAATGGGTAAGCAAACGTCATAGTCCAGTAACTAGTAAATTCTTTCTCTGGCAAGAAGTCTCGTATTCCCACTGTGGCCGTGCCCGAGACTCGAATTCACGCGGTCAGAGGTGTGATGTCATTGATATGTAAAGGCGAGTGCTTTGGACCACTCAGCTACCCGTGACCCTGAAGTATTATGAAAAATATTTTTTATTTAATTATGTTATTGGCATAGTTACCTGTCAATTTGCTCTCTTTAATGAAATGCTGCAAATAAATGTTGTGAAAGGTATGATATTATGACTGGAGTCTTAGACGAAATCAAAGATTAAGAAATTTCCTCACGTGGTTTTCTTGAAAAAATCTCTAACATTATTTTTTTTTTCTGTGATCTGTATCAAATGGAGATCGTATAAAGAAGGGATGTTCATCTTCCATTTGATTTTTTTTCACATAACTTACATATGCATTGATTAGAAGGGATGCCATTATGCTGTCCTTTTTCTATAGATAAAGTATGGGCCTTTAATAGCTAACAGATAAATCAATAGCTGTATAAAACAGAACAAGTACCATACAAATTAATACAGTGATGTGTTTTATGTCAAATGTTCTCAAACTGTGATACGCGGGCCACTGGTGGTCAGCGAGGCCCATTTAGGTGGTCGACGCAAAGTCGCGAATCAGTCGAGAACCTGAACTTTGCTATAAACATAAAAATACAGGCTCATCCAATGCATTAGAAGGGAAAGAATACTGATATTAAAATATCAGTTGTATGCTTTTGTTTGTGGAACAAAAAGTGCTAATTATTATTTTTGTATACGAAGAACTTTTATTATACAACGTGCTTTAGAATTGTAAGCTATCGGTACAATCAACATTAGGAAAGATAATTAAGTGGTCCGGTAGAGACTCAAAGCAATATTCAAGTGGTCGGCGGAAATTAGGAATCAATGCTTTATGTCATTTATTTACAACTTAATTCCAACGATTTATTAAACTGTTTTAAAGACATCCTCTGACGCAGTGTGAAGGATACTTTCATCTACAACATTAAGTGTGTACCAAGTATAAACAACTCAACATCTAAATAGTGTGTCTTAACTTTCGTAACTTATGTGGCTTTACCTGAATCGAGTTTTTCAGCATTGTATTTCATTGTATTTTGAATATATTATCCATTCTGGGCAGTCTAATCCGTGACTTAATACAGTCACAATAACAAATAGTATAGTTATCTCCACATTTTCTTTTAAGTAGGAGTATGTTTGACTAAGGTCTTAGTAAGAGGGAGTAAGTTTGACTAAGGTCTTAGTAAGAGGGAGTATGATTGACTCAGAGTTTAGTAAGAGGGAGCATGTTTTACTCAGATCTTTGTATGAGAGAGTATGTTTTACTCAGATCTTAGTAAGAGAGAGTATTTTGACTCTGATCTTAGTAAGAGCAAATATGTTTGACTCAGATCTTAGCAAGAATGAGCATGTTTGACTAAGGTCTTAGTAAGAGGAAGTATGTTTGACTCAAATCTTTGTAAGAGGGAGTATGTTTGACTCAGATCTTAGTAAGAGGGAGTATGTTTGACTCAGATCTTAGTAAGAGGGAGTATGTTTGACTCAGATCTTAGTAAGATGGAGCATGTTTGACTAAGGTCTAAGCAAGATGGAGTATGATTGACTCAGATCTTAGTAAGAGGGAGCATGTTTGACTAAGGTCTAAGCAAGAGGGAGTATGATTGACTCAGATCTTAGTAAGATGGAGCATGTTTGTTTAAGGTCTAAGCAAGAGGGAGTATGATTGACTCAGATCTTAGTAAGAGGGAGCATGTTTGAATAAGGTCTAAGCAAGTATATTTGACTCAGATCTTAGTAAGAGGGAGTATGTTTGATTCAGATCTTAGTAAAAGAGGGTATGTTAGATTCAGAAGGTTCAGAAATTTAATATAAAACTTACTTTTCAATTATTTATGAATTTATGTGCTCCCGGCATAAGCTAATACTGATGTGATGAAAGTGTAAAATAAATCGAAAGCGTCAGCTGCACAAAAATGTGTTTAACTTATCTTGAACAATAATCAATGTGTACAGAAACATGTTTGCTGGAACTGCGATTATGTACTTTATTCGTGTCCAATTAAATTTAGGAATGAAGTATAATTTCATGTATTTATAAGATGATATGGTTTGAGGTTCTTTACCCAGATAGCAAAATTTTTCATTTGCTAAAAAATAGCCAAAATTTCTGAATACTGTCATGAAAGTTTGATTTAAATTAACACACATTCCACTATTATTACGGAAACGTTTTAGGGATATTAATACCTTGTAATGAAGAACCGATTGTATCTGGATAATATGCATCATTATCTACGTAAAATAAATGAATACCATCAGATATTTATTAAGTTAAAATATGCCTTTGGTCATTTTTATGGGAGATGTGATACCAATTAATTAATAAAAAGACAGAATAGAAAAAAGCTCACCACGCATTTTTGTCCGTTACCAACATTACAGGTGAAATTAGGCATATTTTTTCTTTCATCTGCACACATAACCATAAATTCTTATTACGGAGATAAAAAAAACTATAAACAACTTTCTACCGATGCCTTTGTTAGCTAAACAATTTAGTTAGTAATTTGACATGATCGATGGTGTCAAATGCCGTGGAAAAGCCTAAGAACAAATAATAAAAGTGACTTCTTTCGCTCAGATAATTTTTAAATCATTGCTTAAAGCAAACAAAATTATCTTTTACTTAGTAACCTTTACTGAATCCCGCTACCTTTTATATATGTATGTATGTATGTATGTATGTATGTATGTATGTATGTATGTATGTATGTATGTATGTATGTATGTATGTATGTATGTATGTATGTATGTATGTATGTATGTATGTATGTATGCATGCATGCATGCATGCATGCATGCATGCATGTATGAGAGAGAGAGAGAGAGAGAGAGAGAGAGAGAGAGAGAGAGAGAGAGAGAGAGAGAGAGAGAGAGAGAGAGAGAGAGAGAGAGAGAGAGAGATCAAACACTTTTAAGGTCATCTACAGATCCTTTTGTATATGTAATGGGCAAATGATTGGTTCTTCCCCCATTGTTTAAGGAAGTACAGGGTATAAGAAAATGTCGCTCAGGAACTGACTATATACCGTCATATTATTATGACGTGTTATTTTTTTCGGCTACCATTTTCTCCCGCCTACTCATTTTTCTGATTTGTGATACCGAATATCTTTGAGAACTTTCGCTTCAGAAACAGTACTTAAACAAATATGTGAACATTAAATTATAGAACCAGACTTGTGATTGGTTTCTGTGTCATTAAGATACAATAACTGTTTCTAGTTTTCATACTATCGACAACACAATATATCGACATTACTGCCAATCTTACGTGCACGTGTTTGTTTAATCAGCTTGAAAAACATCCGACCTTGATAAATTTATTTCCTTTAAGTTTATATTTCTCTTTTCTTAAATGCGAATCGTATTGTTTTATATGTTTCTAGCCATTTTATAATCCGTAAAATGTCAAGCATTACAATGAAATCTTAATTTATTGAAAAAGACATTTGCCTTTTATTGCTATCAAAAATTGTTTATCCCACCAAAGAAACTGGACTTATTTTTCTTTTTGATACTGTAACAGTATACAATAGGCTGTATTGTGATAAATATCACTAAAACATTGCACAGAGTCACCAATCCTATGTGATAACGAATGATTTAATGTTTCAAAAACTCATGAAGTTTGCTTTATAAACTTGTATTTTCATTCCACTTGTACTCGTCAAAGATAGGACCAGAATACCATTTGTAGAATATGCATATGTTTCTAAGATCGCCAAGTGGAAAAGTGAACTCACATATAACAGGAGAGTTGGCAAATTCAGTCATAGACCCGATTCAAAATAGGAACAATATTTAAAGTGGTCATTTGAGGGAATCGTAATATCTACAACGCTAGCCAGATCATTCGCAATGCATGCGAAATGTGCCTCTTGGTGTGTTCTACCATTTGGGAGTCATATCCTTAATATACGTTTATCAGTAAGATACAAAATGCATCTCAAACAATCTTTCTATCATTTTTCTTTATCAAGTCATTCTCTAATAAAAAGCGTCTTTTTTTCTTCACATGAAATCAGCATCAACAACATCACATAACATCAGCAACATCAACAACATCACAAACAACATCAGCCAAAAATATTACCGAGACTATTATTTCTACTATTAAGATCACCAGCTAAAAAGAGAGAAAAATAAAAACAGAATAGAAAGTTTGGATTTTCAATAGAACTCTTTCTTTAAAAAAAAATCGACTCCATTATCTTCATTATAATATACAAGAGATCCGATATAAAATGGTCTCCTTTAAAACGCATGCGCCCTTCCTGATCATTATACCGTGTATTTTGCCCATATGACTTTACATGAGTCTTCTGTCAAGTGTGCCATAGACAGTTCAAAGCACATATTGATTTCTTACAGAAACTAAACTAGTTAGTGATGTCATCGTCATCTTCGAACGTGTGTGTGTGTGTGTGTGTGTGATTTGGATTTTTGACGTAGCTTTAACAATTTTCAGTCATTTAGCTACCATGTCTGCAGTGTGGCAGTTTATAGTGATATCTGCGACTGGAGAATCATGCCACAGTTATGTAGAATTTTGTTTCACACAGTCACATTATCCTAACACTAACCTCTAAATGCTGAGTGCCATTTGGTTGTCTTTGATATTATTTCGCTGGGGTTAGAACCCGCGACCTTCCTTATCCAAGGCGGGCACTCTAACCACTAAGTCACTTGAAACAACTGTTGAGCGACCATCCCTAGAATCTCCCCATGTATTGGGTTTACTCAAATTTTGGTCAGTGTTATTACAAATAGAACAATATCCAAGGGTTGGTGCTCTCTCTCTCTCTCTCTCTCTCTCTCTCTCTCTCTCTCTCTCTCTCTCTCTCTCTCTCTCTCTCTCTCTCTCTCTCTCACACACACACACACACACACACACACACGCACATAAAGTTTGCTGAGCTAAAGAACTGAACTGGTTCATACTATGTATTGACAGTCATATAGGTGACGCAACTATTAGCTTAAATATCAAACAGTTTCGTGTGCTTGTAATTTACCCTCTCGCTACCCCAACCATATGATGTGCCTAAGGTTAAAATAAAATTGTTCAACTCATTTTCATTATTGCTATCAACTTTGTAACTCTCATCAACAAATTCATGAATGAATATGATAGAAGTTGAGGAATAAAAATATTCTGCGGTATTCAGTTTTGTCATAACGAAAATGTTCATCGGTATATATATATATATATATATATATATATATATATATATATATATATATATATATATATATATATATATATATATATATATATATATATATATATATATATATATATATTACATGCTGATTGAACCATGGCGGTGTATTTGTTTATGGATAGCTCCGTCAACTCATCCGCATATACGTCTGGGTAAAGGTCATAACTTTGAAGGCCAAATAAATGAGCGGTGTATATTAAAAGTTGCAAGAAAATTGAATGAGAACGCTAAAGGTACAACCTTCCGTGTGTTATATATCCTTTTCTAAAAACATACCACCCGTTGATTTCAATAAGGTAGAAATACTGTTGCTGGGTAGTGAAAGTGTGAAAGTTAAGCATAGTGATAGAGCTGCGTACCTCGAAAATATTTTACCTCGTTATTTCTGAACGTACCACGATATGTACCACGGTATAACGCAATTATATTAGGGACAAACAATTAAATTTTCAGGAGCAGGGCCCTGACACATTTTTGTTTAATTTCATCTGTCTTTAGAATGAAAAATATCTTGCGCTCATTTATAGAAAAAACAATACCATATTACATTCATGATATTATTTTGAAACAAATATGAATTATCTTGAAATAAAATAATAGATATTTCAGGTCAAAATAAATTAAAGACCCTTCCCATAGGGAATTAAAAGGTGTGTACCTCATATTAGATGAATTTGCAATGTGTATGTTATTTGTTGTATAAGTTGAAATCTAAAATCTGTAACAAAAGTGGGATTAAACTTACAGTATAGCTGATATAGTGGAAGACACCGTGCTAACATAAAAGTATATTGATAATAATAGGAAGTGTTGATACTGAAGCCTACACATTTTTTTTTTTCTAGTTATACTGTTGACATGATGGGCACAGACACAATGAATGGCATGCCGACACCCGGGCATAATATTTATCACAGATGGCTAGTAAACATAAAACACACCTCAATAAACAACAAAACGTTTCATGAAGTTTGAAAAAAAAATACCTAAAGGTCAGACAGAAACAAGTACGCTCCTGAAAACTGTGGGATGATTCACATAAGCTAGAAATAGCTAAAGCATGACGTTAATTTTTTGTTTGTTGTATTTTAATCCGAAATTATTTCCGAAAGTTGGTTTTGAACAGAATATTTTTCACAGCATTCCATTTGGCCACTTGGTTGATATGCGTAATACGTCAAACTTGTGATTAAAAAAGCGTCAGAAAGATTATATTGTAACATTCACCATTAATTTAAAACAGATACAAACTTTCTGTGAAACGAAAGATAATTTTGTTAACTATTCTCACGTGAATAATGAAACACGCTGTTATTATCATTAAAATAGTAACAAGATTCCTCGGGAATTTCGGTGCATTTCTTACTGACGGAAACTACCGACGTTATAGCACAGAGCAAAATTAGCACAGAACGTACCACCGGTAAAAAATACCGCAGTAAACCGGTAATACCGCACACCTCTAGTAGACAGTGAGAAACAAAACAATTCTATCAAATAATGAGTC
Source organism: Potamilus streckersoni (assembly GCA_016746295.1). NCBI lineage: Eukaryota > Metazoa > Mollusca > Bivalvia > Unionida > Unionidae > Potamilus > Potamilus streckersoni. The sequence continues at coordinate 2,032,230 of JAEAOA010002240.1, forward strand.
AGTACGCTTACGGTGACTGATGGAATTATTCATTTGGAAGTTTCTTGCCTTCTTAATTGAAATGCTATTTTTCCTTCATTGAATTCTAACCTTCATCTTTCCGTATATATATATATATATATATATATATATATATATATATATATATATATATATATATATATATATATATATATATATATATATATTCAATGTTTTGCTGACAGACAAACGGTGACGGTTATCAGCCAACTGATGCGCTGATAATATATTACTGAAGCTGCATAAATTAGCCAGGTAAGGGTGCTGCGGAAGTTCGGTTTGTAGAGCGCCAGACTCGCAATTCAAGGTTTGCAGGTTCGAAACCCACGCAGGTCAGCTGTTTCAGTGGTTCTTTGGAAAGTTATTTTACTTCAAGTTTGCTCGGCATGAATCAAACGAGAATGTCTTAAAGTATCGTTAAAATCAACAAAACAAAACAAAACACCGAGTTTTTTTTCTACAGCTTATATCCTGATGTTACATGGGTCAGGGAACCAGACAATTTTGGTTAATTGGAATAGTCTCTTCAGACTGAAAATTCCCTAAGAATTTTTAATCTAGTTTGAAAGCAAACAATAGGAATGTTTTTGTCTTTTTCAATGTTCGGTGAACACTACAAGCAATGCGCATATCAAGAACTTGCAAAGTTTCGGATGAGTTTATTGATAAGATTCACAAAATTTTATTTCGCATACGTTGTGTGTAAGCCGCATATTATAATTAAGATCATGCTAATCTATTTATGAATTTTCCTATTCTTTATTATTTTAAAATTTACTTTACATAGTGTTCATTAATTTTCCTAAATTATCATACGTCAATACCAGGTCTATGTGACCCATTAACTTTTTGTGTGATCTTTTTGTTTCTTTTAGCCCTAAAAGGGCTGTTTGGTGATGAATCCAGCTACTTAACGATGAAGTATTCTTTAGGGTGGTCTGCGAGGGCGTGGATGGGGTGCTGAAATTGCATCGTGGCCAAAGGTAATGAGCATTCTACATAACTTTCTCCTTTGCAAATGATGTTATTCATGGCTTTCCTTCAAAGTGCCTCTGCAGCCTTGGTTTTCGGTTGTCCTCTTTGACGTGTTGTTGAGCAGCCTCCCGGTTTTGGTGGAATTCCGTTAGCCCCATGCCTGGTCGCATATGTATTATAAGGCCTCTTTATATTGCTGATCGATTTCTTTATCTGATTTCTCTACCTCCGTTGTGGGTGACAGGATCTTTGATTCAATGGGTTGGTATTACTTTCTCGCTGCTGCTTCTTGTTTTACCCAGGTGTCTTCTCCGGATTCTTCTTTGTTCCTGCTTTGTCCCATGGTTGTTGCTGTTGTTGTTGTAACTTTATTTCCTTTTTGGTTGCTCCGGACTGGGCACTCGGATTTATTCTGGGTTGGGCGTATATCACCTATGTTCCTACACTCTTCTATTCCGTCCTGCCTGGAGTATTTCCCACGAGTTGCTTTGTCCTCCCAGATTATAATAGTGTTTCTCTTCTCATGCGCTCTAAGCCTTGCCCCTTAAAGGTGTTCAGGGCTTGTTCAGGAATCTTGACTTCCATCTCAAGCTCTCTTTGCGTAATAGGCTGTTTGTTGCCCTCTTAGCTGAAGACGCATTTGCAGAGAGTGGTGTCAACCTTTTATGCAAGCATAACATGCTCAGGCTTTTCCGCCAGTAATCAGCAAAGCACTCCATGTTTATCAAGTGACGTCATGTGTGCGTCAAGTACAACGATAGGGATTATCAAAGCAATTTAGCGATCGAGATGACCTATTATTTGCCAAAACATTCTCAAGTTTATTTTGTCAAGTATGAGCTTACTGAAAAAGGGTATCAGTTATTTGATATGATCATAGCTTGCTTGTGATACTCCAGCTTTGGATTTAGTTGTCCGCCAATTTCGTCGGATTTCCCTTTTTTAGCTGTATCTCTTTGCTGAAGTATTTTTCCGGTGGATTTTCGCTGAACAAGCTTTTAAGATGACGATGACAGATGTACAGAGCATGGTCAGGTAGGTCTGCATTCTGAAGCCGTTTCGTAATTTTGATCAGGAGCTGATTAACTCGTTAAAAATATAAACATAAACGTAATAATGTAGCGGTGCATGTTACTTTCATTTGACCTGCATGTGTTGTCAGAAACGATTCTATTTAGAGAGTTTCACATCGTTTTTAATTTGAAGCACGACTTATTTTTGGGTGTCAGTGGGAATATTTCTGTCTTCTTATTCCGAATTTAACTTAAAAGATCGAGTAGCATTTCCTACTAACTTTGGACGCATTGTGACTAATAGTAAAGTGTGCAGGCAAAACGATAGGGGAGGCATTGTCTTTACTTATTGGTCGAAAATAATTTTTCTAAGTTACGTGACATTAACGCTCTCCCTCTTTTCAATATTGTGGTAAGAAACAAATGAAAATATTAAATGAAAACTATGCAATCTTTGCCCCCTCCCGCAACGAAAAAGTCACACACACACACATTCACACACACATACACACACATAAATTTTCAAAAATTTATACTGAGAACAACAACCAGCAACCTGTCACTGTCACTGCAACCTGGAAAAAGTCAAATTCATCACCAGCTTCTGGAAAAAAAGATGCTGGTATGCATTATTCTGACATCATAGATATGTAGTCCGCGAGAGTTGGGTAGTCACGTGACTGACAGGCAATGAAAACTGGAGTTTGCCTCAAGCGTATCAGTTAAATGTTATAACAAAAGTCACACGGGTCATGTATGCACATTTACTGATTTTAAATGAAATATTAATTGTTTTTTTTTCTTCAAATTTACCACTACTTTTCTTTAACCAAGTCTAATTAATCATGAGTATTCAATGATCTGCACCTTAACTGTCATCAAGAAACTTCCAGCTAAAATTATCAATCTCAATGATCGTTTACTATGGTGGCCATGTACTATACTTGGGTCAAAAAGGAGCACTTTGAGTGAAATCGTCACAATATAGGGTAATACAAACTTTTTTTTAAAAATCAATATACGTATCTTTCATTGTGACATCACAATACGCGACATTCAATCCGGAATATACTGGATCACTCCTTTTTGTTCATATCGTCCAAAAATATCAACGTACTTTAGCATTAATTTTGCTGTATGCACTTCTCTGAGCGTCTAAATAATGACTTTCCAAAGGAATGGCGATGTATAAGAATCCAAATGAAGTGAATATGTGCCACCTAATGGTAAGTAGAATCAAATGCTAAAAAAGGACAGCTATTACTGAAATAGTTGGTGTTTAATTCTCACATGACATGCGTGGCTTATACTATAGTTAACTTCCTGAAGATATTGGCACCATATCTTCATATTTTAGCACATATTTTCAGTGCAACAAAGAAATGAGATAAATTTGTCGAATAACATTCCTTAGTATTTGCCAATGTCCCAAACAGTTTGTAACCCAACCCCACTCCACCTTTCCGTTTAACGCGAACAAGTGTTTTATACGTCTTTGGGGCCATCAAAACAGAAAGTACAAAATGATGAATGAAATGAATTAGTTTCGTGCACTTTTATATCATTAACGTGTTTCTGTTTGTTTGTTGTTTTTTTTTTTTTTTAAATCAGTAGGGTGTATACACATCTGGGTTGGGGATAATATTACAAGGATAAACTACATCGGTCATGTCTGAAAACAGACATTTGTTTTTAAAATAGACAGTTTTATTTCATTTCTTTGCTGCACTGAACATATGTGCTAAATGTGAAGATCTTGTGCCGATATCTCACACGAGTTAACTTACTGGTACGCTTAAGAGGCAATATTGACGCGTAACTCGCAATGTTGCTTTCTACGCATTTTAGTAAAACGGAGACAAATACAACAAATCCTAGTAACACTTGACTGAAAGAAAAGCAGTGAGCCAACATTCATTGCTGTTACGATATTGGCCTGAGACAAATTTAATCTAACTGGACACGCGGTACTAATTAAATGGAAAAAATGGGAACCAGTCTAAAAATGGGTGACGATAAAATAGAGCATATATGGGTTTGGCTTGCCGGGATCGGTTGATAACGAAATAGAGATTTTAATAAATAAAAAATCTTTTGAGAATTTATTCTAGTTGCAACTGAAAAATATAGCTGTACTGTTCTATTGATGGAATTTCAGTCCTTTAGCAATCTTGAGTTTGGAACACTCATTGCTGAAATTAGCACCTGACTCTTAGGTACTGAATTGAAAATACGTTTCAGACACATTTAAGTCCTGAAATGCCACAGCTCATATACATTTCTCTACAGAGGAGGTGTCATCCAAGATGCATCTATACTGATAAATATAGGTTTGATCATGAACACTCAGAAATTTAAAGTTACTGATTTTTAATACCATCGTGTTTGCATAACTTTTCTGTCGGGACTAAATTAGTATCGTGAGTACTAATAATTTGAAAGAATGGAAACCAGTCTAGAAAAAATAAAGATTTTATGGGTTTGGCTGGACAGGATTGGTTGATAATGAAAGGAGGATTTTAGTATAAACAATCTGTTGAGACCTTATCATTGGTGTAACTGAATAAAAAAAAAACAACAAAATAAATAAACATACACAATGTTTTATTGATGTAATTTAAGTTATTTTACAGACTTGAGTAAGAAAAATTCATTACTGAAATTAGTAAGGTGGCGCTCTACAGTTTCGTATTTAGCATAGGGTTAAAATTTTAAAGAAAAAGAGTTTCCCCGGGTTTCCTCACTAGTTATACTGGTTTTTTAAAAGAGACTTTGTATATCTTAGGTATTGTTCACAGAACCTTTAATTCCCTTTATTTTGATGTATGATTGATGGGTGTAATATGGGTTAGAGAGTATACAGCTTGGCCTTACTGCAGATGTGCACCTTTCAAAAAAGTGCTATCTCTACTTGCTCATTTTCACTTCTCGAACTTCAGAGGTAAATTGTAAAAAAAAGAGCCGATAACTTTTTTTTACATTTTATGTATTTGGTAATTCAGTCATTGCACTTTTAGAAGCTGGCATTATCTAGTTTGGCAAAATTCATTTTCCATATTTAAATAGCTGCCAAGAATAGTGTACTTTAGACAAATTTTGGTTGATTTGTGGAGCACAAGGGAGCAGTCATTTTAGTTTGCAGTGTCCTAAGCTCATTTAAAATTTCCAAAAGTACAATATCCAAAGAAATTTCATCCACATTACATGAAAGTAGTATATAGGTATGCCAACATTCTCTCCACTGTGCATGTTTAAAATGCAAACAACTTCACCTTACATACATCACTCTCTCAAAAATACATAATAACTGGTGAGCGCCACCTACCTGACCCGTTGGTGCGGAATTGCAAGCACGTGTCTTAAATACATTCACATCCAAAAATGCTGTGGCCCATATGGTTTCTCCACACAGCATTCATCAAGGATCTGTTTACACTGACTAATAAAGTTACTGAATTTTAATATTATGGTGTTTGCATTGGTTTACTGTGGGAACTGAAATAGGAACACAAGTTCTAAAGGAATTTATCAAGCTCGTTAACGACAGCATACTAAGCGAAGGGAGGTAACTTCTACAAGCGCCTTGTGATACCAGAGTCATGACAACAAAGTTTATGGCTCCTCGTCAAGGTGCGTAGATCATGTTTAATGTCACAAAGTATTTTAGCCATTCTGATGAAACTGTACCTGGAACCCAGATAAGGACACATGTTTAGTTGAAGTGACACAATGATGTTCTGGTGCAGAACTGAAGTATAGATGTTTTGGCACATCATTTGCAAGGTTGCTTTCTATGCATTGAAGAGTTCCTAAGGTCAGAGGTCATTTGGAGTAAACTTATTTCGTACACAACGAATGTTGATTATTAAATGTGTTACTAATGCATATTGTGTGTATGTTATTTAAACATTTATTACTGCTGAATATGTAGACCCAATTGATCATTGCGTTTTGTTTTGAAAATAATTAATGTTTGTGATAAATATGAACGATCATTCCCTTGTGCATAATTTAATTCTATCTCGAATGATCCCTTCACCTTAGGTAAAAGGACACCATTCATACAAAGTGTCAATAGATCTATTCGCTTGTGCCCGGCCTAAATTGGCAAGTCAATGTCACAGACTAGTAACAAGTAAATTATTTGTCACCTGATTAATTAGTCTTGTAACAGAGTGCCAATCGGAATATCGGTTGGCTATGTCCGTCAAGTGGAGAAAAAAAACAAAAAACATCGGATGTAACTGTAGGAATATATATATATATATATATATATATATATATATATATATATATATATATATATATATATATATATATATATATATATATATATATAAATTTGTTGGATTTGGTGATTTACCTGCGAAAGTGTACATCACATATACTGCGATAAAAAACGCGAATACGATGTTCCAGTTGTTCTGTCACCATATTGCGGAATGTGAACAAAAGATGGTCCAAATATACTTATAAATTGCGGCGCATTAAATCTGAGGATTCTTTGTCGACTTGATAGAAAAGGCAGATGATGTTCCTATCGGCAGAGGGCTCAGCAGAGTATATAAGAGGGAGTGAACCAGAGTAATGGACGCTTTACATCAAGGGTTGAAACGTACAGAGATTCCGTATTTTCAGCAGGAAGAATATGTACATAGGCTATTTCACGATTATTGGAAGTGTGTCGCAGTTGTTAGCGAAAACAAAATTATTATCTCGCGTCAATATTGGAGGAACATTCTGGGGTTATTTACAAATGTTTGTTTTGCTTTAGATGTCAGTCTTAGACTGGTTGTTGTTGTTGTTGTTGTTGTTGTTGTTATAGGGTTTAACGCCATTTTTCAGCACAAGATAGGCTATACATGGCGGCCAATATTAATGGTGGAGGAAAAAGCCCGGAAAGAACCACCGATCCACAATCTTAGACTGGTATAGTACTGACTGTATCATCCTGGGAGAGTGATAATGATTATGCATTGTCATGGGATCAGACCACACTATCTGCCTTGCATCTTGAAAGAGTATAGCCGTTATCACGATCCTAAAATAATGAAACTCGCTTGTTACATATGTAGAGAGGTTCTGGCTTGAAAACTTTGTTTTTGTATTGTATCTTAGAATCAATATAGGGACATTCTTGAAAGACACTGTTTACGTTAGAACTGGAACCTGCGAAACATCATTTTTGATGTTGCAGATAATATAAATGGCGGTTTCCTCTTTAGCTCTTATCAAGATGTCCGACATTATCAAAAACGAGATCCTATAACGTTGCCGCACGTAATGGAAAAGTATGAACTTAATGAAGTAAGGAAAACTACTTGATGACATTGGATTTGGAGTGTTTTATTTGCCTCTGCCAAGATATGTCATAATGGCATGACATGATTGTCTCCAGTTCGGGTCCATAATTTTCTCTTCGGACCGGTTATGAGTGACATTCAACAAAAAAAAAAAGAAAAAAAAAATTAGTTGACAAAAAGGGATGGGATGTATCGCGCAGAAAAATATGTCGGACTTTATGTCAAGTGATATAATTCACCTTTTTAATCGTGTTGTGTACTCTTAAGACCAACCAAAATAAAGAAACAGACTGTTAACCCTCCTACTTGACGTACGAGAGTTCTTGAATAGATATCAAAAGAAAACTTTCTGAAATAACCAAGAGATGAAAAATATTTAAATCAATGAAGAAACTTCTTTGAAAATCAACACCTGGCGATAACCCGCTAAATGTGCCTCAAATGGTGAAAGGATAGGGACTCTATTTGTTCAATTGTAATGCTTCTATTCATGGTTTGAAGTGTCTCGTATATAAGACGAAATTCATCACCTGGTCGTCTTTAAGGAGTTTTTTATTTGGATAAAGCATATTTCATTAGGCTACTTCAGGATTTATCTGAAAACTTTCGGGATCTATCAAACACATTTTTTTTGTCAAGGCAACACAATACAAAAACGGGGATAGTGTTTTTGTATTTAATAATAAAAATGAGAAAATCAACATTCATTTACCTAATATTATTACGATTCTGTGGTCTCAAAAAAGTAATAGAAAAGAGTGAAGAGCAACACCTTTGTAAAATTCAACAAATAATTAATTTCCGTAGAATACAAAGTGAAAAAAGTAAAAAGAACTTACAGTATTGCGAATTTAATCCCAAATAATCCTAAAATTTCTAATACACTTTCTAATGATTAAAGATCTGAATAAACTTTGGTGGCATTCCAAGCTAAACCACTGGAAGTGTCTGTGATATCCTGTATCGTTGTGATGTGCCAACAGTTTTTTTTATTGAAACACACTAATACAATCCAAGAATATATCCTTTTTATAAATTTAACTATAAATCCAAGTCTCTATTTCAAAGAATGCTACTATATTTTTAGCACTTTGCATTTCCAGAGAAGAATAACATGAATAAAATAATTTTTAATACATGAATTCCATCTTAAATGAAATACCCGATATAACAGTAATATATCTGATTCTGCTCAGCTCTTACAGCACGAATGAATAATTTCTAGATGAGCAAGACTTTATAGTCCTCTACTTCTGAGTGGTCTAAAGCGCTGTCCGTTACGGATCACTGCCATCTCACTTCTGTCTGCGTGTGTTCGAGTCTAGGATTCGGCGAATGTGGATATGTGAGAAAGCTTGCCAGTAGCTTCTCGTGGGTCGGTGGTTCTTTCCGGTGATTTCCTGGTTTTTTCCTCCACCAATAATACTGGCCGCCATGAATAGCCTATCGTGTGCTGAAAAATGGCGTTAAGCCCAACAACAATAACAACTTCACATCAGGTCACATTTAGCATTTTCTAAATAAAATGTTACTTAATGGAAACTTTCATTATGGAAGGTTCCTAATGCAAGATAAAATCGTAGTTATAAGTTGGAAGTTAATTACTAAAATTATAATATAAAATGTGGTACACAACAGGTAAACCCAGCATTTCATGGGGAATTTCCAATGTTCTTGACTCAGATTGAGATAAAGATGTTGTTTATAAACCAGTTTAAATGATTCAGGTCAGGTAGAAAATGAACTTGATCTTGGACAAGGTCAAGTACAAAATAGAATTATCCATAGCATATTTTACCACGAGAAATGGTCAATGACCTTAATTATAGTCAGTTTAAATGAGAAAATATTTTTTATCTTAACCAATTTATTGATGGTGCAACTCTTACAGAGAGATCGAAATCGAGATCATTCTGACCTCCATTTAAAAAGAGTGTTACTCCTTGAGATGTGGATGTACGTCGCTAGTATGCAGGGAGGTACAGGGTTCGAACTACGAAAAGGAAATAAAAATCTAAGCCTGCAATGTAGCAATTCTGTTAATGCTGTCGAGTATGGAATGTATATGTAGGTTTTTCTGCATTGATAAAACATTTGCTTTGTCCTTAATAAGTTTCTGGCTCATAAAACCTAGCTTCATTTTTCGTGATCATGAAGCTCGGAACGCTGCTAGTACTTCCGAAAAAACTAAGAGGGTTCTCCATTTATGCGTTCCGGTTCCACGAATAATTTGCCCCGTCAAAGTCTGTCTACAGTGCAAGTCAGTTATGTCACTGATGAAAGCAGCGAAGATTGCTTGCATACAGTCTTTTATATACTGTATTCTTACCCTTTTTATTGGTATAAAAAACGCAGTCATATATACTTGCAATACACAAATACTGTAGTACATAAGATCACTAGTAGTGTCTATTAAAGATACACAATTTGGGTTACAATACTACAATTCTAACAATGATAAATGATAGACCTTTTTTTTAAAGACAAACAATTTTGAACAAAAACTACAACATTTTTGACAAACGTCATCTTATTAAAAGTATACAAATTTAGATTACAATCCAAAAATCTGAACTTTGTAAAAATTCCTCAAAAATGCGATCGTATGACATGTAATGAATAAAAAAACCCCCACTAATAAACAATGCAAATTAAATATTCATAATAACACTGTCTGGTTTTTCTGTAATATAGAAAACGGCGATCGAATACCTACATCTACCCCATTGAGTATTGAGAGATTTCACCAAAAGCTGGACGATGTTTCTTTAATTAAACATACTGAGTGAATGGAAATATATACCAAATGTTTATTTCAATCCACTACGCATTATAAAGAAATGGCTGAATTTGGTAATTCCAGTATTTTTAGTTTAGGCTGAGTGAGAGTCGTCGTGATAAAGGATACAGTTGTGACGTCACTAAAGTCTGTTCTGGCTCATCACCAACTTGCGTTTTTAGTAAAGTTTATTTCGGGGTCATTTAAAAAGCTACATTGTAGTAAACACTTTACCACACACACACACATGCACGCACGCACACACACACACACACATATATATATAAATATATATATATATATATATATATATATATATATATATATATATATATATATATATATATATAGATATATATATATATATATGTATGTATATATGTGTATATATATATATATATGTATGTATATATGTATATATATATATATGTATGTGTATATATATATATATATATATGTATGTATATATGTATATATATATATATGTATGTATATATCTATATATATATATATGTATATATTTATATATATATATATATAAGGATCAGTTTATAAGGCACTCATAAGGCAGTGACATTTGTTCATTCTACTCACATAACCTACTGTTTTGTTGTTATTGTTTTTTTTTTTTTTTTTTTTTTTTTTTTTTTAACTACGGCACGATAACTTGTGTTGATTTCGTTAAGCAGCTTCATAGTTTTGTGAAGATATTCCAAGAAATAGAGAAGACGTTTACGGTTTCATATGAATTCGGGAGCCCCCAGTGGCCGAGTGGTCTAAGGTGCTCACCGTTGAAGATATATGCCTTCTCACCTCTGTCTGTTTGAGTTGGAGTCTCGGGCTCGGCCAGTGTGGGTAGGGGAGAAAACTTGCCAGTAGCTTAACGTGTGTGGGTGGTCTGAGCTTTATTGTGCTGAAATGGTTTGAAACCCCATAACAACAACATCATATGAAATCATATTCAAATTATCTCTAAATGAATCATCATGTTGATTTAACTTTCATCCGTTTGACAACTTGCATCATTTTATGTATTATTTTGCACCTAATATGACAGATAGCATCATTTTTTCCTCAAAAAAAGAAATATTTTTCAAGCTATTGTGGACATGAGGTTACTAATCAGAATGACCAAGTTGGAAGGTTTTCGGTTATGGAAGCGGTCGCAGCCTGTCGATATATACACACACCTCAAATAAAGCCACCCGCTATCAAATTTATTTTTCATGACTAACATTATTCAATTTTACAAATCGTCAGGAAATTGAAACACAGTGAAGTAAAAACATTAGCACAATAAAGCCGATTTTTCTATCATTGTCTCCTTTGGAGTACAATCAATATCACACCTCGCGACGCGTGAAATCCCAAAAAACTTTGCGATTGTCAACCCCCAAAAGAACCTATACCGAACACCCGAATTTTTTCTTATATAATCTGGTCACACTTGATTTCCGTATATTACTGTAATAGAGACGGAATTGAACATAAAGAGACCGATTTCCCACAAAACCATTTACTATTAATCCTTTAAAAGCAGAACTAGGAGAAAATAGTCATCCACTGAAAATCTAGTCTCCAACCTGGCTGGCGCAATTGTGTATTTGAATCGTCTGATTGTGCATATTAAAGAAAAGCACACATTCATTACACCACCAGCTTAAGTACACCTTGACTAATTGCATATAGTTTTTTTTCTATCTGTTAATCATTTCGTACATTTCAGTATGGTGATACACAGATTTTATAACGATTAAATAAAAACATTTTTTACACTAATAAAACAATTCCAAAATATACACAAATGTTATTTTCTAACCAAATGGTCTTTCTTCATCGGTGAATTGTTTAGTATTTAGTTTCCTTAAGTTGCCTTTTAAATATTAATGGCATATATATATATATATATTATATTTATATATATATATATATATATATATATATATATATATATATATATATATATATATATATATATATATATATATATATTAGTTATAGAAGTAATTTAGTAAGTTATTACTTAGTTAATAAAGTAAAAATGAAATTGAAGAAAAAAAAGTAAATAAAAAAGTAAAATATTAAAGATCACACACGCGTTATATATATATATATATATATATATATATATATATATATATATATATATATATATATATATATATATATTCTGTCAGTGAGTATATGAGTACTGGATTTAACAAACGTCGCACTCAATAACACGAATACAAATAACTTGTGCGGTGAATTGTACCCGATGTGTCTGGTATTGAAATGAAATTTACACAAAAACATAACTCTTACTGGTGTATAAATGTGATCAACATAGCCAAACTCCTGGTGTCAACATGAAAACAAGGCGACTGGCTTTGTTTTCAGAATTTCAAAACACGTTATATTGTTATGAGAATTTCTTGCAGACTCGTTTTTTTTTTTGGGGGGGGGCGGAAACTAATATGTGAAAAATAATATCTAAAGCGCTATGACGGTTTAAAGAGTTCAAAAGAGCTAATCAATTACTTTTTTCGCACGGAGTTGATTTGCTGCTAGTAATTTGCAAGACAATGTTAACATTTTGCATGCTTTGCCAAACAAATAAAGCATGCAAAATTTGATTGCTAAAATTTATGGGCAGCGCAAATGAACAATTATTTTTATCTCATTTCCTATTCTTGATAATGTCGATGAAATATCGTACCTGGTCTGCTTATTAGTTATTATATAATATGTCGATAGGCACCATAATTCATTCATTTCGTTGAAAATGAGAGAAACACGGTCATTGTGAAAAATCGACATCTTCGTAACCAGTTTATCAAGTTACAAGTATAATTGCTTTATGCCAATATTATCCTATGATCGATGATTAATACGATAAATGTCAATAACATAATTATTTCAAGTGCTGATATAAAGCACCAAAATATATGGCTTTGGAATAGATACTTCAGTTCATTCGGAATCTCGTTTGAACTCGATCCAATACTTGAACAACGTGCGTAGAAGCATCAAAATCTTACGGTGTCATATTTTATAAGGTTCTTTCTTTTGTTGTGGTTGCACAGATATCGGTTTCAGTTTTTATTCTTCCTATTCATGTTCACCAAATATATCGCTCGATGATTCCCGGTCGGGTTGCCCGTATGAATTACCAGTTCTGTACTTAAGTTATGCTAAATGAGACATCTTACATTGTTTGCCAGACAAGCCATTATATAAACTCTACACAAGACCAAATGGAAAAAGCTAAAGAATGTTTTGTCCATGTCAGTAGTTAAATGGCAGTTTACATGACTGAAGTTAAATTACATTTTGCATGACCTGTTACCCGTGTAAGAATCAGTTAGTGGAATAGTGAGATAAACGATTACAATCGGCGAATCTCGAGTGGATTAAAATACGAACTGATAGGTGTGGGCATGTGAAAATAGTCCTTATTAAAGGTTTGATAGGAGAATTTAAAAGCCACCGTGATTATTAAATATGGCTTGGAGAGGAGGGAGTTACTTCATATTAAAACGATTTTGAGCAGGCTATGTCATACAGCTTCTAGAAGTGTTGTTTGGGAATAATCGCTTTTACGGAAATGTTCTTTCCCAAAATTCCACCCGGAGTCAGGTAATTCTCTCTCTCTCTCTCTCTCTCTCTCTCTCTCTCTCTCTCTCTCTCTCTCTCTCTCTCTCTCTCTCTCTCTCTCTCTCTCTCTCTCTCTCTCTCTCTCTCTCTCTCTCTCTCTCTCTTGAAAATGAATTTATCATTGTCACCGATGTGAATGGTGGAACCCACCGGGAACACAATTTTCGGATTCGTGAATTAGAGCTATGAGACCGATTACTTTTGCTTCGTCATTACTTTCGTTCACTCTGTCCCATCATGATATCAAAAGAATTCCGCTAACAGTTTTTAAACGGGCGTGATTAACCTTGACGGATTAAATACCTGTTAATAGATTAGTATATTGGTAGAAGTTTACCAGGATTAACTTACCCTCGTAAAATTGATCTGTTATGTAACGTATGTACGTATGTATGTATGTATGTATGTATGTATGTATGTATGTATGTATGTATGTATGTATGTATGTATGTATGTATGTATGTATGTATGTATGTGTGTGTGTGTGTGTGTGTGTGTGTGTGTGTGTATGTATGTATGTATGTATGTATGTATGTATGTATGTATGTATGTATGTATGTATGTATGTATGTATGTATGTATGTATGTATGTATGTATGTATGTATGTATGTATGTATGTATGTATGTATGTATGTCTAGGATTTAACGACACATTAGCACAATCCTTGCTATACCGCGCCAAATAGGTATACAAGTATAAATCGGTATAAATAAAATAACAGACAAAAAGAGAAAAAAGCAAACATAAAGGTTAAATGAAAGTTAATTCCTGCAAATACATTTTTTTTAAAAAAAATCTTAAGCCGCACTCTTTTAAATGTCTAATACATCCTCATATGGAACATTATCAATAAACAGACCCAAGGGCAGAAATGTTTGCTTCTATTTGTTGCTTCTTACAATAAATGGAGGGCTCATCGTCGGATCTACTCCAAGCCCTCAAGGTTGGTGGGTGGGTATGTGTTTACAGACTATAAAAGATGAAAAATCATGATGAGACTGCTCTATAGAAAACGTTTGTTGACGAACATACCGTTTTAGAAGACAAGGGAAATGGCACAGTAGAGGAAAGGGGTGAGGGGCTTCTCCCTTTCCCAAATAGGGATGTTGAACCCTGAGAAGAGCAGGAAAATTATCTTGACAACTCCACTATGCACGTGCCGTCACTGGGAATTGAACCCTCTACCACTGCAGTGCAGAGAATGAACAATTTATAAAATTTCGTCGTTCATCCATTACTTACTTTTTCCGGGGCCCCGAGTGGCCTAGTGGTCTAAAGCGCTGTCCGTTACGGATCACTACCATCTCACCTCTGTCTGCGTGGGTTCGAGTCTAGGATTCGGCGAATGTGGATACGTGAGAAAGTTTGCCAGTAGCTTCTCGTGGGTCGGTGGTTCTTTCCAGTGATTTCCCGGTTTCTTCCTCCACCATTAGTACTGGTCGCCATGAATAGCCTATCGTGTGCTGTAAAATGGCGTTAAGCCCAACAACAACAACAACAACAACTTACTATTTCCTTTAAACCCTAAATATATGTCTATGCTGCAGTGTGGAATATGTACACAAGACGTACGTTTTGTTAGGGAGGGTGACGGATCAAATGCCTGCTTCTGATAATCGTTTTAATGATTCTTTGGCAGGGAGTAATCCCAATTGTCTGGAATGAAACAAGTCATGAAAACTACCATAAGTCATCCTTAGTCTACTGACCTATTAAAATGTGTTGCAAAATTTTCACTTTTGTACGAAATGAGTACTGTTTTTTTTAATCCCCAAATATTTTAACTTGTTGTTTAGGGTTCTGTTTAACCTGAATTCCAATTACAATTGACGATTCGTTTAACCAATAAGGACATGTCTACACATTTGCATAGCAGTGTCTTTTATATCAAGATGTATTTTGTTTGCAATTTTATCATTTTTAAGCGTAACATATCCTGTTGTTAGTTTACATTACAAGTAATAATAATGAACAATAAAGAGAGTATTATAAACTGACTTTATACCTGGTATATAAAGAAATTGACCAGGTGGCTAAACATTAGAAGAGTGTCTTGGGGGTGGAGTGGGGATGCGGCGCCATTTCGCGCAGGTGGCCGGTGTTTTCAGTATTTTTCTTTCCAGTGAGGTCGCAGAAGACCCATTACTCCAGCTCAAATTTGCGACGATTATTTATTCTTTGTTTAAAACAAAAATTTGACTGATAGCTGTTGATTGTAGGTTAGTCGCATTTTGGGGCTTGCTACGGTTTCAGTTTTAATTTTTTATTTGTACAATCAACACTATTTAAAATGATAGCAACATATTTTGAATTATAGAATATAATTAATATTGATCTAATATTGTCTGTAAAAAAGCAAACTTTTGCACCACTTCCCTTTAGATCAGTCTGCTGTTTTATGCTAGAGTTGCATTGGTTTGGTATTTTGCAATAGTAACATAAATAGGTCATTTAGTGCGAAACAAATGGAAGGACGTGCATTCTCCAAGAACGCAGTACACCTGATCAGATTGGCCTGTATATATACATACAAATGTCGATTTAGCTGCTCACTTTGGTATTAAGATAGCAGAAGGAGTACATATACAATAGTCCGTTATGTTCCCTGTATTAAATTCTCTGGCAAATATAAATTTATAATCAAAACATCGCACAAAGCAGATTACGATACTTTAAATCCCAAACTACATTCACACCATCTAAGGACAGAAGGGAGAGATGGGTGAGTGCCGTTGACTTCAAAGTAATGATTATTTATGCAAATATTAATGTTCATTAATGTGCATTTACCGGTAAACAGTAAAATATGTGAGAACTGTTTATGCAACCAGCCACATCTTACTTTCAAGGGTATTTATAATCCTCAGCGGAAATGAGTACACGATTTATTCATCAGAAAATAATGCATTTTGATCATATTTAATCAATGCTTTTTCGTGAGATGTCAAAGTATTTTTATTCGTCTTTTTATCTTTTTGTTTCATTCTAAACAGATATAGTTTACGTAATTAGTGATTTCATGCAGATATTAATATCAATCGTGTATGTCAGTCCTATTTCCAACCAATCAGAACCAGGGGAAAAAAAAAGAATGGTATGCATTATGCTGCATCACATTAAATTAAACATAAAATAATTTGAAAAACCCTCGAAACCAGAAGTAAAATTTCCTCAAATTTGTGCAAAATGATGATTATGAAGTTGGATTCCTAATAAAACAAACTATATGTTTCTGAGTGATTTGTCCCCTGCGAAACATTTCTTTGGATATAATAGAGATTTTGAAACTCCAAGTTAGATGAGTCCATTTATGAAAAGTTAACAGTGTCCTTAGATGTCAGATACCTTTCGCTAACTTTAACGTTTTCTTTACTAAACATACTAATGTACATTTGTGGAGAAAATAACATTTTTTTGCGAACATGGTCAATATTCAAATTTGTTGCCGAATCGATGCCAGGAAGATTAATGTCACCCTTTATCACTCCCACACCGCACCTTCATACCGAGTCCATCTGTAATATAATTAAAAGACTTGCTATAAAAAAAAAAACAAATATAAAACGAGAGTTAAGATAATATTCTTTGGAATGACACAATAAATTATAAGAAATCATATTCTGTATTTGACGACGATAATTATGACCGAGCTAGATGACACATGGTTTTAATGTTACAGACACGACTGCCCCGGTGGCATAAGTTGTTAGAACGTCTGCCTCGAATGCGGAGGTCGCGGGTTCAAACCCCCAACCAAGTCATACCAAGAAATTATAAAAACGGTACTTATATCTGCCTCGTTTGGCGCTCAGCATTAATAGGTTAGTGTCAGAATAATGTGACTGGTGGGACATGACTGCATGGCTGCTGTATGATGCTATAAACTACAGCGATATGACTAAAATTGTTAAGGCTACGTTAAAACCCCAAAACTCTCTCTCTCTCTCTCTCTCTCTCACACACACACACACACACACACACACACACACACCACTCTCTCTCTCTCTCACACACACACAAACACACACGAAAACACACATACGGATGCAAACTATGGCAAATAAAATATCTTCCGCCAAAGATAATTTTCATATAGTTACCTATATAGTAATACAGTTTCCATTTACTGTTTATACAACAAAACAAAC
Organism: Potamilus streckersoni; assembly: GCA_016746295.1. NCBI lineage: Eukaryota > Metazoa > Mollusca > Bivalvia > Unionida > Unionidae > Potamilus > Potamilus streckersoni. Next base: position 2,050,107 of record JAEAOA010002240.1, read on the forward strand.
ATGAACCATATATTTTTTATATCGGAAAAATACCAGAATGAAAAAAAGAATATATATATATATATATATATATATATATATATATATATATATATATATATATATCTGTCTAAATCTAAAACTTAATAGACGACCTTTTACAAGAGTTGTTCCTCGCATTTTAAAATTACTATAAAGTATACGCAGCTTTTTTGGTTACATTCATGCAGCATTCCGAGTATTCTTTTGGTAGCAGTCATGTCCAATGATATTTCGATGACGACCCGTCGCCTCTTATGTGTTATCTCCCTGCTTTATCATTTTGTAAACGCGTAAACACTTCATATTGTCACATGTTATCACATAGCGAGAAGAGATACACTTGCTGGTCGTAAAAGGGGCATTTACTTGTCTACGCAACATAAATAAATCTAATCCTTGGTATTCAGATTTGTAGCCTCATCTCAGAGGTAAAGCCCTTCTTTTAAAGAATTCGCTTGTGTTAAAGTAAGAGATTTGTGGATCTATGAGGAGATGGAAGTTAGTGGGAATGGGTGAAGAAGGTACTTTGAAACATGCTGACGTGACAAAACTGGAGTTCGCTCCATGGAAAAGACTAACATCCTAGGGACACTCAATCATTAGGTTTTACAAACTTCTATGAGGCGACCATTATCAACACTTGAAAGCCTAACTAGAATGCTCCAATATATTGCTCTGTCCAAGGATGTAACCTAACAATATGGCACACGTGTCAAGTATACATTTATCGGGTTGGGGGAAGACAAATCTCAAAATTCGGTCTTTCTCCAGAGATTAAAAGCAAAAAGCATTCTCATCGTGAAACGTTAAAAAAAACTTAACGGATTCTTTTTCTTAAAATTATAACCACCCATGCAAGACTTTTGCTCGATTTCTAAAATGAGAGAGAGAGAGAGAGAGAGAGAGAGAGAGAGAGAGAGAGAGAGAGAGAGAGAGAGAGAGAGAGAGAGAGAGAGAGAGAGAGAGAGAGAGAGAGAGAGAGAGAGAGAGAGAGAGATTAGTTAATGTCTAGTTCTTCCTTTTCAAATTCTACGAATCAAATTGCGTTCTTCCCCTACAAGAATTAATCGAATCTAATCAAGATACATAAGACTTGTACTTGTGGAAAACATGTATATCAGGACGGGAACTTAAATAACATTTTCATTCAGCACTGTCATCTCGTTAGACAGCTGAATCTGTTGTAAGAAGAAACCCAACATTATTTAGTACTGCACTGATATGTCCGAGTGTCACTTCGAGCAGTCAGGTGTTCTACCTTTAGTTGATTTTAAGTGCATTTTCCTATAAATGGTTGAAATATTTTTGCAGAGTTCACTTTGACGCGAAGCAATGATCAGATATTATGGATGTGGGCCACAGTTTGTAAATTTTCATTTGAAATGGATACTTTTATCAATCTGAATGGCAAATATATATATATATATATATATATATATATATATATATATATATATATATATATATATATATATATATATATATATATACATATACACACACACATACAAGCATTTAAGAGAGGACACTTGTACAATTGTATAGATTCTATACATTCAATTAGGGGGACCTCTTTAAGTTCATTTCATTTTGATTGATTTTAAATGGAATATCCCTAGAAGTGCAGGTTCCTGTCTTTATTTATTATAAGCGTGTGTGTGTGTGTGTGTGTGTGTGTGATAGACATACTTAAAGAATCACGGTGCTAATTATATAATGTGATAAGGGGTGGGTGGGGTTAAACATTGAAACCTTCCTCCTTTCAATTAGGCGTCTTATCTAGGGAATGATCACCCTCGATGTAATTATCCAGTGTGGACGGATAAATGGAACTACTGTATACAGATAGCTGAGCAAAGTATTGAAAGAAATAAAACAACGAGCTCCTGTCAATGAATAAAATATAGAATTTCAATCAAATAACATATAATCAAAGAAACAAATAATACCTCTATAACGATTATCTAAATTACGTATTCAATAAAAGCATAGACAAATTCACTTTCTATTCAAATGATGGTCAATGACAGAATTCATACAACATATAATTTTCATCATTTATCAAGTGGTATTTTGAGTCCAGTCTTATGCCTTTGACAGCATCACCTGACACTTGTCTTCTCCGACTTGTCTTCCACGTCTAACTACATGCTTGATCATCTTTGACGCTCACTACCCTGACATCCCGAAGAGGCAGCTTTCCCACTTTGCTCACTGAGTTTCCTCTGTATTTCTCTTTCTCCTTTCTTTCGTTTGAAGTATGACCATGAAGGTTGGACTCGACTATAAAGGTTGAACTCGAACTATGAAGGTTTCCTCTTCAGCCTTTTCTTTCAAACAAACAGTTGTAGCCTAGCCTGTCAATTTCTCTAAGACCATATCTGGCTTTGTGGTAGTTTCACGAGACCACTACCGTGCGTCCCGGAGTTTTCTTTTACCTTTTCTCAAGGAAAATCTAACTAAAGGACTTTTCCGAGCGATAGTTCTTAAATCGTTTCTCAAGGTGTACGCCCTAAAGTTGTAATGGCCAATCAGAAATAAATGTTCCTAAAATGTTCCCTCCAAATCCAATGTCTAGTGTCTGTCGTCTGGTTCTCTGGCCTAAAATATTTCACAGTCAGCGTCCTTTGTAAACTCAATTGTTTGTTGTGTGTTCCTTATATCACAATAAATGACTGGGTCAAATTCAACTGGAGTTTAACAATTCCTTCCTTTTATATTGAGATGAAATGGGGAAATAGTATTGAACTTCCACCAGACCTTTCTGTTTCAATTATGTTAACTTGAAAGCACAATTTATTTAACCGTGGGTTTCAACACTTTTCAAAATTCGATATAGGTGAATATAAATTAGAGGATATTCGAGTTTGTGAGGCTCTGATTGATTAATTATAAGAAGTCCAAATTAAAATTAAATTATGTTTTCAACCCTGATTCTATCATAAATGTGAATAAGATGGAGAAAATGTTTTATACTAATACACTGCCATTTTTCTAATTCTAACTTGGTTTAAAGAACGACAGTAGTAAAAACAGAGTTTTTATTGTTAGGTGCGTAATATGTTATACAAGTTTCAAGAAGGTAAACATATTCAGATGACTGGCCATGAGGCAAAGTTTGATTGAAGAGAAATTCAAAATTGATCTCCACATTTTTCCTTCGTTTTGCACAGTGGTGTCAAAAATGCACAATTTCATCTTGTGTGCCCAAGGAGACCATTCTAGTGCAGAAAGTCGATTGCGCTAGAATCTGTTTGATATTATGTCTACAAAGCATGAACAGCGAATGTTCTCCTAGCTCTTTAGCATAATTTTCATAGATAATGATTTTGTGGGAAATCGCTCCATTCATGGCTTACTATATCTCCATTCAGTTAAAATCTGGCACGAATTTGTCATCGCCTTATATATAAACTATTTCCGAGTTTGTTTTAGTATAGGTTCTTGCTAGGGTTGAAAATCGCGAGTATTAGGGATATTCACGCGTTATGAGGAGGGGTGGTGTGACTATAAATATGGTAATCATTGAAGGATAAACTTGCCTGTGTCAGTATATTTATTATTCGGTTTCTTTATTGATAACGAATTTGGAAATGTCGTGTTAATGGTTGTGTAGCTTACATTTTGATAGCAGGTAGCTTTAGGGAAGAGATGGTACATCTTCAACCACGGCCGAAGGCAAAAAGGATTAGCGCTTCCTTAAAATTCAACGACTCATAGTATACTAAAAACAAAGAATCATCCTAACATCAATGATGGTTCTATGATCTGAGATATAGGATTGGTCCTCAGTATTAAATAATTGAAAGATATTGAATTTTGAACGTTGTATGTTTTTTTTTTTCCCTCATCTTTGCAAGCCACAAGCGATAATCAGCTACGCTCCATTGCTACCAATGACTGATTGTGCTCATATTTCCTCGTTTTCACGAGTACTCATAAACAAAATACGTCGTCAACAATAAAATGTGACATTCTCCTACAAATGAACGAAATTGTCCATTTCATGCATTGACAAGTGACTGTGCTTAAGAAGGAAATTTTAATTGGCTTATTCATATGTAGTGAAATGTTATGTGTCCTTAATCAATATTAACAGCATTGGTTGTTGTTACTGTTTTTGTTGTTGTTGTCGTTGTTTAACACCATTTTCAGCACAAGATAGGCTATGTTGGAGAAAACCTCCGAGAAAACCCTGGAAAGAACCACCGACCCACGAGAAGCTACTGAAGTTTTCTCACATGCCGAACCCGAGATTGAACCCACATAGACAGAGGTGAGATGGCAATGATCCGTAACATTGAGCGCTTTAGATCACTGAGCCACTCTGTGCCACCTACAGCATTGGTAGAAAGCATCTCCCATGTTGTTCTTACTCTGGCTTTTTAGAGAATGGTATTTGCTCCTGATAAATCTTTTCGAGTCATGGCCTTCTCTATGTGCACAGGATAACCGTTCCTTTTTTCAATTTTATTTTTACATCTAGATCTATGGAAGGTCTTTTTACGGCACCTTAAGCCTAGCATACTTATATGAATAATTACCTGTCAGCAATCGTGCCTACCATGCTGCTTTCTTATTTATTTGCTCTGACAATTGCAATACATCAGAATGACAAAATTTTCTTAGCTTCGGTCTTTATATAAAACAGGTATAACGTGACCAATTCCGTTCTTCGACGTCTCGATTCATTACTGCATCATCCCATTCTTGTTATGGAGATGGTTGTGAAAGAGATAAGTATAAGGTATAAATAAATAAATAAATAAATAAATAAATAAATAAATAAATAAATAAATAAATAAATAAATAAATAAAGCGTGATAGTGTACTTTTGTGGGATAAAACAGCGTTACTAGCATTATATTATTTCAATAAAATTTATGCTGCAATTATCCAAAATACTGAAACATATAACTCTTGAAAATTGCGTGCTTAACGCAGGCAGTAAATTGAAAAAAAAAATATGGCATCATTGAAAATGTAAACAAAACGAGTTTTTATCATCAAATCTTTGATTTGATTTGTTTCTTGGATGTTTTATGCTACATCTTTATTTGCATGTAACAATTTTATTCTGTTCATTTTTGTTAAAAAAAATTATTACACGAGTTTGTTCGTTGTTAAGAAGCAATCGTAAAATATCACAGTGTTGCACTTCATTTCTTCACCACGGTTTTAACCCAATATTGTACAGTAGTAAGTACTTTTATTTTCTAAATAGAGATCCCATTACACAGATTAACGTTTAGACGTCATTTGCATACATTTTAAAGTGGTACTTATTATCTCTATCTATTTATTTCAAGGTCTATATCTGCCACCGTAAAGCGCTTCTTCTCTGGTGGGATAAAAATGAAAACTTTTTCAGTCAACAAGGTCACGTGTATTAAGCAATTGCGTGTCTAAAACTGCCGTGTTTTAAGGTCATGTCAACTAAATTTATGTAGTAAGGAACCTCTATTGAGCAATCACGTTGTTTTAGAAGCCAATTTCTCAGCTCTTAAAGGGGTTGTTAGGTATAGCTTTTGACTGTATTTGTATTCTACCTTAGCAGCACAATCCTCTGTTTTTGTAAAAGCTGATGAAGTGGCATCATATAAAACCATTGTAACAGTCTAAATTCATTGGATTTTGGCACACCAAATGGATAACAAACAAATTGACGGTCTAAGCTATTCAGAGATTCCAATGTTCTTTTATGCTTTCGTCAGTAGATTTCAATATAAGTAGGTTTAACTAGGTTCTACCCTTTAACATTCTAAAACGGTATCGACGACAAACTGTCTATTATGATAAGAAAACTCTGTTTTGTTGTTTAGATGTTTTCTATCATAACCTTCTTCTCGTGTCTAGTTACGAGAAGGAAGAAAGTTCAGCATTCATAAGAATAAGGTGTCACTTATGATGGTGTAGATACGGTTACATCTTTTTGTGGAAAAGCTTTGGCTACGAGAAGGTACCAAGAATCTGTAAGAAATAGACACGACACTCTTCTGAGCTTGGAATCTCACTTTATTGATATATATATATATATATATATATATATATATATATATATATATATATATATATATATATATATATATATATATATATATATATATATATATATATATATATATTCTAAAAATACAACATGTAAATTTATTTATGTTGAAACTACATACAATACATATTACAATACTTATTAAATAGTTCTTCCACAATCTACTATTTCATTTGTCCATTCATTTTTCTTCATTTTTGAATACAAGTGATTTAAATATTCAAAGAGCCTAAAATTCAATAACTGTAATAAATGTATTTTATTCTATTTCATGTAAGGTAGCGACCTGAAAAAGATCTGTGAGTGTTATACCTATTATTTAAAGAATATATATTTATTTTCAATTAGATTATAACATGAAGCTAGTAATTATTTCAAACAAATACTAATGAACATCGAAGCTGTAAAATATTTCATTACATTATGATTGTGGAAGAAGGAAACTCAATAATATTATATTATAAATATAATGAACATCAATTCAGTAAAATATTAAATCAGTAAAATATTTCATAGTAGAAAAGAGAACTCACTATTACATTATATTTATAAAATAAAAATAATTCAGAAGAATGTTACAACTTACTATAAAATCTTTAACTTTCAAAAGCTAGTATAAAGCATAATTTTCTTACCTGTAAGAAATATACACGACACTCTTCTGAGCTTGGAATCGTACTGAGACCAAAGCAGCTCAAAGCCTTTTTATATTCTGAAAGCTGCTTGATCATCAGTATTTTCATCCAAGGACAGAGGGTCTGTTTAATGAATTATGCCTATGTTCTAAAAAGTCACGCGTGTTTCTTGCGTGCTATTCAAGGACAGCTTTAACTTTATATCAAGTTTTAGAGAGAAAGCGTGGTCAGTATTTTTCCTAAGTGAATGACCTTCTGAATCATACATTGTCTATAACCTCTCTAATTGTAAGTGGTCATTCACATCCCGAACTTTTAAACTCAATTAGTTCTCTAGACTGATTATCAATTACTTTGTTCCCAGCATCACAACGCAATTTAATAAGGTTTTATTGATTGAATTGTGAGATAGCATGTTATTCGTGGCTTCTATCCGATGGTGAACTATTGAACCGGCTTATTAATTAGGCTTTTTTCCATTACCAAGCGAAGCTTTGGAAGCAAAGATAATGTTTAATCTGAATTCATTTCAACGTTCTATTATATTCAGGATATGAATTATTGATTGGGCCATGGTTCCCTTACAATCAAAATCAATATCATAGCACTCTCTTAAATTTGCAGGTTTTTGTCTTTCAATAACTTATGAATTTCAATATATTATACACAAGTTACTGTTATCGTTTCTTTCTTTTAAAATTGATATCTTGATAATTTCGAAAACTGTTAACTGAACAATCACGGAGAGAATAACAAAAACGAAGGTAATTTTTTTCTGCTCATAATTTTTGGCTACTAAGGTTTTTCTTTTATATTTGACAAAGCTTAGATAAGTATTGTGAAATTACCGAGATATCTTAGGGATTTGAGATTGATTTTTATGTAGTCACTTTTTAAAATATATATATATATATATATATATATATATATATATATATATATATATATATATATATATATATATATATATATATATATATATATATATATATATTTCCGAATAGTTCTGTACATTTCCCATTACAGTTCGTTTAGTACTGGGAAACAATTGCGTTGCACTTAGAAAAGAAATCTCGTATTTTGCGGCGGTTGATAACAGGTGCGCTTGATAGAAGTGAAATTCGTATATGTACATGAGAGAGAGAGAGAGAGAGAGAGAGAGAGAGAGAGAGAGAGAGAGAGAGAGAGAGAGAGAGAGAGAGAGAGAGAGAGAGAGAGAGAGAGAGAGAGAGAGAGAGAGAGAGAGAGAGAGAGAGAGAGATTGTTTTTCGATTAGACATATTCAGTTGGGAATAATCTTCCATTTTTGTTCTCAACGGCATTGGTTATGGTTTCTCTGTTTTTATTTTTTTAAAATTTTTTTTTTTTATAAATCCTACTAACTTTATCGAAGTTTATGGAAGCGTAATTGCACAATAACAAAATCATCCTAAAGATATATTTAAATAAATGGAACTTTTTTTTAAACCAAATAAATAAATACTTATATCGGGAAAAAGAAGCAAGGTAATTCTGTTACTAAGTAGACAATGTGCCCAAAAACTGAACATTGTATATAGCTTTTGGACTGTGCCCAATTTTTGGGTTTTAATTGATATGTAAAATGTTGTTAATAAATAACTCGTAAGGTACAACCTTAGTTAAATTTTGAATATATTAAAGAGTCTTGTTGGGTTTTGAGGCAGACACAATGAACAGTAGCAAAGCTAACATAATTCGACCATTTTCAGGTTTTGTCGCCTTCCCCCTTCCACTTGTAAATGTAAAATTTGCCTCAAAATTAGTAATGCGTGCCAAGTGTTTCGAACGGAAATGTACATTGTCATAGTTCAATTAATTTATTTTACTGTCGTCTGCTTTGCAGGCAGCTGATATACCCAGAGAAACCTGCGCCACAGACTGGCGACCCCTGGCGGATGTCACATGAGCGAAGACGACGTAACGGGAAAATCGGAGAGTACTGGAAGGACAACATAGAGAAATGGATGTACAACTTAAATAAACAAAGAGATGAGGGTTCTCCTCTCGGGATAAAATCAAAACGAATACAACCAAGTCAAGATGATGAAAAAGACGGGCGATTATCGCGACCTGACCGCCATGGGTCACAATACTCTGAGAGAGGAAGTGGTACTGACAGTACTTTTAGTACGGCGGGGTATATGAGTGAGCCGAATTTTATATACCACCCTGGTTTCCATGGAAGTATGCAATATAATAAAAAGAAATTACCGTCTAATGTGCCTGTTGGGTCGGAAAGCAGACTTAACGTTCCGAATAATAGTTACGGTAGTCTTCACGATGAACTTGAATTTCAAAGACGATACAAGAAAGTATTTGATTTTAACAAACACATACATTTTGTTCATTCCAATTTTATCAGCGGACAGAACATTAAGAAAAGAACAAAGTTACCCCCTTTAGGACACTTGGATGGACAGCAACAATCGGACGCGTCAGAGGGGATGGAAATATTGACAGCAATGTCTGTACAGAAATACAATCATCATAGGGCGGGAAGTAATACAGGGCCAGTAACTTCCCCTGTGGCGCCCCCGTCATCCAGAAGGAACACTGACGCTTTCTTTGGAACAGGGGTATTATCGGTTCATGGCGACGAAACGCCTCAGCAATTGGAAACGCCAAGGGACGTTAAACCTACGCTGTCTCCCGTTGTGGAGACTAATAGAGAAAGAGATTCGCTGTCATCTGTATCTTCTAGGTCTGTAAGGAAAGTATATCCTCTCAACAAAACCACGTTTGAATTCCAAACAAACCTTGATCAAAACTTTGGGATATACAGTTATTCACAGGATGGACTTGGGATGGATGAAAAAGAAAATCTGCATCCAGTCATAATTGAGGAAAATGAATATAATCCGGAACAAATGGAATATCCAACAAATAGGAATACACTCCAGCCATTAGCAGTCAATGGAGTAAATGTAAATGTAATTGAAACAGAATGTGACGTAGATATGGATAGAACTGTTGTTGATCAGGACAAAATTCTGCAAGAAACAACAGATATTATGGAGGATAGTAAACCTTTTAACATTTCTGTGCATGTGGAGTATAAGAAGAAAAAGAGTAACCCTTCACACTTTATCACACAGCTACAGTCAAGGAGTGACAATGAGACATTAGATGAAACCAAAGCAAAGAAAGACAAAAATGAAAACTACCAAATAATTCCAGAAGAAAGTGAAGGACCCGTGGAAAATTCAAGGGAAACCACTGAAGCGACCATGCTTGATGGTGAAGGTTTTTCACAGAAAGAAAACATTACTTCTCTTGACAGAGGGGATGCAGATGACGGTGAACATAATCATGTTAAAAACCAAGTGGACAGTTTTCTTCCAAAGCTTTCAGAGCCCCTTACACCTCGTGAGAAACCAATGCCATCTATGGGACACTCGATGCAGGAGATAAAATTGCCTTCCATATCCTTGAGACCCTTTTCAACCATTAATGGAGTGGAAGACAAGTGAAGGAATTTCTATCAAAAACCTTACGTATCAGAAAAAAATGTGTCAGGACATTTTTATTACAAGATTTCTCTCCAGTCGCATGTATTGATTCTAGCTTTACATGTGCCATTCTGTACTACGCAATGGCCTACCTGCCTGTGTAATCTTACTGTCTGGCTTTAACGACGTGTATATTTTTACGAATGTCAGTGGTAAGATTTTCCTAAAAACTTGCAATATCCAGGGATGTTATTATTGATCAGGAAGTAACCAAATATAATTTGTTAATTATCTGTGACATTTGAATTCTTGGCGAGATACAAGATCCTTAAAGCTGCAGTGACTATTTTTCGTTCTTATATTTCTTGTTAAAATTCACGCAGGATTTTTGAATTCCTTCATCAGAGCCTCTTACAAAATGTCAGCGATAACCTAATCTCTTCAGGAATCGTTATGGTTCAACCGCATCAAAATCCTTTACAGATTCTAAAGAAGGTATTCACGATTATTGGGTGCATTGCAACCGGTTAACATTTAAGACTTGTGGTGCATTACTTGGTCATATCACAAATGGAATTATCCCATTTCAAACTGTCTACCGGCTTGTATCATTATATAAAATGTTTTGACTCTTGATTTCCTTTGTATTAACAATAACTAAATACAACTGTTCTGGATATAAAAAAGTCATACCCTAAAAATGAATATGCGGTAAAATCATGTTTTATTGATATGAATAGCATATGATTTTGCCAATGTACTTAAATTCATTTTTTTGTCTTCAACCATATTATTCGACTGCTTGCATATTCTAAAATCCCCTAATGAACTAAAGCAGCTGAGAAATCTTTAACTGCCATGAAAATATATGTTCTGGAAACTCATTTATTTTTCAACCAATAATTACCGTCATTTTGCGAACAGCCCAACGTATGTGAGTCTCATAGAGTGTCTTCATTTAAGCCAGTTGCTAAATTACAAAAAATGCAGAGACTGCTTCGTTGACCCATTGAATAGCCAGTAAAACTAAATTAATATAATCAAATAGGCTTGATGGATACAAGTGGTGGATTTGTGAAGATTTGATTTAGTTTGTTTGAGCAATGGAGAGTTCTTAGGTGTTTCTTTAATATTTAATTCATATTTGGCTGTCATTGAGAGATTGTTACTACAGTGGTACATGATCAACTTTAAGCTAGTTCATCAATAGATTATTCATACCTGTCCAATCAACCTTTTGCAATTGTATCTGCTGATTGCAAAGATACATTATTTTCCAAATTACGTATTGATTTCTCTTGATATTTTCCATAGTCTTCATCTTCCGAGATAATTCGTTTTATTCATTCACCTTTAATCTATTGAGCATTGCGCTTTTCACAGCATCTGTATGACTTGATTAAATTTCGATAGCATCCGGATGACTTGACTGAATTTTCATATCTTCAGGATGACATGCTTTAGTATAGAGATGCATATGTTTGTCAGTGGGTTTGACGCGCAGTTTTGTTATGATGTATACCTTGAAATGTCAATGTCCAGAAATTCTATCTCTTTTCGAAAAGTAGCGCATCTTTCCTTGAATTTTCGGGTGTATTGATAAAAGTTTTTCCAATTTAGTGAGATCAGCAGATCCATGAATGTAAACATCTCAAATATCGTCAACTCGGGGCTAATCTGCCTTGATATACTTTTTGATAATTTAAACAAGTTGTCGTTCAAGTCTGCTTTGTGTGTACTCGCATATTTCTTTCATCCAGTGGGTGTGCACAGGGGTTGCAAATGCTACCTAGCGGCGAACGTAAATTATTGTTCTCCAAGACAGCATTTATCTTGGACTAAATCAGAAAGAACGTTTAATAACTGCGGGATTTCAGCTCCTCTATCCAAGTGCTATATGCCTCTTTTCTATGGATCTGATATAAGGCTTTCATATGGAAACAGAATCATATTGTATGTTAATGGTCGCAGCTGTTCAACGGTACTGTTCTTTTTTTTTAAGAAGTTGAATTCCTGATATATGATCCATAAGAATCTGCTGAATGATTTTCAACAAATGGTGCCATCTTCTCAGCTGCATGGTTTGTCCCATTGATAGTTACTCTCATATATCTATTCTTCGAATAAATTTTGTGGTTGGCTTGGACTTTATCTTGATTGATATCCTTAGGTTGTCGTGGGTGCCTGCAGGATTATTTTTTACGTGGGGAGTCACGTGTTGCGTTTCCATGCAGGTAAGAGATAATTTTTTAAATTACTTTTGATATACCTCCTTTTTTGTATAAACTCTCAATTGCAACTTAAAATTATTGTTTTCATTCATTTCGTAAGACGCTTCTTAACTTCTTTGTATGCGGCCTTATCTTTTGGATCATTTAAAATTTTTATCATATAGTCTCCACTGGTTATGATCAGTACTCTGATCCTTTATCTGCAGGACGTATAATGATGGAAGTGTCAATGAACAGTTCCCGCTTTGATTTTAGGTCTCCTTTGCTAATGTTCATTTAAAAATCAAAATTAATTCAAGAATTAGACTCCTTCCACCTTCGTGTATATATGGGTCACACCACCGGTCTCTGTCCACTACCTTTGGCCTGTCACTGTAGTTTATGTATCTGTTACATCTGTGTCATTCATTTCCAGCATGAAAATATTCCCATAATCTCATTTGCCTATCCATATATTTATTTATTTTAAAATATATTAATCGGGTCGCTTAACCATTTGTATCAACTTATTGAAAATACACAATGAATTCTGATTATACTCATCTACCAGATATTGGAAAATCACAATGCTCTGTTGATGAATGAGAGTTAGCCAGATCTGATATCATTACGCTCGTTTTTCTTGCCTATACTGGTGTTTATGTGCAATATAAGAGAGCCACAGATAGATTCAAATTTGTGCACTTTGTCAGAGTTTCTATGCAAAGCTGTTTGCCATGATTTGTTCCATTTTCATTGCAATATCGTTATAATATTTATATAACAAGTGTACATATGCAGACTTTATGCAAATTGCTAATAAAACATGACTTCATAATGGATTGTTTTCTTCCATTCTTTCTCCGTTATTTTATATCCTTTGCTCTTTTCGTAATTTCTTCGCACTTTCTTTTATTCCCCGATCATAATTAAACACTGAAAGCGACTCATAAAATCTTCAGTTTTTATTTTGTAGCGGGAGAAATACTAAAATTTCTTTAGTTCCTATGAGATATATGTTTCGTCTATCAAATTTATTTTCAAACATTAATATCAACAAATACAATAGCGATTGCATCTTTAAAACTAAACGCAAAATTGCTATAGTATAGGTGAAACAAGGAGAGTAATCAACACGATACAAGCAGTTGTTTAGAACAGTAGGTAAATATTAACGAAATTTTAAAAACACCCTAAACTGCACAGTGTGCACACGCGTTCAATAAAACTATGTAAGCACTTGAGAAGTAGAGAAATTGGAGATTTCTGCCTCAGAGACCCATTTTTCTAAATGATTTTAGATCAGGGACCCTACCTCCGATGTCCAGAAGGGTCCCCATTCTTTCCAACTAGGCCACTCCGACCCCTGTGGAGGACTATCATCAGGTAAGCGGTAAAGCCGATTTATTTCTAAAGTTTAGATAAAAATTTATTTCGAAGTGCTTTGCACTTTGAGATTATTTTATAGCTTAGATAAAATTATATATGTTAGAGTATTTTATATCTTATGACCAATTATCATCGTTTCAACTGTTATATTACAAATATTTAATTGTTACTGTAATAAAGGCTGAACGTTTACCACTATGACAACGACGAGACTCAAATAAATCTTTAATATTTGGCTAATAAGAGGATATTTTTATCGATAAATAAACTTTTGATCTATCAAGATCGACGGTAATTGTGGTATATTTCTGTTGACTGATCGGATTATAAAAATTGTTTAATCCTTCTGACAATTCCCTGCTTAATTTTTCAAATAATCAAAATAATCGCTTTTACCAGATCGGATAAGTGAAAGAGAAAATCCATTTTCGCTAAAACATATTAGAGACGTTTCCTTTTTTAGATTCGAATGTAAGTTGTTTACCATCTTTCATCAGATATTTGATCTAGCTATAGTTCCCATCTTTTCAACTTCTATATTTTCAAACATTATTTTATAAGTTCAAACAAAATTTCATGCCCTAGTCACAAAATATATTATCAAGTATAGATCTTTTTTCGTGACAGAACCCAAGTGAAAGTGCATCAGTATCTATTCCATTTTCGCAAAAACATTTGTCATCAAAATTAATCCACGTGTGATAATAACATGTTTCTAGTTTATGATGATGCTTCCGAATAGCTATTGCTCTTATAAAACAAATACCATCATCATCAAATCCAAAATAATTTTTAACATAATCGGGTGGTAAAGCTTTTGCTTTTTTCGTTATTTTATTGTTGTCCAGCAACATGGTATATATTTTACTTCCAATCCGATACAATATTTGATGATGAGAGAGTTCATTTCATTTTCAAATTTTCCAATAACCTTTTTATTTTTGTCATCGTAAAATTTACTATCACGAAGATAATCGTAAAGATCAAACAGACGCCGGTTATTATAGCAATCAATTTCATCTATTTCAAAAACGAGAGTCAGTATCAGTAAACAATTATTTTTTTGACTGACGTTCACATTTCTTAACAAAATTATACAAAAATAGTACATGAGTCACTTTGATAAATCTAATGAAGAAAGCTCCAACATAGATCGGTATTTTTAGTTTTAAATTTGCTTTTCGTCGCCGTATCATGGCAATGTTTCATTAAAAATTTTATGCTAACAAAATTGTCATCTGATGCAAGTTTATTTTGGCCGACGATATTAACTAGCTCGATATTGACTCTTTATCTGACATTTTACGTCGTCTTACCAAAGACGGAGTTGTTAATAAGCTTAAAAAAGTTTGTTTTCGAAATCGGTTTTAGCTACAGCTCATCTTAACGTGTTTGGACTAATATAACGTCTTATCCAAGGTGAATGATTAAACTTTAACACTCTATAAACTTTTTTCAACACAAGACTAGGATCTACTACTTGTTTGAAAACCTTATAATGCAAAACATAATTTCGCTTATCAAATAAATTTCGAACGAGATTTTAACCATATAATATGGTCTTGGCAATGTTATTGTTGTAGTTCTTGAGATAATTCATCATTGATTCCGCACAAAACGGACAAAAGTTATGTAAGTCGTATAGCGAAGTAGGATACTCGATATCAACTTCAAAGAAATACCAATCATCGTCAATTATTTTATTTTCCGATCCCACAAGAAATTGGTCAGGTGTAATCCAACGAAATCCACCAAACGGCATTGGTTCTGACATTGCATAGCCATATAAATTATTTACGTTGAGATAGATGATGTATTTGATTGGATTATTAGGATCATAATCTTTCATGTATTTATTGTTTGCCTCGAAATATTTTTTTGTTATAACGCTAAACCCACTTCGGATACCTTTTTCGATAAAGTTAAACATGTCATCATCTGTTATTACTCCTAAGGCTACATTACTAACCATTATAAAAGCATCCCAAGATAACCCATGAGCAGAGTAATACCAACAAGATCTAGTCCATAATTGTTATAACCTGCTTGAGGAAAACTTTCGAACACATCCACCAGCAATAATACATCAGTTTGTAAGTACAAATTATGATAATCACTAAATGTTTTGCATTCGAATTCTTTCGAAATATTATGTGCATAATTATACTTTTCATCTGATATATTTTCAGTTTTTAGTTGTGAATAAAATTTTTCTTTGTCAGGCAGAGAAATTCCATCAAAGTTATTCCAACCTTAGATATAGTCACATGGAAACACCTTTTCTGTCAACTAGTTTGATTATCCTTAAAACAATTGTATAGGTTATAAAAATCATTACATCCTTTTACTAGCTCATCTAATGATGCTGCAATTAACTGTAGACTATGAAATACGACATACCTAGAGTAACCGACATATACTTTTCAAAATTAAATGGGATACGCTTAATAACGTTATCGAGTTTTAAACAAGACTTTATAGCAGGATCACCAAAAGCTTCTTCTATAAGATGACTGTCGTATCCTCTGAAATTGTGACAACTGGAATAAAATCCGAAACACAAAAGTTTAGATTACACTTATCATGAACAGCTCTGCGATATTTCCCTGTTATATAACAATGATTGCGTACTTGTTTATTACTAGATTCTGTGTCGAATGATTTTTCAGATATGACAAAATTCCGCTTTTCGTTATCAATTTCCTGCTGGATTGTTAACTTTATCGTTCGAACAATTCTTTTCAAACGATTATTTTATCAACTTCACTAATCAACTGTTTGAGAACCCACACAGATGGGTCCTTAACGCAGTATAGTTTTATTGGCTTTGATAAACTTGGATCAACACAACACACTATTTCATAGGCTACTCCACATGGAATGTAATTTTGATTTTTTTTATAATTGATTGGATAGGATTATTTTCACCGCCAAGTACAGGTTGGAGTAAACACTCAAAATCAGCGTAAATAACGAAAGGTATCAATAGGTTATATTTATAGTTGATAAACTTTATGCTTTTTCTTTTTCTTTAGACATTGTTATTCGTTGTACTTCCGAGCAGTATTGTAGATGCTTTTATTAACGTTCATTGTCAGAGCGTCCGTGTAAACAGCGATAGCAAAACCACTGTTTATATTTTTGTTTGATATACTTTTTACCAAAAAGCCCGCTAAAGTTTTGATCCAAACGTAATGATTGTTTTTTTTTGGCTTTTTTTTTTTATAAAACAATAAGTTTATTGTCAATTGCAAAGCCTTTTCTGAAATATATCTCGGGTTGATGTTTTCACGCTCATCAAGGCCAAATACGTTAACAGCAAATTAGTTGTTTGTCTTTCAAACTTTGGTATTTGATTTTCACCTACTGCACAGTCAATAGCAGCGAAATTTAATTTTGAGACGTGATCAAAATATTTGTCGATATGATCAGCATTTTTTTTTGGCTGGAAACAACGCAGAAAGAATAGCCCATTGGAAACATTTTTTTTGAAAGATTTGTACGTTAATACAACTTTTTATTTTTTTAAAAATCGTTTTGTGGTAGGTCAATGCATGAAATACTATGTAATACATTGTATTTCATGGTATGAAATAAAATTTCAGTAATCATCCCAAACTTCCAATCATAACCGGACTGAGGAAATTCTTCTATTTTTTCCACAAAATTTCTTGGTGTATTTCATCAGCTAACCGTAAGAGATTAGTACTAATCAAAACTCGCCTGGATTTTGTAGAAAATACGTTTATCACATAGTAGGCTTGGTTTTCCTATATTATGTGCAGTTCATATTTTTGATATTAAAACATGTTAATATATCACTTTATATGATTCTGATTGGTCCAAATAAGATCACGAAATTATTGTGCGGTATTTTCATTACTGATTGGCTGGGATCGTGGGAAAACGTTTTTAACCCCGCCTTCTGGAATGTTTAGATTTGATTGAACATTTTTTGGCGGCCATTTTTTAAACTCGACTCGCAAATGTAAATTGAGGAAATTTTATATCGTCTGTCTCAATATGGATTTGCTACTCCCACAGGGGTTTATTATGTCATGTTTAGCAATATCATCATAAGAAAAATGGCATAAAGCTAAAAGACAAGAACGACAATAAGGCGTAAAACTAAGGGATAGCTAGCGGCGGGGTGTGTGGGGTGGGGTGCATATATCAGTAACATAGATATAGAATCTACCGTATATGCAAACGTGGTGTAAATGTTAACTTCAAGATGTTTGCAGAATAATCTGGACAATAATGGGTCTCCTAACTGACAGATCTTTATCCAACCACAGCATCTTTACGTAGCATATATGGGATGTAAATCCGACACGAAAATAAATCTGTTGACGTCTTCTGTACAGTCTATTTTTCAAATCAAACACCACAAATATCAGGTCAAAAATGCATTGCAGTAAATGTGGGATTTTTGTATACGGTAATCCTATTTCACACAAAAATCTCAACAATGTAACGTTTACCGGTTGTTCTTAAACACACATTCTGGGATACACGTGTATTCTACTGTCGGCCTGTACTGTGTATCGTATCAAACAATGTGGCAGCATGACATCGCATTGATCATTCTGTTTAGAAAAATGATTTTGTGGTTATAAAATGTTCTGTTTATTGTGATGGAAACTTTTTCTTTGATTTATAGTTTGTAAAACAGTACAATCTACTTTTACCAGTTCAGCTTTGTTTGGGACTGTATTTAATGCACAAAAAATGAAAGGTACACCGTCTGTCAGAATGAACGAAATTATTCGTTCTTCTATCTATCTAATTTCCACTGAAATAAAAACTGTGGTAAAAAGAATCTCAAATGGGTAACGATTTAATATTAAATTTATGACACTCGTTGAAAAATGTCCAGCTTTTGCGAGCCAAGGCTCGCAATTCAACTTGTATCATAAATTCAATATTAAATCGTTACCCATGTGAGATCCTCTATATATTGCAAAACCCCATTTTTTTACAATTCCAATTGAGAATACTGCCAACAAGTACTTTTTATTTTTAATTTATGTTGTCGAAGCTGAAAGTCCGTTTCCAGGCTTGACATCATTTTAAATACAAACACTCGATGGTCATATTTAATCTAATGTTGTAAAATAATGTCTGAACCAGCATTTATAACCGTTGCAAGAAAATGTTATGTTTATATGTTTAACCGCGAAGATATTCATGAAACAAGTGTTAGCGACGAATCACAAGCGAGAAATAGAATCCAAGATATGAAACATAATGACATTAAAGATTTACGTATTAAAATATCAGAAGGAATGAGTAATTTTGTTCGCGTTAGGCATATGTGAGGACCACAAGTGAGAAAAAAACAATAGGAAACTTTGATATAATAAAGAGATACTGTCATCCTGATGATTATCCAGAATAACAAAAACGAAACCCTGCTAAAAAGTATTACTCGAGCTCGGGAAGGAAAATATTAATACAATAATTCAATCAAATCTAATGAGAGCAAGAGCTTATAGTGGAAGAGCTCAGGTAGAAAAACGAATAAACGTCAAACAAAGTCTTCTGGACAAATTAGCAGAATCTAAAATAATAAGATTAAAACGAAATTAGGAGTTACACGAGTTTTTCAAAACGAGAAATTTTAAAGCATCTCGGTATGTTCTACCACGACAAAGAAACCCTAGTTAAAATCTGTAGATAAACAGCCGATACAACATTAATTGTTAGGGTATACTCGAACGAAATTTTACTGATACTAGGGTTTATTGATGTGTGTGTGTGTGTGTGTGAGAGAGAGAGAGAGAGAGAGAGAGAGAGAGAGAGAGAGAGAGAGAGAGAGAGAGAGAGAGAGAGAGAGAGAGAGAGAGAGAGAGAGAGAGAGAGAGAGAATAAGGTAATTTGGTAAATAAAAGATTTGTATGAACTTGAAGTAGAAAACACGTTTGATTTTTACAATTGGTTAAAGAAAAAAAGTATTAACAGAAAAACGATACAATGATACTTCGTCAGATGTTTATGACAAGTATAGAGATTTTATAGCTGATCCTAACAATAATACGTTCCGTGAGTTTTTTTAAAATTTAATTCTTGGTACTAGAATTTTTAATATTGTATAAAAGTTGTTAATGAAATATTGTATAATGAAAAACATCATCGATTTCAATCATATTTCAGAGCAAATACTTTGGGTTAATATATTTACCATTGCTAACGACTGGCTCTGGTATAATTTCGAGTGGAGCATCATTAAACCCTTTTTTGTTAATAATATCAGTTTTGGTGTTTTTTTTATTTTTTATTTGCAACATGTAAAAAATTTAGCCTCGAATTTGAGACTAAAAATGCTAGTATAATAGCAAGTATCACTTATTTAAAAAAATCACTTAAATCACTTGATCAGATACGATCTTATTTGGGAGGTGTAAAATATGATAAAGACGAGTTTCGTATTACTGACAGTATGTTAACATATATTCTACCAATGTGAGCAGGTATGACAAAATTATCAAAAAGTAAAGTGATGATAGGGTATGAACTTTGTCTAAACTTTAGAAATAATCTCAAGTGGAAAGTACTTCGAAATAATTTTTTTTTATAAAAACTTCAGAAATAAAATCAGCTTTGCACCAGCCTGATAGTGGTTCTTCTGGACAGGGGTCGAGGTGGTCTTGTTGGAGAGGATGGGGGTCCTTCTGGACATGGGAGGTAGGGTCCCTGGTCCAGAACTACTTAGAGAAATGGGTCTCTCAGCCAGAAACCTCCCATATCTCTACTAGTACTTTTTTTTGGCATAGTTAACTCTGAAGATTATTTACCTGTGATCAAGGCTTACGGTCTTTAACTAAACTTATTACCGTGATCTCTTGCTGTTAGACTATATAATCTAAAGGTTTCCATAATACCATAAATCACTCATAAAATTTGGTCAAAGATCTTACTCTAGAACAAAAGATCTTCTATTTACTGTTTCTATTTATGTGTGCATAATTCCCAATAAACGTGCGCAAGAATAAAACGAGGGTCAAATTTCAATTGTCAAATAACTGCACGTTTATGTTTACGTTTTTGTTTTTAGCGCCCTCCCCCTCCGCCAGCCCTGGCGTTGAAACGAAGACGCTTTAATTGTCTGAGTAGAACATGCATATAGGTATATTGCAGCAAATATTGCAGGGTAGGCTCATTGTACGCTTAGCTCTCAGAGTGCGACTCGTTTTGGTGGATGTCTTCTAGTTAGGACAAAGAAGGTGGCTAACTAGACGGGACTAGAAGTAACTAAGCTTAGGGAAGCAGTGGAGCCAATAGGAGTTACTATGAGTGATGTAATTCGCAACAAACTTGGCGAAGTAGCCAGGGCGGTGCAGAGGCTAATAAACCCGAACAATTTGCTCGGGGCCCCAACACGCAGTCAAACACAGCAAACTCTGCCTGCCAAAAGCTGGGGGGGGGGGGCAAAATCTGAATGATGCTCGGGATCCTCAAATCCTCTGTACGGCCATGGATGTAGCTACGTGATGTTGGACCCGAGGTATTCGGCTGAATAGTTGCTAGTTTTACCTATTCAGCAGTTTGGCAGCAGCACAGTTGTGAGAGGCCTGAGCCACCAGAATACAAACTTTCAAGTAATTACTCCTGGTATTTTTAGCACAGTATCGTTTGACTACTTAAATTTATCACAGAAAAGTCCGACTGCATAAGTCTATCATGGTAGTATTTAACTACTAGAATCAATCACGGCAGTCAGTATCTGACTCCTAGTATCAATCACGGTAGTATTCGACTACTAGAATCAACCACGGTAGTATTTACTACTAGAATAAATCACGGTTGTATTTGACTGCGAAAACTAATCCCGATAGCATTTGACTACTAAAATTTAATAGTTGCATATGACTACTAAAGTTAATCACAGTAGTACTGATTGCTATATATCATGTTAGACATATCAGTGATACTCGTTATTCATTGTCATTGTTGTTGTTGGGCTTAACACCATTTCTCAGCACACGATAGGCTATTCATGGCGGCCAGTATTGTCATTGGTATAAGAGTGAGAAAGCACGCATAAACATTTTATATCATTGAATAAATGTTTTTCTTTGAACTCATTTCGGTCTCAAATAGCTACACGTTCAGCTTTATTACAGTGTACACCATTCAAATGGAAGTAATAACTGACAATTGTAAGCTACGATGTGCCAATCCATATATATCCGAAGGGAGACTACTCTTGTCCAGCTTCCTTTTTGGAGGCAAGCACAACAATTCAGCATCATTATTGTTAGCCAAGCCTGACAGTTTTAAAACATTGTGTTGGGAAGGGGCAAGATATTGGGCCTGTAAAGCAATGAATGTCTCTCTAACATATTATGATCCACCAGCATACTTGAAGGACCAAAGGATATACAGACTGAAATTTGTTAGCATCATGCCAAGATTACAGTAAAGAAAATGCAAAGTGAAATGAAAGCTAGATTTCATTACATAAATTATCTTAATTTTGGGAACAAATAATTATCAAACTGAAATTATTTAATAAGGTCAGGTACTAAGATGGAATGCAAAAACTATTGATCATCAGAATTGAGATTTAAGAGGTAATGTTTGATTTCTATCTCATTAAACAGACATCAGTACTTTTGTGCTAAAATAAGCCCCAAATGATTTTAATGCCTTTTTCTTGCTTGGCATAATTGGATATGTGATGAAGTGTAAAGACTTGTAATGTATTATGACTGGTTAATATAATTTAAGGGAGTTGATAACTATGACATACCCAATTAAAGATGATATGCATTTAGACTTTCTTAGACAATTTAAACAATACATTAAATGTTCTTTTCATTAAAGGTCTCTTTTCCATTTTATTAAATGTTGAATTATCCTTAAGCATTGCATCATCTTTATTTTAAAAAACAATCATTAATCCTTATTGAAACATTCTGTTGATGTAGTGAGAAAGAAAACCAACTCTTGTATATAGTGATCATTATATTTACTGTCCATAGTTTTTACAGTAGTTTTTCAGTTGGAAATTAGCTGACAGTTCCACTAAAAATGTAAACATCACTGTTGGTAATATTCCACAGATGTTTTTTTTTTTCATTCTTATTGAAAGGAAAAACAAATGTTCCATTTAATGTTATTTGCTTCTGCTATATCACTTACCTGACCTGGCACAAGTAAAAAGGCAATAAAAAAATCACTCATAAAATGATCAGTACATATTTACACATGCAGGTACATTAGTGCTGTGTGTAAAGAAAATCAGACATAAATAACCACAAGATAAAACAATGGTACACAGAGTACATTACTAAATCACAGTGGCTTAATTAGAATGGTTTGAGTAACAATAAAAAAATTCTAAACAAATAACAATTCCACAAAGTGCTACATGTCATGAAAACATGTGGTGCTCTTTGAGTTGACTGCATACAGAATTATTCAACAGAACAAGCATCAGTATTTAAATATGAAAGCTAAATGCTAAAATTCCAGCATAATTACTTAATCATGAAAAAACAAAACTTGATCACTGTGACCTATTTTGGTGACAATGAGTAGGATTCATCATGGTAAATACATGTACGTATCACTGTGACCTATTTTGGTGACAATGAGTAGGATTCATCATGGTAAATACATGTACGTGCATGATGTTTCATGACTGTGCAAGCAACAATATTATAAACATTAACTATATTATGTAAAATGTTGACAAAATCAATGCACCAAGACATGAGAAACACTGTTAACTTTCATTTGGTGGTTATAATTTTTTTACTTCATACTTTACATACTTTTATGAATTTTATAATCACCCAACATAGACGATCCTACACGATGAAACTTCATACACAAGATCAGGATTGATGTCGCTTACACTACCAACACCAACATGGAAAAAAAAGGAGGATGAATTTATTGTACACTATACTATCAGCCGTTTGCAAATGTATAAGCCGAATTAATGCTAAAAATATAAGTTATCTTTAATTCCTAAATTTGTAATTGAAAATGCAACAGTTCAAGCCATAATCAAAACTCTGATATATGTATTAATATATGAATCAATATAATTCTTGAATCTATTAATTACTACACAGGTTTTGGAAGACAAAAATATTGAAAAAATGAAAAATACAATCACATCAAAAGGAAAAGTGATTACAAATCAGCAATTGAAGTAGCAAATACAACAAAACATAAGATATAATTTTCATCATGTATAACAGCCGATTGGGGCAAGTTTTAAATGAAAAGTCTTAAAAATATTTCATAACTTCATTATGGTGTAGATTTAATAATAATTCAGTGTGAAGTTCAAACAGGCAAACATAAAAGTTGTTTCCATTTTGTACAGATGTGTGATTATTACTTGACTGTAGATCAATAAATGTAGCCATATTTAGATGCCTCCAATAATATTCATGTACATAAATTTAAATTCTATATAACACTGGCATTCTGATACAAAATGAAATTTGTTCTGTCACAGTACAAAAGTGAGTTTTTTTTAAAAAATATATTGTTTATAGCTTTCCCATCTAAATATTTCAACAGGAATCTATAAGATGAGGTCTATATTGAGCCTGAGCTATTCTATTATTCTTATAAGTAATTCAAATTAATATTCTTTATATGAAAACTATTAGTGAGACGACTATGCAACATTGATCTACTAGATTATTCCAAAGTAGGATCCCAATTTTTAAATATAATTATCAATCAAGCATTAATTTACTACCTGTAGGTACACATCAACATTACATTCACCCAGAAATGCAGCCAGGATTATGTTTGATCTCACCCCTTGCCATGAAGACAATGCAAGAGTACAAAATAATGGGGAAGGAAGAAATGGCACTAGTTCATCATTTACAATATCAAGCTCTAGAGTACTCAAAATCCTCACAATCTGACACCTCTAATCTTTTGAGCCTTAATCTGTTGACTGTTTCTGGGCATAATCTGTTCCTAATCTTGACATTAACATTGTTCTGTATTGAGAGCTCTTGCCATCTAAAGGGGCATAAATATATCTAACTTAGCCACCTGTCCATCTAATCCCAGTACCTAAAAGTTTTAAAAAAATTGGTCTGTTTTGTTAGAAACTCCAGTACAACTTTCATTGTCTTCACTGTCACACACAATGCACATTCATGCCACCACTAACTTAAATTTTGGAAATAAATATATTGCTGTTATAAATGATTATGGCAATTTCCAATATATTTTTAATATTTTAATATTTTTTTTATTAACCTGCATCAGCATACTTTGGAATGGACAGAGGTATTTTATAAAAAAAATTCAAACACTGTTTCTCCATGATCGAGACAAGGGGTACATACAATTAGAATTGATTAATAAAAAAGGTGATTTTCCACTGCTGGTCAGCATACACTAAAATACATCCTTTTCCTCAAATACATTTGTAATGGCTTCTTTCTGGTATGTAGTCAGGCCTTCAATATTAAACTTATGTATCCTTTTGAAACGAATTGCCTTCATCATTTTCTGCTGATGTACAATTCACCGAAGTTACACGCTTTTGGTTATGTGGCATTACATATTATAGGATAAAATGCATTAAATTCAGTAGATGTTGCTAGGGTAAGGCACTCAGCTATCTAATCTATTAGCCAAGGTATTCATAGGCCATATACTGAAAATATGACTTGTGAAAATGCAGAGGGATTAAAACAGTACTTCACTTACAAACAATACAATTTTGATGAACATTAGTGCAGTCAAATTCAGTAGGACATATACAAACTAACAGAGAAAGATCATCACATCATCATTAGAAGCATCAAAATTAGTAAAGCTGATTTGGCACATGGAAATTTAAAAAAATCAATAAAAAACTTTCTTCTATCAGGTCTTCATTTTAATGGCACAGCCATGATATCATACTTAAAATGTCATCACTGACTGGTCCCAACTTGATATTACATAGAAGCAGCACTGAAATAGAAAACTGTACAGTCAACTGATGTTACATAATTTGTGTATGGAAAGGATTCTAACTTGTAACACAGAAATAGCATCGCCATGGAAAACTGTACAGTCAACTGTTATTACATAAGAACTGTATGGAAAGGGTTCTAACTATTTACACAAAAGTAGCACTGCCATGGAAAAATAAACAGTCAACTGATATTACACAAGAAGTGTTGGAAAGAGTTCTAACTTGTTACACAGAAGTAGCACTGCCTAAGAGAGTACACAGCAAATTGATGCTACTCACAAAAAATGTATGAAATATTTCCAATATGCTGCAGCAAAGTAGCAGTCTTGAATGTTATCCATGAAGTGTACAGATGTCAGATTTTGTTTGATGTTGTAAAATTGCTAATTTTCTTTCTCTTGGTTTAAGATTGTTGTACACAGCATAAACAATCACCAACTCTGAAGCTGGCCACAAAATTTATATGTAATTTTCTAACCAGAAAGATACTAGGAGGTGAAGTTACTGATTTGTTCATCACACATATCCTTTTCAGAATTTTTTTTTAAGGCAAATAAGACATGCAATAGCATTATTACTGCATCATCAGTTTGGACAAATATTCTCCTGGAAACTTACACAAGGAAAATTATATATTTGAAGTTAATGATTTTTCTTTGTAAACAAAGGTATGCATGTTCTTAAGCTAGCTCATGCACAGTGAGCATGTTTCTATGCTAGCTCATGCACAGTAAGCATGTTTCTATGCTAGCTCATGCACAGTAAGCATGTTTCTATGCTAGCTCATGCAGTGGGAATGTTTCTATGCTAGCTCATGCAGTGGGAATGTTTCTATGCTAGCTCATGCACAGTGAGCATGTTTCTATGCTAGCTCATGCAGTGGGAATGTTTCTATGCTAGCTCATGCACAGTGAGCATGTTTCTATGCTAGCTCATGCACAGTGAGCATGTTTCTATGCTAGCTCATGCACAGTAAGCATGTTTCTATGCTAGCTCATGCACAGTAAGCATGTTTCTATGCTAGCTCATGCACAGTAAGCATGTTTCTATGCTAGCTCATGCACAGTAAGCATGTTTCTATGCTAGCTCATGCACAGTGGGAATGTTTCTATGCTAACTCATGCACAGTAAGCATGTTTCTATGCTAGCTCATGCACAGTAAGCATGTTTCTATGCTAGCTCATGCACAGTAAGCATGTTTCTATGCTAACTCATGCACAGTAAGCATGTTTCTATGCTAGCTCATGCACAGTAAGCATGTTTCTATGCTAGCTCATGCACAGTAAGCATGTTTCTATGCTAGCTCATGCACAGTAAGCATGTTTCTATGCTAGCTCATGCACAGTAAGCATGTTTCTATGCTAGCTCATGCACAGTGAGCATGTTTCTATGCTAGCTCATGCACAGTAAGCATGTTTCTATGCTAGCTCATGCACAGTAAGCATGTTTCTATGCTAGCTCATGCACAGTGGGAATGTTTCTATGCTAGCTCATGCACAGTAAGCATGTTTCTATGCTAGCTCATGCACAATGAGCATGTTTCTATGCTAGCTCATGCACAGTGAGCATGTTTCTATGCTAGCTCATGCAGTGAGCATGTTTCTATGCTAGCTCATGCACAGTAAGCATGTTTCTATGCTAGCTCATGCACAGTGAGCATGTTTCTATGCTAGCTCATGCACAGTGAACATGTTTCTATGCTAGCTCATGCACAGTAAGCATGTTTCTGTCTGAATGAATTTGACATCCAGCATTGTAAATACATTTAAGATTGGATAAAATTATTTTCCTTGCAACTTGTATTGAAGCTCAGATTTTGAATTTACTTTTATGTGCACAAACTGCAACAACATCCATTTTAAAAGCGTGTCACTGATTCTCTGAAACAGGACTACATGATGGTAATATCTAATATATACAGGATACATGTAGTGATTGTTGTGCTGTTACCACTGGAATAGTTGCCATGCAGTAGTACTGTAAGAGTTTTTTTCCATTGTTATGAACTCTTCTGCGTAAGCTCTATTTTCCTTTTAGTTATAATGTGTTCAGGCAGAAATGTGAATACGATTTTACAGCTCACATCATTGACTCTGAAGCTCACCACAGTGTGAGAACTCTCTTAATTCCAATTAATGACCCATAAATTTAATTTCATCTATGAATATTGGCTGAAGCTGATAGTCAGTTCTGATATTGTGATTATTAACCTTATGCAGTGCCATATGGCCTGCAAGTATACATGACAAACCTTTTTTGTGTTAGATTAATCATAAACTCCTTAGTGTATCTTATTACTCACATTCCTTCATTAACAATCTTCATTGTCTTTCTAGCTACAATGATTGGCAAGAATTTTATGCAGTTTGGAAGGCCCATTTTCTTGACATTATGAGGAAGTTGCATGTCTCCACCAATGAAGAAATAGACCTATTAGTAAAGTATGAGAGATATGTTTGTCTATAGATGGTTGAAGCTGCTTAAAAAAAACAAACAGACTAGCTTTCCAAAACTGACTAAAAAGGATAATAAGAGAACTGTCAGATATTCTTTCTGAAGTTGAGATTGCAAAGACGACACAAAGTACCAATCACTTTTGGCCTAGGACTTGTTTTCCAGTGTACTTCCCATAGTGAACAAACTTCCTTTTGGAATATGAGAAATTGACTAAGCAAGCAGTGAATTAAAAAAATGCTATGAAGTTTATGCAGTTTGGAAGGCCCATTTTCTTGACATTATGAGGAAGTTGCATGTCTCCACCAATGAAGAAATAGATCTATTAGTAAAGTATGAGAGATATGGTTGTCTATAGATGGTTGAAGCTGCTTAAAAAAAACAAACAGGCTAGCTTTCCAAAACTGACTAAAAAGGATAATAAGAGAACTGTCAGATATTCTTTCTGAAGTTGAGATTGCAAAGACGACACAAAGTACCAATCACTTTTGGCCTAGGACTTGTTTTCCAGTGTACTTCCCATAGTGAACAAACTTCCTTTTGGAATATGAGAAATTGACTAAGCAAGCAGTGAATTAAAAAAATGCTATGAAGTTTCTTTACTACCATTTTCCTTTTTTGCTGAATCCATCTGTGAAATTGGCAAGGTGAAGAATGACCCTGGATTTGCATATGTGACTACCACCAGCATGCCTACTACAAGAAAACCTCTCCATTCTAGAAATACCATTAACAGACACCTTATTTCAGTGAAGAAAACACAGGGGTCATGACTTTCCGATGTGAATGATGCTGAACTAGACAAATGTTTACACTCTGAACAAATGCAGAGGTTTCAAAGCCAGACCCTTAGAAAAGAATAAGAAACTTCTGAAAGAGAATGTCATATGTTTTGGGTGTTGTGAATCAACTAAGCATATGCTGTGTGCATGAAAGAAGGTAATACAGTGCACGGTGGCAGTGATCATCACCCAACAACCTTGCATGTCAACACTACTGTAACAGAGAGACCTATCTCTCAATCTCCTGCAGGGGCTCATGGCCAGGAGAAGGAGGAGGTTCCAGATTCGGTATGGCTATAACTAACTTCTAAGTGTACTTAAATTTGCTGTGAGGGATTTATTGGTAAATCTTGTGCTAAAATGATTTTTTTTTAGTGCGTTTCCTGATGGTTATCCTGAAAAAAATTTGATGTATGCAATTCTTGATGACCAAAGCAACAGCTCATTAGCTAAGTCATACTTTTAAAAACTTTTTGACATATACGATAAACAAGTGGAATACAGCTCTCCTCATATGCTGGTTATGTCATGGCTTATGGCAGAAGAGCAAGTGGTTATATAATAGAGACACTAGAAGTGCAAGGTTGGAACTCCCTACATTAATTGAATGTGACCAGATAAAAGACATTAGAGAAGAAATTCACACTCCAGAACATCCTTCTCATCTCAATGTTTTTGCAACCGACATCCAGCCATCAGATGCTGATTCGTCTATACCACTACTGAAACACATGTTCATGACCAGTGCATCAGTCCACGGAACACACCCTATGCCTTAAGACTTAGCCTTGGTTAATCATAGGAGAAGCTTGTCTTGGCAAGATACATAAATCTGGTTTCATTAGTGTCAGTAAGACCTACCTCTTACAAAAGGGAGGTATTCTTTCTGCAAGCCATGACCTAATGGTTTCAGGAGTAATGAAGATCACACCAGCAATCTATGCGTAAATGACAATCCAGAATTTATTTTCCTTCATTCAGAGATACTGAGTGACTTGGTGCTTGTCTTCAAGACAACTAAAGACGATAAAATTGTAATGTTGATAGAGGAAAAAGAATTTTTCCAATTAATGGCTGAAGCATTCTTCAAAGACCCTCATGGAAACTGGGTTGCATCCCTTCTTTTCCGCACACAAAGGCGATGACTACTAAACAACATATCACATTTTATTAACAGCCTAAGACATTAGATACCAGCCTTTGAAGAAATCCAGTCAAAAATATTTTGTAACTTTCATGCAAAGAATCTTTGATAGCGGGCATGCAGAATTAGCACCATCTTTAAAGGACATGGAACACCCATCTTTGGTGTCTACCATCTGAAGAAACTGGATCAGAGCTGAGGAGTATTTGACTAATCTGTCAAATAAAATGGAGTTTTATTGAACAGTTGTTTACTGTCAGGAACAAATATGACAAAATGACTGCTTTGGTGTTCTTTGTTTTTAGAAGGTACCAATTATTATCACAGCTGATAGTCAACAGATGTTTCATTGTTTCTTAGGAATGACCATATAAATTTTCTATGATTCTTATGGTATCATGACAATGATGTAGACAGAGACCTTGCTGAATACAGAATGTGAGTGCATGTCTTTGTTAACAGTCCATCTCCTGCTGTTGCAATTGATGGATTAAGGATAATGGCACAGAACAGTGAAAAGGTCTCTGATGTGGATGTTCAAGAGATTGTTCAGTGGAATATCTATTTGGATGATCACTTGCATCACTCTCTACAAGCACACAAACTATTCACCTAATCAAAAGGACACTGCAAGCTCTCAAGCTTGGAAGGAACCTAAACTTGCACAAGATTACTTCACACAGTGATGCAGGCCTTTCCTTCTGATGATCTAGCGAAAGACCTCAAGGATCTAGATCCAGGTGAAGAAACACTACCTTTACAGTGCAGTCTAGGCCTGAGCTGGGAGCTTAAATCAGATTTCAAGTATCATCTGAGAAGCCTTATAAATGACAAGGAATTCTGTCTAATGTCAAGTCTCTTTGATCCTATAGGTTTTGTTGCCCCTGTTACAATTTCAGGAAAGATTTTATTTAGGAATCTTATGTCAGGAACTACTGGTTGGGTTGAAGCTCTGCTTGTTGAACATCAAGCAGAATGGAAGGATTGAAGATATTCTTTACAACTCCATGATCAAGTGAAATTTCCATGCTTTTACTTGTCTATGTCACTCAGCAATACTGTGAAGAAAAGAGTTATACATATTCTTGGATGCTTCTGAAAAAGCTATCGCTGTGGCAACCAGCATCAAGAATACTACTGCTGATGGCAGTCAACAACTTGCATTAATTCTAGGCAAGGCTAAAGTTTCTCCTATGAATGGATATACATTTCCCGAACACAAACTTTGCAACAGCCCTTAGGGATAAGTGAATTTTGACATGAATTCATGAAGTGATCTTTGAGACAGGGAATATTTATACAAAAAAATGTTTAGCTTGGGATCCAACTGATAAAGGTAGAGTTTCAGTGTTGGTATGTTTCATTGTTGGTAGCTTGTATGTCTTCCATTGATGGCTTAAAATATTCCAGAGCTTAAATCTGCTGGAGTTCTTAATTTTCCCAACCTCTATGTGCTTTTTGCTACCAGTGTGCTTCCTCACATCATCTCTGCCACCATGCCGAAATGCTAAAATTTGTGGAACACTGTGCAAAAAGCATGGTGTACATTGGTGTTTGATGGCTGAATGCACAGCCAATTTACCATCACTTTTTGTGCAATACATTTCTTTTTTCTTGGTGATGAAGACATTGTCTACCTAACTTCCTGTTAGGCCCCAGATTCTCTCAAAAGCATTTGTAAAACTATTCTTATATATATATATATATATATATATATATATATATATATAGGTCATGACTAGCACTTAATAGGAAATCGGTTATTAAAGGTTTAAAATAGTTGAGAATTCAGGAATTCATGCTGTTTTTGCATGCAGAATGAATCTGCGAAGCGCTGAGAAAGTCTTGAAATTCATGCCAAAATTGCGAGGGTTGGCCCCTCAGGGTCTTATTACTTACATTCCTTTAATAACAATCATTGTTTAATCACAGTTTAATCATGTTTATTGGTAAGTATCCTATTGTCATTTACATGTATGAAGGCATGTGTAAAGGACATAACAATGCCTTTAACTTTCAGATATGCAGATTGCTTTAGTATCACAGTTACATTTGTTTAATCAGGGTTCCTGCAGACATAGCAAAAACAAATTCCGTGACTTTTCCAAAACTTTTCCAGGGCCATTTCATAAAACTCAAGGACTGCACTCTCTTGCATTGTCAAGTAAATGAATATAAAGAATGACATCTTTTAATCTAAAAAAACAAATAAGTTAACAACAAATATTTTTAATATGTACATTTTAAATTTACCTGGGTTAGCACACTTTGACTTTATGTAGTAATTCATGTCATAATCCAATGATCAATGTAATTTGTATTCAAAAGAAAAAAGGAAACAATTCTATGTAGTCTTTGTATGTGTTCCTATTTACAATATTAACAAAACACATTACTTTCCAGTTGCTTTTTTTATTTAGTGAACTACACCAGAAATCATGTGATACTTCCACTTTTCCAAATCTTTGCAAGGTTTTGATAAATTCCATAACTTTTCAAGGCCCTTGGAATTTAATTTTTAAATTCCAAAACTTTTCCAGGATTCCATGACCTGCAGGAACCCTGTTAATATAAATATAGTAACCATTCACCCTTTGTAATAATTGTATTTTCATTTCTTAAGCTTTTTAGCCTTTTCAAAGAGAGTTCCTTCTCAGGAATAAAACATCATTTAAACATAATACAACATCTTGTGTCTTGAGTATTAGAGATCTTAGGGGTTATATCAAATGTAATTTCTCCCAAGGAGAGGTAGTATGATTGTATCTCAACTACTGTAAAATCTTGGGTATAATACAGTTTTTTAACAAAAATTTTCTTTCTAACTTGGGGTGCGTATTATACCTATATGTAATTTTACTGAAGCTTTATTGCAGGCAAGTCAAAGATGGCACCACATGTCAATCATCATCTGATTCAATTTTCTGCACCATATACATTATTTAATAAGTAAAATATTAAATACATGAATTTAAGTTTAAAATGTAATTACAATTTCCTTAAAATTTTAGTAAAGTTTATACCTACATTCACTAAAGTGTGCAAATAAAAGACATGAACACAGTATAAAATGGAAGTTGTTTTTTATTTTGTGCCAATTAAGCGCTGGCATTCTCATTTATCTACACATGCAAAAACAAGAAATCCCTGTGTGTATTTTACATAGGGGTTAAGATTTTTGCATTACAGTGAAAGGAGAAAGTCTGGGTGCATCTTATACATTTGTGTGTATTAAACCCAAGATTTTATAGTAGTTCTGCAATGTCCAAATATTGCTGTAAGAACTACTAAATTTAACTCAATAACAGTTCAATTACAATTATGCTTTTCTTCTTTAATCAAGTGGCAGCTGAAAATTTCCTAATCTGATCAGTATTTTCAAAAATAAAAGGCTTTCCCCCCAACTTTATCCTAATTTAATTGAAGGTTGGGAAAACTATTTACAAATTTAAGAGTTCTAACATTTTGGGAAATAAAGCTGACAAAATGATTGCAAAAAGACATATAAAAGTTTTAGCTAAATACCTTCAAGAATAAGACAAGTAAAATTTCACTCAGATTCAGAAATTAACCGACGTAGTAAAATCCAAAACAAAATATACATCTGAGTATTTTTTTAGGAAAGTTATACAAAGAAAATGCCAAACTTGATTCCATATATTTCTTTAGCAAGCATTCAAAACTCATGCTCATAATTGTTTAAAGATTAAAATTAATCTAATGCTTGAGTGCAAATCTCTTATCTGGGTTACAAGGAAAATATATCCACAACTTTTTGATGCAACATTTGTGAAAATACAACTAGTTACCTTTTTGAAATTTGTGACTATAGCGGGTATAGTAAAACAAATTTATTTACTCTTTTCCTGTTATCTTTCCAGCCATAAAAATACACTTATTCAAACAAAACTTGGATAAAATTTCATACACATAATTAAGTTCAGCTTCTGTACAGCTACCATCATGTTCCTTATTTGTAAACATTTTGGACATTATGCTTTTCATAATTTGTGACAAACCTTGCTATGTACTGTTATCTCCTTGGCAGTGAGCACTACTGAATGATTAACTTATGATTATTGGTAACATCAAACTTCTGTAAATAGATGACAAGATTTAATAGTCTTAGATCCATATTTATTAATAACATTTTGTTTTTCTTGTGCAATATTGAATAAAAGTCACCTTCATCCTTTCCTCTTTCTAATAAACATATACAAGGTATATGCATTAGGGAAAGGAAACATCTACCTGTACAAGTTATCGATCATATTATTCAAAGTTCCATGATTATGCAACAGTTTACAAATAGCAACATCCAAGCTGGAAACCCTGAAAAAAGAATCACTTTGTAATCTCTGTTATAATTGATCACATATGGGTAAATGTACACATGGCTTGATTTACAAAGATATTACACAAAGGATAAAAAACTGCTGTCAATATGGCTTATCTTGGTCAATGACTTTCAAGATCCCAGATGATGTTTATGATAATGTACAATGTCCCAGCTTTTGCTATTTTTCATACATCCTGGGTTGCACAGACCCGATCCAATGGTATTAGGAAATAGAGTACTGGCCCATATGAATCACACCATTTAACTGTGGCAACAACTGACTGCTATAAAATCATGGCAATGACCTTTGGAAATCAAGATAATGTCCTGTATAAACCTGCACTATGCCTGTATGTGAAGCTGTAATCTAGCAGTGGCAATGATAACCATAGAAATCATACAATCATCTCTCAAGGGATTCCAAGTGATTCATGGTTTTCCCACAACCATTTGTGGTAGTCATTGAGTTTGTGGTCTTCAGGCTTCACCTGGTAAAAAAGGTAACTGTAATTATGGGAAACAGTATACACATAATAGTGTACAATTAACTGCTCAAAATCAACTTATTTCATACAAAATACTTTTAATTTCTTATAACATTCATTCTTAGTCTTTCTTACATGTTTTTCACTTTACTTGGTTGTAAAAGTAATTACAGGTAGAAACATAATAATTTTCAGTTGATCCCAAAATATTATCAAAATGTTAAGGCAATCCAAGGTTACCTGTTAAACTCTATTGGTATTATTGATGGCTTGGAATTCTGAATGATACAAATTTGCATACCAGAGATACTGCTTGCTGTTCATGGTCCCGTTTGCAACTGTAATCATTGCTGAAGTTTTAAAATTATAAGTTTTCTCTCTATATGTCACAGTGAAGTTAAATTAATATGTGAAACACTGACTAATACTTTAATGATTTCCATATCTTGCTATTGTTTGAAGTATTAAGTGGAACCATATCATAGGGAGATAACTAATGTATAATCATTACCCAAATTGGAGTTGCTTCCCTCTAAATAATATTTACTTAAAAGGTCAAATAATATCCTTTGTTAGTAATTTTAACAGGACCATGAACTTTTGTTTTTATTATTAGTAACACAACTATATTTTGTAAAAGGGAATGGAATTTTACCATAAGCAAAAATGAATTGAAAAGACAAAAAAAAAAATTAAAAAAATTCACAATAGGTTTGCTGTGTTGAAAAAACTAGAGGATAACAAAGTTTACAAAATTAAATAAATCTATATCAATGTGGCAATATTATGACAGAAAACTCAAAATATTTGCATAGTTCAATCTATACTGCAATAACCATAAAACTAAATATTAACATATAGAAGGAAAACTATGTTTTTGGTTTTCCAGTTGAGCCCATATTTTGCATACTAATTTAAAACTGATGTGTGATGAAAACAGAAACAAAAAACATCAGGGCACACTGTGCTCATGATTAAAGCAGTACCCTAAAACATGTGATGTTAACCTGTTATGTATATTTAATTTAACTGTTTGTTTGTTACTTTTACATGTTATTGTAATATAACTGCATGCTGGACTTGAGATTGTCAAATACTGAATTCATTTCTGCATGACTTGATTGACTTAGTTTTATTTCATTTTGTGTAAACAACTAATACATATCTAAATTATTCTCTCTGTATGGGCTTGATATCAAGATCATTATTAACAGAAGAGGTAAATATCTTTATTTGGGTCAAAGTTTTGGAAATTCCTAAGCGAAATTTACAGGTTTTTGTTTATATTTTGTAAATATCAGGAAACTTCTAGAAATTTATTTTCCATTAGGTTATGGTATTCTTTTTAGAAAATGCTAATTGTGACCTGAGGTCAAGTAGAGAACTATATATCTTGTAATTGTGACAACTTAGTCATTCATACTTTAACATCTAGCACTTTCAAGTTGTATTATGTTGTTATCAGATCGGGTAAATTCTATTTTCTCTGGAAATACAAAAGTGTTCTGATAAAATTCTTGGATAGAAACATTCAATGAATTTATACTGAATTCAAATCTGGAATTATATTACTGTGAGTCAGCAAAAAACTGCTGACCCATTAACATAAGTTATAACAAACAGGTCATTGCTTTCTGTTTTTGGATTTCCTCTGGACTTGAATGGAGTTTAATTCATAAATTTAAATTACTAGGAATTGTGTCAGTATTTCTTGTATTATTTTGGGATTAAATTTGCAATACTTAAGTTCTTTATTTTCTCATTTTCACTTTGTATTAAAGGTAATAAAATTATATTTGTTAAAATTTTAGCTTGTTGTCTTTCAATCATTTCTGTTACGTATTTTAAGAGCACAGAATCGTAATAAACCATAGAATCAAATCAAAAGAGTGAGCACGTCTCAGACTGAAAAGTCACATCCTCATAATGATTCATCCAATGTATGAAAATCCAGAAGGGCTTTAGTTAATATAAGCATATGAATATCAAACCTCAATACAAAGTTTCTCCGACTTTCGACCATGACCACATGATCAAAGAGATGCCAGTGCACCATAATGATTTAAACAAAGTACAAAAATATCCATCAATGGGTTTAGGAAATATATGCATATGAATAATCTTTAACAAAACCTTTAACCAAATTTCTTATATTCTCAATATAAATGGAGTAAGTGTATGTCTTATTATCATAATAAATTTCAAACAAAATGGAATGCTCCAGTTCATGTACTTGACCTATGCAAATTAGCTCTCCCTCAGCAATGCTCAACAAATACAAACCCATAGCTGCTAACCCTCCAGGTTCACAATTAGTGAAGATAGGGATAAAAATTTGATCGTGTTCAACATAAATTCGTGAAGCGATCTTCGAATATTTGTCGGAACAAATGTTTAGTATGGGATCCAGCTGATAAAATTTGATCGTGTTCAACAAGAAAACTCACAATATTTCAGCATTGGTAGCTTGCAGGTCTTCAGTCGATGGCTTAAAATATTCCAGAGCTAAAATCTTCTGAGTTCTAAAATTTTCCCAACCTCTATGTGCTTTTTTTCTACCAATGTTCTTCCTCACATCATCTCTGCTACCTAGTCAGATTTATTCTTACCCATGCCACCCCATTTTTATCAATTTGACATTTATGTAAGGGTGTAGGGTCTGAGTCTATTGCCTAAAAGTTGGAATTTGCCAACTCCATTTGGTGTCAGGATAGTGTAGCCACTTACTAGCTAGCCTATCGAACATGAACGACCTTTCAACGAGATATACCTGCATGAAATCAATATGAATGATTTATTTTCTCAGAAATTGCGAGCATAGCATTTGTTATATCTTTACTCCGATGACAGACAAGTCAAAAGTACATTGTTGCTGAAATTTGACCTGGATCTGGCCATTTTCATTCCTAGTCATGTGACTACTCAAATCACGCAACCAACAAATCAATGTTTGATGGCTGAATGCATAGCCAAATTTTAGTTTGTGCAGTACATTTCTTTTTTCCTGGTGGTGAAGACATTTTTAATATTGATGCCGAATGTTAATTCAAATCAGTGTTGGCGGTGCATGCACAGAGCAAAATTCCATTTTAGGCTCAGTTTCTCTCACAAGCATTTGTAAAACTACTCATATATATGTTTGCTAATGTGCAAACTATATCAATCGGCATTAGTTCTACTAATATCGTGACCAGCAATAGTGGACAATTTTGGCAACTGTAGTTATCACAACAAGCACTTAATAGGAAATTTATAATAATTGAGAATTGGGAAAGGCATGAATGTTTGCATGTGACATAAATCTGTGAAAAAGTCATCAAATTCACGCCAAAATTGTGAGGGTTGGCAGCTGTGCAAATCTTCTTGACCTTGTCTACTGTTGGTCAATCTGTGGAGTTGTGAATGTTTCTCTCTGACAGACTTTACCTCAGTCCTTTAACTGTCTCCACGAAAATTACTATAATATGGTCCATATGTTATCAAGCATGAAAATATGAGAATGTTTTCTGTTTACATGGGTGATGTGCATATACAATACCATTTCTCCATGCCATGAAAAAGCAGGTATGTTAATAATAATTTCATGTAAAAATAGTACAATCTGTACCACTTCGTCTTTACAATGCTTAGCTTCTAAATAATCTTTCAACTGGATTCTAACAACACACCAATAACTATTTTTAAGAACTACATGTGTGTATGAGAGTTTTTTTGATTGTATAATAGGAGTGATCAAAGAAAAGTTGATTGCTTGCACAAATAGACACAAACACAGTATTAATGTAAGCAAATTAAGCATACCTGTTTCCATTCATTTACACAGAATATTCTGAAGGAATCATTACCATATTGTCCTATACCATGTAGTTCAATGGGATATTTCCATTCTTTTGTTAAATATTCATCTGCAAAGAAAAAGAGTCAAATACATCATTTCAAAAACAGCATTATAACATGACTATTGTATTCTTAGACACATATATTTCTGTAAATTTTATACATAAAATCTTATAACATCACAAATAATGCCATAATTGGGAAAATCATGATGTGCAAGCCATCAAGTTTTTATGCAATTTTGTAATTGTGAATAGATGCTCTTTTGACATGTATAAAAAATAAATAAACTTTAACAATTTTTTAGTCATATCGCTACAATGTCTGCAGTGTGACAGTTTTTTTAATGCTGATCGTCAAGCAAGGCAGCTGTTAGTACCATTTTTTTTAGTCTTTGGGATGACTTTGACGTTGATCAAACCCATAACCTCCCACATCGGAGACGGTTGCTCTAACCACTAGACCAACGGAGTGGTTTGGTCCTAAATGAAAATGGTGCGAATCTGACATCCAGTATGTCCAGGAGGGAAGACTAAATAGCTATCATGAAAATTTTGTTATCTTCCTGAATAGATTGTCATAGTGACATAAGTAATTCAAGAATATCAGAGATAGTATTACACAAAACAGTTAAAAAGAGGAAACAGTTGAATTCCTGAATTTTTTTTTTTTTTTTTACAGATTTCAACAGGTAATACCTAAAATAACTTGGAGCTATTATGTCCATCATGTATTTTCTCTTTTATACTGTCATATATGTGTAAAAACAAGAATTCCTCAAAGGGTTTGATGCTGTATGGTTCAAAAAGATATTTCCTGGAATTTAAGATAAAACAGCAGTTTTACTAGGATTTTAAAATTGGGAGTCCAGGACTATGGGGAAAAGTGGAATCCTACCAGCAAAAGCTGCAGACCTCTACCATAAACATATTGGGCATGCCTGAAGGGGCTGAGTAGAACTAGTGGTTTTGACTGAATTTAATTTTCTAACTTCTTTACCCCACCGATATATAGCTGTTTGTCTATTAGAGTGAGACTAAATTATGTCAGGCCAATGAAACGCTTTCCAAACACCACCATACATAGAGTTCCAAACTATTCATTCTAGCAACTTTAGCTCTCAATTTCCTAATAATCACAAAATACTCTAAATTTGCAACAGCATTTTGTCTAACTCTCAACATATCTTGATTCTGAGGTCACATGCACTACTTATCTGGTTACACTAGAAAACAAAGACAATAATGAAAGCTGTTGTTCATACTCTTATACACAAGTACATTCCTGGGTCTTTCTGCCTCTGAATTCTGTCAATGTAAATATCATTTTCTCATCACTCAGCAGCAAGTCAAATACTTGCCACCAAACTATTGGGTCATGTTCTTTTGATGTACTCTTACGACAACATGTACATCTGGGGATCTTTCAGCCACTGAATTTTCTCACTGTAAATATCAGCACAGCTAAAATGATCAATTGATCAACATATTTTTGCACTAAGCAGGTTACTGAAGCAGGACTGGCAAACATTTGAATTTGCAACTGCATGTGTACAGAAAACTCCTGCATTAAGTAATTTTCTTCATCAGAGAAAAATATTTGCATCCAAATATGCGTGATTAAGCAATTCCGAGACTTCTGAAAGACCATTTGTTCATTTCACTGTTGAGTGTAGATCTGTGATATTTTTCAGTAAAACAATTTAGTAGCCACTGGTCCTAAATGAAAATGGCCCTGATATTTGATAGTTTTGGAAACAACTACAGCCATCTTGATAATTTTGTTATTTCTACTCCTCCTGGACCCAGGGTAATATAAAGTTCACTTGACTTTAAGGTCAGGTGTACTAAAAACTATAACACAAAATATCAGGAAAGGAAGGTTACTTTCATGTTGCTGCTGCTTCTGTTAGTCTTAACAAGTAACACTTTTGTCTCACCAGTAGCTAATGCATGCAAGACAAAACATCCAAGATGTATGCATAATAAGAATGAAACTTTCAAATTAACACAACATTAACACATGTAGGATGTACTCTATATGAACACAGGCTAAGATGCATTCCAGATTACACAGGTAAGATATGCTCCATATTAACACAGATAAAATGTACACAATATTAACACATGCAGGATGTACTCTATATGAACACAGGCTAAGATGCATTCCAGATTACACAGGTAAGATATGCTCCATACTAACAGAGATAAGATGTATTCCATATAAAATGTTCCTTCCGATCTTTTTGAGCATTATACTTTTTATACTGAGAATTATGGATGGATGGGTACCCGGCCAGGCCACTACGGTTTTGCATTACCAGAATACACTTAGTTCGGCCGGGTTTTGAGATTAAAAAAATTGATCTTGCCGGGTCGGGTTTCCCACCCACCCTAAAAGATGTATTCTACACCAATACAGGTAAGATCCACAATTTGATTCATTCAATTACTGTGAATAAGCTGTTGAAGATTTTTTTTTACCTGAGAACCTGATGATAATTTTTGCTCTCTTTTCATGTAGACCGAGCGGTTCTAGAACCTTGGCCATGGCTTTCCAATCACCCTTCCGAGCTGCATCTGGGTTTGGCCACTTGTTCAGGAACTTCCAAAGAATAGGTATGGCTGCCTTTCCTAAAAAGCAAACAAAATGATTACAGCTACTTCATTTGAATTTATTAAAATGAGAGCGAAATGGCAACACTTTTATTCATAGAGTGTAGATATACCTGTTGAACCATTCTGTCCTGAAAATTAACCATCATTCAAAGCCTTCTAGTGCAAAAACCATGTTGATAAGACCATCCATTGAGAAGGAGAAATACTAAATAGAAGTTCAAGATGACTATCTGGTGACCAATTAAAGTGTTATGATCCATCACCATTATCAATT
This sequence comes from Potamilus streckersoni, assembly GCA_016746295.1. Taxonomy (NCBI): domain Eukaryota; kingdom Metazoa; phylum Mollusca; class Bivalvia; order Unionida; family Unionidae; genus Potamilus; species Potamilus streckersoni. Next base: position 2,091,770 of record JAEAOA010002240.1, read on the forward strand.
TGGGTCAATTATAGATCATACAAAGTTTACAGGGTGGCTGTGTTACGAGTATGTAATTTAATTGCTTGTGTGTTAGTTTTAAATTTTTAAATTTTTTAAATTTTAATTTTGTTTTATTATATATTATTGTAGTGATATTTTTCACTGGATTTGAATCTTTTCAGAAAATTCAGTTGACCTAATTAGAACGTAACAGTTACTTTATCATCATTGTTTTGCTGACCTTGGTTCACAAATTCGTAAACACTACTCGAAAATGTTAGGCTATTTCCAAGGTCATGTCCAGCTCACGTGTTACCCATATTGTAAACAGTTTTCTTTTATCATTCATTTTTAGTGTGAGAATCTGATTTTTTCGATAGGGTTATTCTAAGCTACAATGTTCAACTTAGTAATCAGTTAGTCTATCATGTGAGCCACCATGTGATCTAAATTCGCGGTTAAAATAGATGTTTTTAGTAGATTTTTAAGTCATAAAATAATACCTTTAGGAGCTCAGAGGTTTTATTCACAATGTTATAAAAAAATGGAGACGAGACTTTTTTTCCTAGTCCTACTTAGGAGCATATGGATAGTTTGAAAAAAAGATGAGTTGCTTGAACTTACCAGAAACTACGATCTTTCTGAGGTAAAAGCTTCTTTAATTAAGCAAGAAATTTGAAACATTTTGATTCAATATTTGGTAGAGAAGAATGTTCTTGATTGAAGTGTTTTGGCTTTGGTCAGTCGGTCAATATCAGACTCTGACATAAAAGGAATGGAACTAAAAATGAAATACAAGATGGAATTGAAGTTAAGGATGCTTGAGCTTCAGAAAGAGAAAGAACAAATGCAGTTGCAATTTGAGAGAGAGAGAGAGAGAGAGAGAGAGAGAGAGAGAGAGAGAGAGAGAGAGAGAGAGAGAGAGAGAGAGAGAGAGAGAGAGAGAGAGAGAGAGAGAGAGAGAGAGAGAGAGAGAAAGATATTTACCATATGAAAAAGAGAAGGCTGAAAGGTAATCTCAAATTGAAATAAAAGAAATGAAATTGGTGAGCAGAAAGCATGATTTCACTCCACATACAAATTCAAGTTTTGACATTACAAAAAATATCAAGTTAGTGCCCCCTTTTGGAGAAAAAAAATAATTGACAAATATTTTATTTATTTAAAAAAAAAATGCTGAAAATTTGAAATGGCCAAGGAGCTCAAATGACCCAATTATTACAATGTGAACTTTTTGCAATGCCAGAGATATATTTGCATCTCTGTTAGTTTAGCAAAGTTCTATGATTTTGTTAAGGAGTTGGTTATGAATTAGTCCCCGAGGCTTATTGGCAAAAATTAAGAAACTATAAAAAGGAAGCTGGATAAACTTGTGTCAAATTTACTAGAGAAAAAGATCAGTTATTTGAGATATGGTACTTAACCAAAAAAGTTGAACATGATTATGAAAATATCAAACAACTTGTGTTACTTAAAGAGTTCAAGAACTGTGTTCTTTATGACTTCATCTTAAGAGCATGAGATCGAAACCTTGGAAAATGCTGCTCTTGCTGCTGACAAGTATTCCTTAACTCATTATGTCCCTGTTGTAGGTTTGATGATTTGGCCAATCCTATCCCAATTAAAATTTTAAGGGATACAGGAGCTTCTCAAAGTCTTTTATTATCAGGTACTTGGCCTTTTTCTGAGAGGTCCTGTCTAATGAGAGTTCTCATTCAGAGAGCAGAGTATGGCTTTGTTAATGTTCTTCTCTATTTCTGAGAAGCCCTGTTCTATTAAGTGTTTTCATTCCTCTCCATTCTGTAAATTTGTTATCAGACTTTGTTTCAGGACCTGTGACAGTTGGTATAGTGTATAACCTACATGTTAAGGGCAATCAATTGTTACTAGGCAATGACCTAGCTGGAGACAAGGTTGTGGTTAATCCACTTGTTTTTTTGGATCAGAATATTGATACTATTGAAAAAGAATACCTTGATTATACCCAGTTTGTGCAGTTACCAAAGCTATGGCAAAGAAAGATCTTGATTTGATCTTGATCTTTGATCTGGATAAGGAAAATATTCATTGAGCTGACACATGTATTGGTCAGGCTTTTGAGGTCACTTTTACCCCTAATTTTATCAATCAAAAGGTACTGATCACAGAGATCCTCTTTTAACTACTCATTTTCTTTTATTTGATCAGGGTGACAAATGACAATCACTTGTCGTTGAACAGGAATAAGATCCTGAGATCTGTTTGTTTCAGAAGACCATTAGTGAAACTGAAGCCACTTAAGTACCTGTCTGTTATTTTATTAAAAATGCAACTCTTATAAGAAAATGGAGACCTCCCTAGGAATCTGCAAGTGATGAGTGGTCAGTGAACTACCAGATTGTAGTTCCAAAATCTTACAGACAGGAAATACTTAGTTTGGCCCATGAAACTCCTCTGGTTGGTCATACAGGGATCAATAAAACTTATCACAAGATCTTGACTCACTTTTATTGGCCAAAACACAAAAGTGATTTTTGTAAATTCTGTAGATCTTCTCATACTTGTCAAATGGTAGGAAAACCCAATCAGAAAATACATAAGGCTCATCTGCAACCTATTCCTGCATTTAGCAGCATTATGGCAGATTGTGTTAGTACCTTACCTAGGACCAAGTCAGGCAACCAATATTTGTTGACCATTATGTGTGCATCAACAAGATTTCCAGAGGCAATTCCTTTGAAGAATATTAAAACTAAAACCATAGTATAAGCATTGATGAAGTTTTTTTCATAATGAATTTGACCTTCCCAAATCTGTCCAGCACAGACCCAAATATAGTGTTGTTCACAGTTCAATGAACTCTACACAACAGACCCAAATCTAGTGTTGTGTATGGTTCATTGAACTCCACAAAGCACAAACCCAAATCTAGTATTGTGTAAGGTTCAATGAACTCCACACAGCACAGACCCAAATCTAGAGTTATGAAATGTTCAATGAACTCATCACAGCACAGACCCAAAGCTAGTGTTGTATAATGTTTAATGTACTCCACACAGCACAGACCCAAATCTAGTGTTGTGTAGTGTTCAATGAACTCCACACAGCACAGACCCAAATCTAGTGTTGTATAGTGTTCAATGAACTCCACACAGCACAGACCCAAATCTAGAGTTATGAAATGTTCAATGTACTCCACACAACAGACCCAAATCTAGTGTTGTGTAGTGTTCAATGAACTCCACACAGCACAGACCCAAATCTAGAGTTATGAAATGTTCAATGTACTCCACACAGCACAGACCCAAATCTAGTGTTGTGTAGTGTTCAATGAACTCATCACAGCACAGACCCAAATCTAGTGTTGTATAATGTTTAATGAACTACACACAGTGCAGACCCAAATTAAGTGTTGTACAAGGCACATCGAGCCACTTGATATATGATTTTAGGCAGAAACAAAACCATAATCTGTCAAAGAATTATATAATAGTAGCACTAAATCTATGTCATCCTTAATCTCCATAAACCTCTTTCTACATGGAGGACTGAAATGTCCACTCCTGTCTCGATTTCAGGCAAATGATCAAAAACCTAAGTGGAGGAAAAATTAATTTTCTGAATGAAATTAAAATGCCCAGAATTTTATAGACAAAATGAACCAAAACAAAACTCTTGAATTTGGCACAGTGTGGTTAAAATCAAGATTTTCAACATATACCCATTGTAAGATTTTTCTAGCCATATACCTGAAGTTTTATTTAAGAAGATAGTGGCAATAAGTAGTTTCCATGGGTCATGGAAAAGACTCTCCTGTATTAAGTTGAAGGGAGACTTTGGAGGTGTCCAGAACATGTCACGGTGAAGCTGGGGCTGTGGGATATATACTCCATTGTAGAAATACTGGCTCTCAATCTCATTGGTTGGTGGTGTAGAAGGGTTACTCTCCTCTGTATTTTCTAGAGAGAAATATATTGACAGCGTTAAGTTTAATGTCATATATCCGAAACATTTTGTATTTAATAGTCACAAATGTAAATACATGCTATGTAATTTTTCAAACAGCTATAATTATTCTAGTAAGCATCCACTATTAAATATTCAAAGAAAGAGAGAGAGAGAGAGAGAGAGAGAGAGAGAGAGAGAGAGAGAGAGAGAGAGAGAATAGGTAATGCTGTGAAAAACTAAGCCTAACAGTGGACAAAAAAAAAGGCACCATTGATTTTGCACAAATTACAATATTTTTGTGCCACAACCCAGTTACTGTAAATGGCAAAGAAGTGGGACCCTTATCATTTAACAGGGTGACATACACCCCCCTCCTTTGTTTCCAGTAGACTGACCATCCTTGGTTTTCCTTGCTGACCCAAGCACTTCTGCCCCAATAATAATAATAATAATAATAATAATAATAATAATAATAATAATAATAATAATAATAATAATAATAATAATAGTGATGTTAATAATAATAATAATAATAATAATAATAGTGATGTTAATAATAATAATAATAATAATAATAATAATAATAATAATAATAGTGATGTTAATAATAATAATAATAATAGTGATGTTAATAATAATAGTGATGTTAATAATAATAATAATAATGATGCCTGAAATTGATTTGTGCATCTAATTAAGCCAATTTAGCCCAATACTTGAGACACTAAGTACATTACACACACACACACACACACACACACACACACACACACACACACATGAAGTATATTTTGCTTGTATTTACAGCAATGAGATACATCTAGCTAGCTCAGGTGCTTGTGTATTGCACTTATAGTTGGACTGCTCCAAAGTAAAAGAGCACAGGTGTCCAAATATAGAAATGTAACCTCAATGACAATCATTGACAGGTTACCTTAGTTCCAAGACTTGTGATGTCTTAAGTTGAACACTATTCTTATCATTAAGTATCAATCATGTACTAGTTGTTCTCCTCATTTCTATATTATTGCAGAATTTGGCTTAGCACAGCAGTTTTGAACTGAGCTTCTTACTTCATGTCAACTAGTGAGTGTAGTGTTAGTCTATTATTTATTTATTTATGTAATGCATATTCATTTCAAATATAAATGTTCATTTACTGAAGACTTAATACATACCTACACATTCTATCTGTTCATTTTTCAAGACCACAATGCAGTTTGTGCACATGGAGTTATACAAATCTTTTCATAGTATTATAATACTACAGCTGACACTTTATTTTAAATTTTTAACTTGCAACAATTTGTTACAATGTTTGAAAGTTGAATCAGACTGCTTTCAGTATAAATACAAAGAGCCAATGCAGTATTGATCCCCCAACTATTTTTATGCAGTAAATAGGCAGAGAAATTGTTGGATGATAAACATACTCAGAGAAATTGTTGGATTGATAAACATTCTCAGAGAAATTGTTGGCTTGATAAACATACTCAGAGAAATTGTTGGATTGATAAACATTCTCAGAGAAATTGTTGACTTGCTAAACATACTCAGAGAAATTGTTGGATTGATAAACATTCTCAGAGAAATTGTTGGCTTGATAAACATACTCAGAGAAATTGTTGGATTGATAAACATTCTCAGAGAAATTGTTGGCTTGATAAACATACTCAGAGAAATTGTTGGATTGATAAACATACTCAGAGAAATTGTTGGATCCATAAACTAAAGCAAATATGGGGAAGGAGGATGGGTAAACATTGTTCTCTATTAATCTTTTTTGAATAAATGCATTTAGTATGGCTTTCTGTGCATACAACCCAAACAGGGTGGGGTGAGTGTAAGTATTATGAGAACTGAAAGATACTTTTGAGCAACAGGTTGTTGGAACCATATAATCACCACACCCAAGAAAGAGGTGGAAATAAACATGTGATTTTAATGTGATTCTCATGAGAAAAGTTTACACGCACCTATGTCATGCCTTGATGCAGCAATTTCCATTTGCACAGTTGTATGCCTTGTGTTGTTCTGCCAGCATTCGACTGAAAATGGTGTCCAAGGCACAAATAAAATAGATCCAAAATAAACAAAAATATATTTTGGACAGCGGTTATGACCGACCGATAATAACACTGTTAATGAACCAGTGAAGCCTTCATCAATGGTTACTCGTAAGATAAAACGTAATTTCTGCAGCAATGGTTGAAAGTACAGCTTGCAACGTTTTCAAAAAGAACTGAAAAATGTGACAGCGAAGATGCCTTTATGTTTTGCTATATATGTACAGAGGTTATAAAAAAACTTCCATGACCAAAGAGGCAACAACCCCCCAATAACTTTCATGATGGGTTGCCTGAACACAAACTACTAATCCATAACATTGGGCAGATTTGAATGCAAGTTTACAAAAAACATTCTTCCAAGCAAGACATAGCAGTGAAAGTTTTACTTAAGTGTGTATATTGGCTGAGTGTAGAAGACATCCTTTTAAAAACACATCTCTCAATTTAATACACAACTAAATGCTGAAGAAATTGATGACATGGGCATTTTGAAAATTCTGCCTATCAGTATACTCAGCTACTACATGTTCAGAGTTACTGGAGAGCCTTTTAAAAGTTGTTGAGGATAGTTGTATACATGACCTGTAAAGCTGTCATTTGTGACAGCAATGGCAGATGAAAACTGTGACAAAGCCAACAATAAAATGCCTTGCCATACATGTTCAGATTATTTCTGATGACATGAAACCATCAACAAGAATTTTAACAAATAAAGAATATTCAGATGCTTCTAGCAAAGGCATTGCCTTATTGGCTTTTGTCACATTATGTAACTAATATTTTTGTTGTGTATTTAAACAATTATTTTAAAAAAAACCTACTAAAACTGATCATTGGCTTGAATAGGACTCATAGGTTTGGAATCTGACTAGGTTTCTTGCCTCGATGAGTCAAATGACTTACATGAAGCCATTTATAGATAAAATACTTAATCTGTAGTATTCTGAATCATATATATCTGTTCTAATTGAACTACTGCACTTCGACACAACCATGCACACAAATTCATATACAATATATAGTGGAAGGTGGATAAGTGAATTGAATAAGTATACAATGTATAGTGTGACTTGGATAGGTGATTTGAATTTGTATTCAATGTGTAGTGGGAGTTGGACAGGTGATCTGAATTTGTACACAATGTACAGTGGGAGCAAGCTGATCTAAATTTGTATATAATGTATAGTTGATGTTGGCTAGGTGATTTGAATTTGTAAATAATCTACAGTGGGAGTTGGATAGTCGATTTGAATTTGTATACAATGTATGGGAGGTGGGGTTGGGTGGATAGGCAATTTGAATTTGTATGCAATGTATGAGAGGGGGGTTGGGTGGATAGGCAATTTGAATTTGTATACAATGTATAGGAGGGGGTTGGGTGGATAGGCAATTTAAATTTGTATACAATGTATGGGAGGGGGGTTGGGTGAATAGGCAATTTGAATTTGTATACAATGTATGGGAGGGGGGTTGGGTGGATAGGTGATTTGAATTTGTATACAATGTATGGGAGGGGGGTTGGGTGGATAGGCAATTTGAATTTGCATATAATGTATGGAGAGAATTTTACAGATGATTTGAATCTAAAAATTATACAGTGGGAGTTAGCTGATCTGAATTTTTATACACTGTATGGGTGGGTGGGATGGATAGGCAATTTTAATTTGTATATGATGTATAGTGGGAGTTTGACAGATAATGAACATTGGAAGTTTTGTAAAACTGCCAGTGTGCCTTCAAATAGCGCAATGCTCACAATTTTGCCAGTGAACATTGGTCTACAGGCACTGGCATGCGACATAGCAAGATGTTAATATTTATTCTCATAAATATGACAAATATTGGCAATTACAAATATTTAGAAGCAATTTGAGGAATGAATACTTTAATTAAAATGTGTAACTCCCTATTGTTATCAACAGTGAAATGTGCCAATTCCACATCATTGGAGGTGAAAGTGAGTTGATTCAATTCAGCAAAGATTACCTGGATAAAGTCAACATGGGGCAGCTATATAATAATTAACTTGGCCTACAAGTATGTCTTGGTTACCTGAATAATCAGTTTTACAAACTGATAAAACAGCTTAGAATTTTATTAGAATAATTAATACAGTGGTGACAGGTTTAAAGACATAGTTACAATTTAATTACAAAAACCATAATAATAATAATAATAATAATAATAATAATAATAGCAATAGAAGTGTTTTTGCTTGTGCAAGAAATAAACTTGAACAAAAGATTAAATCAGAACCTTTATTAGTATTATCACTGATGGTTCCACTGATAAATGGTTCATCGAACAAGAAGTTTATGTGAGAACTGCCATGGGCAGGCAAATATGCCTTTCATTGTTGGGTAGGACAGAAATTTCACAAGCTAATGCTGATGGGATTTTAGCTATTGATTATGCATCTGCATCAATTGCAATACCTGATTACATAAGTAAACTTGTTGGATTTGGTTTTGATGGAACTGCTGTCAATACTGCAAACCCTCCCCCCAATGGTGTTATTGCTAGATTTAAAAAATCACAGAAATGTCTTTTAGGAAAACACTGCCATGCTCATTGCTTGGAAATGGTTGATAAAGCTACCATGGAAAAAACCCATCCATGCAATAGTTGAGGCGCTGTTAATAGGACTATTTTTTATTGGAAAAGCCCTTTAAATAGAAGTGATTCATTAGGTGCAAGTGAGGTGCTGGGAATCAAGAAGATAGTTCCTAGTTGGTTGAATTAGAAGGTTGGCTCATTTGTAGAGGGCTTTGGACAATTTGTGAAAATCATATCTAGCAATAATCAGCCACCTCCAGACATAGACTAAAACTGCACAGCCTTCACTTAGAAGACCGTAAGCTACTGAGAAAGCAGCTGGTTATCTGAAAATGTTGCAAGATCTGCATCTTGTTAATTATGCCCACTTCTTGACAGATGTCATAAATTTACTGTTCAAGTTGTCAATGTTTCTTTAAAATGAGTCTTGTTTGGTGTCTGAAGTGTATTTGGGAGTTCTTGCAACTATTGGTGTCTTGGAACAGTTGAATTTAAGAGATGGACATTGTGTTCAAAACAGATTTGCAGGATATTGGGAATGGATCTAAAAAAGAATTCCATAGTTTTGTGCTAAAAGAACAGTTCCCCAACATCGGTGCAGTTATCACTTCATGCTAGACACTTCATAATCAACAGTTTAACAGAACACTTGGATGCCCAATTTGACAAACAGCAATGTGATGTATTGAAAGTCACACATTTTACAGATTTTCATTAATGGCCAAGAGAATCAAATCATATTGGATTTGGTGATGAGGATGTAACATTCATCCCTAGTAATAGGCTTCTATCCAGACATTGCTGAAGAAGAGTGGCAGCTCTTTAAAAGTTTAATTTATGCTTGTGGATGTTAGGTAGAGAAGTTACAATGGTATGATGTTAACAAGAGATTTCAAGATGGTCACACTAACATTCTTGTACTGGTGGATATTGTGTTGACCCTTCCAGCCTAGTCTGCAGATGCAGAGTGGGGATTCATTGAAATGACGAAATCTGATTGGAGATGCATATTGCACAGCAGTGTATTGAATGACTTCATAGATGCCAATCCTGCAGGCTCGCAATTAGTGAAAATAGGGACAAAAAGTCGTGAATTTTGACATGAATTTGTGAAGCAACTTTTGAGTTCAGGAATATTTGTTGGGACCTAGGTTTAGCATAGGATCCAGCTGATAAAGGTTGATTGTGTTCAACAAGAAAACTAACAATGTTATAGTATTGGTAGCTTGCTGGTCTTCCAATGATGGCTTAAAATATTCCAGAGCTTAAATCTGCTGGAGTTCTTAATTTTCCCAACCTCTATGTGCCTTTTGCTACCAATGTGCTTCCTCACATCGTCTCTGCCACCTAGTCAGTTTCCTCTTACCCTTGCCACCCCATTTTTAATATGTGGACATCTATGTGGGGGTGTAGGGCCAGAATCCATTGCCAGTCAAAAAGTTGGAATTCGATGACACCATTTGGTGTCGGCATGGGGTAGCCACTAACTACCCAGCCTAGCAAACTTGAATGATCTTTCATCAAGATATACCTACATGAAATCAATTGGAATATGATTTATTTTCTCAGAAATTGTGAGCATAACATTCATTATATCTTTAATCTGTTGACAGACAAATTGAATGTACATCATTGCTGAAATTTTACCCGGATCTGGCCATTTACATTCCTAGTCACAAGGGTGCTTGGTAGCTGAATGCATGGCCAATTTTGGTATATTCCAAATTTAACATCACTTGTTTTGCAATACATTTCTTTTTCCTTGGTGGTGAAGACATATCGATGCCAAATAGTAATTCAAATCAGTGCATTTGGTGCATGCAAAATTCTAGTTAGGCTAATGTTTCTCCTGAAATATGCTAAAATGCTTGCTACTGGGTCAACTGTATCAATCGGCTATAGTTTTGCTAATATCGTGACCAGCAATACCAGACCGTTTCGCCAACTGCTGATATCACAACTAGCACTTAACTGGAAATCGGTTATTTTTATTAAAGATTTAAAATAATTGAGAATTGGGAAATTCATACCAAATCGTGAGGGTTGGCAGCTATGTGACTTGTTAATGATTCACTTTTTAAGTGAAGACATTACTGATTATGATCCAGCGCCAGCTAAATATTTATGGAATTCTTGTGGATTGAGACATAGAAAACCACTTAATATGGAGGACTTCAGAATCAGATGGAGAAGATTACGATTTGGGACAAAGTAATGGCAAATCAATATAATTTATAATGTACATAAATCTATTGTTGTGTTAAGTACATGTATTTTGAGGACTAATAGATTTTGCTGCAGACTAGTGGTTTTTGTCCTCTAGTCTGCTTGACTAGTTAAAAAATTTACTTTTGAACACTGCTGAACAATTGCAGTAATGCTTTTGTTGGAATAATATAAATACAAAACTATGTAGTGGCTTACAAACTTAAAATTACCTTTAAAATAAGATGTTACTAAAATGTTATAAAGGTCTGTTAACAAATCTGTTTCAAAGGTAAATAATGAAGCATAAGATATTTTTTAGAGCATTATCACTAAATCAACTTGATGTGCAATGACGAGTATCTGCTACAACAAATTCTCTTGCTTTCAATTGCAATGCCACCTATGATGTGAAAATTTGATATATGTTTATAAAATAATTGACAGAATAATCATACTAAATATAGCTCTAAAGCAGAGGTGTGAAAATAAATAATTCAATTAACACAGGAACAGGTTGCGAGTTTAACAATGTACTTAACTATTTTATTAGAATTTTTTAGGATCAGCAGGGGTTCCACAAATTTTCTAAATTTGGAAGTCCTGGACTTCTGGGTGCCATTGTTTTCAATTTTGTTTAATATAAATATATTAGTACACAGGCATTTTGTGAAAGTCAAGGAGGCAATAATTCAAGTTCTGCTCTGATTTGAACTTGGGACTATTTTTTGATGTAAAGTACTTTATTCTTTATTCAGAAAACACAATCATTTAATCTTTCAAGTTAACTTACAACTACATGATAAACTTTAGTTGGCATGCATACACACAAATCATTGTATATAACCATGAATAGTACCAAAACAGTAACATCTTCTTTATCCAATGATAGACAGCCTGTGAAAATGGGAAAGAGAATGGATTGTCCTAAAGTAATTATCAGTATTTTATAATCACTTTTAATATTAACCAGCTGATATGTGAACCACAAAATAATTAACATATACATTCATTTCAAGTCAGTCTGCAAAATGAACAGACCCAGATCTGTCATCGTATAATGAGCAAAGATATTGGTCTATGCAGTTAATTAAGAGCAATCAGTAAATATGCTGCATTGTTTTCTATCTTTTAAAACAGAAAACCTTAATTTGATGTGTAACTAATAAGATTATGAGACACATTTTTTACAGTACACCTGTAAATAAAGTATATTAGTGAATAAATTGATGTTTCATATTGAGGTCTTGTTAATAAAAACACTTTCCAATATGAGAACACAACAGCAATTTCTACTACTACTAGTATTTAAAAAGGCAACTGCTCTACAAAATAAGAAAAAAAATTACAAAATTATTGTAATTTTGGTCTTTAAAATTTTTTTAAAAAGAAAATTGTCCATGTCGGGATAAATCAAAATAGATTACAATAAAAATTATGAGTGACATGGCTGAGGTTACAAGCAAAAAGCTTATGTGTTCAAAATTCCTTAGCACACTTGTTTTGCGATAGAGATCCCAAAAGTGTTAAGGAGTTTTCTAGCTTTAGTATCAGCAGCTATTTTTTTGAATGATGGATTGACACCAATGAATAAATTTGAATAGTCTTAAGGCCAGAATGTTTTTTGTAAAATCGAGTACTAATTGGTATTAGCAGTTTTGTGAAATTTTATAATAACTGAATGGTTGGTTAGTTTTTAAAAGCACATCAGCACTTTGCTGAATAATTATGAATGGACGATGACCAATGGATGACGGGTCATACCACAAGCTCAAATGGATTTATAGCCAGGTGAGCTAAATACCTGGGTTTTTTTTTAAAAAAAGTTTTAATGGACCAAAAAAAAAATGAAGTCACCAGGTAAAACATAGGGTGGGTTGTAAAACCAGAAATCCACTTTTCTGTAACATCTTAAATACCTGTATCATCATAAATGGGTTCCCCTGCATGAACAGTGTCATATGTAGGTAGTAAAATAGTTTTCACTTTCTTGCCAATGCCATATGCAAATTCAATATCATCCGTTTTCCTTTTCGTGAATTTTTTACTGACTGGGATCACTAGTGGTTCCTGAATACTAATCAACTGTGATTCTGAAGAAACGAAAGGATCATTAAAATCTTTTCTTTCACAGGTGTCTGTGACAAACTGTCCACTGTGTTCATGATCACAATCTTCTTCTGAAACATGGACATGTTCAATACCATTGCTGGCACAATCAACATCTTCAGCGGGATTATAATAATGGTCCGTCTTGTCATTAACATGTTCCATGTTATTATTCTCACTATCAAAACTGTTATTCCCACTCTGAGACTTTGTCCTTCTTTTGGGAATTTGCACAATCCATTCTGAAGTATCCAGAGATCTTGTCCTTGATTTTGTGGAACGACTAGATTTTCGAACTTCTGAATTTTCCTTTCTACTGTCAACTTCAATAATGTCAAAGCTCAACCTAGACCCAACCCTTTTTGGTGATTTTTTGGGACTTTCTGGTTTTGTCACCACAGCCGTCTTTTCTTTCTTGTTTTCAACACTTTTATTAAAAATATGAATATCTGGCCTATTCAATTCACTATTGTGGAGCTCACCTGTCACAATATGTGAGTTCTCAACATTTTCATTTTCAACTGCAGGTTCCTCTTCATTCAAAGCATGGATTTTAGTAAACAAACTTTCAAAATCTGCAATATTACTGTGCTCCACAACAACACTCTTCTCTACTGAATCCTTTTCATGAATGTCTCCCTGAATGTTCCTGGAAAATTCCTTGGCATCCATCAATTTACCATACACAATTTCAGCACCAATTACATCCTTGAACTCAATTCCTTCAATATTCTCTTTTGCCAACACAATTTCTTTCACATGAATCTGTTGTTTGATATAATCCTCAAAACTTATTCCATCATCATTCAAATAATTTTTTTCAAGTTCCTCATCCTCAACTGTCTCATCTACCTCCTCTTCAACTTCATCCTCCTCTTCATCTTCGTCAACCACATAGTCATCTTCCAAATCTTCCTCTTCCTCAATTTCACCTACCTCTTCATCCTCCTTCTCAGCATCATGGCTTTTAGAAATTTTTGTAAAATGATGTGATTCTATTTCTTGTTCCATCTCTTCTTCCTCTCCTTCATCTTCCTCATCTAACTCTGAACTGGATTCATCAGCATACTGTCTAGTTTCTTCGGATTCAGCCTCCGATTCAACTATTTCTGATGCAGACTCATTTAGTGCAGAATTTTCATTTGTTTCCAGTTTTTTTTTTAAACTCCCTCTTTTTTTAGGACTTGCAATATTTTTTCCTCTGTTGGGTTTATTGTTTATTCCATTGTCACCCCTAGAATTGACCACTTTCTTCTGTAGTTTTTCTTTCACTGGTGTCTTTTTCTTTGGCACAGACCTTCTCTTTTCTGGAGAAGTTTCTGCACTTGAACTAGATTCTTTGCTCTCCCTTCGCTTTGTTGGCGTTGAAAAGTTCATTTTCACCACTAACTTTTGCACTAATGATTTTACTGCTTTCTTTGAACTTTTAGGCTTTTTACTTAAGTCCTTTCTGATTTTTTCTAATTTTTTTACCTTTGGGTCTTTGTCTTTTACAATTTTCACTTTGGACTCTATCTTGTTTTTCACAGATTTTGATGGACTCCTATTCTGAACTTTTGGTGTGGTCTCCTTTTTCAAGTTCTTCTTCTCATCAATGCTTTTTCGTTGCTTTCCCACAGGTCTTTTCATGACAGCTGCCTTCTTTGTGTGTTGCTTTCCCCTCACTGTGAAGTCAAAATCATCTGGGTTTAAACCGATTTCCTCCTGTTCCAGGTACTGAATCAACTCGGATTTAGAACGGAACCTTTTACCTTCAGGACTGAAAATAAGAATTAATGAAGCTGTAATTAGCTTTTGTAATAAACAGTGTAGCTGTGCAGTGTGTAATCTAACTAGATATAATAGTCATCAAAATAATGTGCACTTTCCTTATCTATCAAATGTGACCTTTGATGCGCTTCCCTTGAGAGCTGCATTTAGGATATGAAATAGCAACCCCAGTCAGCGCCTATTTCGTACAGGTAAACTGGGTGAAAATCGGCTTTTTCTTATACTGTGTGCACTAAATTGGCATTAAAATCAATATTGATAAAAAAATTTTTATGAAATAAACTTTATTTAAAAGGCCTTTGAATTATCTACAAATGCATATAAAATTCATTAATATATACATGTTGTTATTTAACCATATGGCCATGTAATCATCAATCAGTTAACAAAATTGTCGGCTTTCAGTTAAGTGCCATTTCCTGTGCGCGCAAGTTGATACCAGTGTGTTTGTTTTGCAAATGCGGGTCATTAGATCCTCATGAATATTAATGAGAATTTGAACTATGAATGGCGAATGAATAATGTTTCCAATGGTGTTTTGAAAATTTGCATATGATGACCCTGTGCTGAGAAAATAGTCCCTAAAGTCTCGCTAATGTTTTTCAACTTATGAACATTATATTTACATTTTCGATATACCATTAGAAAGCACACATTCGAAGCTTTCTTTTGATACCAAATTTGTTTTTCGAAACGTATTTTTAAGTACCCGCATTTAATTTTGAAAGTATGGAATTTACAAGTTGACCTCTATAAGACACATGCGCTAGGTCGCCATATTAGATCCACGAGGATAAACATAACTTCAATGTGAATAATCGGCGATCACAAGACAAATGCTGTGATATATGTACACTGTTCGAGTGTTCTGTATCGGTAAGTAATTATTTTGTATTTATTAAATATTTTTGTGAAATATAGCGTAAATTGTATCACATAAATGATCGTCCTGATGTTGACGCATATGTAGATTTAACAGGTTTCATCTTGAATTATTTTACGTTTTTTTTTCTTCTTCAAAAATTTTATCTAAATACAAATTAATGTCAAATTGTACGCAAATGATATTTTAACATTTAAAAACAGAATTGCATATTTGTAAATGAAATTTAAACAAATTACTTGGAAATATAGGTAGAACGAATAGAGAATGAAAACGTGTTTTACAGATCTACATTTCGTACCATGATAAAGTAATGCACAGCAATTTTATATGATGAACCACAGGAGTCTGCAGTTTTATCAATAAAGCACGACAAAATTTCTAACAACATGAAATCACCTTTACGTTATTTAATAAATACTTAATAATATTGTAAAGGTAATTTCATGTTGTCAGAAATTTCGTCGTGCTTTATTGATAAAACTGCAGGCTCCTGTGGATGACCTATTTATCTTTTTAAATATATATAGTTTTTTAACTGTTCCTAAAACATTTTTTTTTCATTTTCAGTGCAGAAATATGAGATTATCCTGGACCTTACTGCCAAAATGCAGGCATCAGTGTTGATACAATATCATCAAAATCTTGTATAATTATTCAAATGGAATTGTGATATAAATTTTCAATTTGTATAAGAAAAATAATCGTACATTTGCTGAATTTTGCTGATTCTGGACGTCAGTGGACATTCTCAGAGCATAGAAAATTGATGAACTGTTTACAATGTAATCATCCCTTAAAGCCCCTATAAAAATCACCATGTAAGGGACTCATCCTCATGAAACCTCTTAGTGCCATCATCTCATCCTTATAGAACATAAAACCGAACACGATCACTCTGACACTCAAATGGTGTTGATGGAGTTCACTTTACAAATTAAACTGATTTATCATATTTATTATAATCATAATAATCACAATAACATTGTATGTCAGATGAATACCATTTTCATAAAAAACTAACAAATCATAAAAAAATCTTTTAATGAAAACCCAATTGCTGATATAACCATACAATCAGGAGAAGGATAAGACATTCCTTTCCATGTTTAATGAATCCTGTATGTATAACTGAAATGTGTGTTGAAACTTTTTGTTTCTTCTTTCTAGTGTGGATGACCTTGACATTTGACCCCCAAATCCATAGGCTTTCTTACACTGTCCTCAAGTTCTGGGCAAGGTCTGTGATGTAGAACTTATGTTATTGTGTGTAAACCATTTTGTTCTTTCAGTCACAGTGACCTTCATCTTTGTCCTTCTGACTCCATTGGGTTTCTCCTTAGACTAAGTGCAAACTTCTTATGAAGCTTAGTAAATGTAGAGAACTAGTTATTTTGGGGATACAATTTTTTTTTCTTCCCAATCACTTTGTGTGATACAGACCTTTGATCTTTTGAAATGGAAATTGATAGAACTCTTTCGCCCAAAATGCAAACCATCCACAATGCTTGGTTCCAGCTGGTTTGAAGAACCAATACAGGTTATTTTATGGAAATCCTTTTCCTTCATTCAGTCAGTGATTTTGATCTCTGTCATTTTGACCACAAAATCAATTGGGTTCTTCTTTAAAACAAGTGCAAACCATCCACAAAGTCTGGTTCCTAGTGAGGAACTAAATTTTGTGTGTGGACACTAGTATCCTTTTGCCAGGCAGTGACCTCAACTGTTCAGCATGTCAGCTCAAATTGGTTCTTCCTTACTCATGTACAAGTCATTAACAAAGTCTGATAACTGTTGATGGTGGACGACTCAAGTTATTGTTCAATGAATGAGAACAGAACATAATCTTATGGGCAAATAATGTTTTTGGCTCTGAGCTAATGCAAAACTTAACCTAAGACAGTAACCTGTGAAATTTGGTCAGCATGACCAATTGTTGCAAGGGAGAAAATAAAAATGGGAGTATATAATAATTCATCATCAAGTTTCATGATTCAAAGCATAACAATACTTGTACAGTGTGCAATAAAACCTGAGCATTAACTTAACCAAGAATACCCCCACTCTATGACCCTAGTGGTAGGTCCTGTGAAATCAACTCTAAACTGTTGAATAGGACCTAGTATATAATAATGGTTGTTATTCAGTGAGGGTGTACATATGTAAATTCTTTTATAATACTTGGATGCTAACTATGTGGGCAGAATAACATAGCTAAATTCTTTTATAATACTTGGATGCTAACTATGTGGGCAGAATAACATAGCTTACTTCTATTGTGTAGAAGTGAACTGAGTGAACAAACAGTAGTGAGATAATAGAGTTGAATTCTGTATATATCAGTGTGAAATATCATAATTGTCTATATAGGAGTCCCCCTCTTATATGGCTACACCTTCTGCACTGGGAAAGTGGCCTTATAAGGCAGGTAGTCTTTCCAGAGAGGGACTAAATTTTTTGTGAGAAGTATATGTAATGTACATAGTAAGAAAGCTTCATTTTCAAAGCATTTAATATCTTTGTTTTAAAGCAACATTAATTATGAACGGTTCTTGTTGTAATAGTTGACTTATTTCAACTGAATATGTATTAATAGCTCTTATTCTTGTCGTAAGCATATGCAAGCAGGTGTTGTTATGCACATTGCAAAACCATTCAAACATGTCATTTAAATCTTGGTACGTACGCAATTCTCTTTCCAATTACTCCATTTTCCCACTGCTGCTGAATAACTTCCTTATTGGTTATGATGTTTATTCGAGTCTTTTCAACAAAAATTTTTTTCCCAAGTATTTTTCAACAAGTTTCCTCTTCCCACCTCACCCGATGTTGTAGACTATAATAACCAACTTTTTCTGAAATAATCATCTCCATTTACATGATGACATGTTCATGTTTGGTAATGATTTATTGCTAACTGTATGTGATTTAAGTATGCAGACTAAACATTTGTTGAGTGGACAAAATGCCTTCTTCATAAAGGAAGCAACAAGTGTGTTGTCTTTGGCTGGTATCCTGTTTTGTTCTATATTTAGCCAATGCCGACCCTTTGAACTTGACAAAATCATCAATGTTGCAACTACAAGACTGATAAAACAATTTTTTTCTGCATTTAAACAAGATGCCATGTGTTTTTAAAGTCAATGATTGTCACGTTATTCATTAGTAGCAGTTTGGTATCCTATTGTTTTACATTTCTTGACACTTGATATGTATGCAGATTTGACCTGAACAATAGCACCTCATGGCCGTTAGTATTTGTAAACTTGACAATTATTGTCAAAAAAAGACTCTTAAACCATTTTCATGCTGACTTCTGTATTGTACAACAATACTGCCACTTCTCAGCTGTTACTACTATTAATAAGTGTAATCTTAACAATTATCAGTGGCTAAACCAGACATCTTATGATAACATGCAGTAAAGATAATCAGATTATGTGTACTTATTTTTTGTATGGATTAAATTTTGGCTTCTGGTGAGGTGAAAATGATATAATATTAACCTTAGTGGTACATGTACTTTAGTCAACACTTCTTTTAGGAATGAAAGCCTGACATTGGGAAACAGAAATTGGATTACTTAACACATGAGTAAAATTGGTTCCGGATATATATTACAAAATAAAATGCGGCTGCTTGTGAGGGGTAAATTTGATATTTTTGCACAAATATGCTGGCTGCTGGTCACGTTAGCCGGGTGGCCTTTCATGAGGGGTAATTTTTAATACAAATTTATCTATGCCTTTGGATTCTGGCTGTAAGGAGCTGGTGAGAAGGGCCGTTCAAGAGGGGGACTACTGTATTTGAAGTTTTAGTACCCTACTTGTGCATTTTATATTTTCAAAAACGACATCACTATGACTGAACTGTATAGTATAGATTAAGTAATTTTTCATTTCTGCATGCACTATTGTGAGGATGGAGAGAGCATGGAGAGGATTTAGAAAAGTACATTCCCAATTACTCCATACACATCTGAACAGAATCACCATGGCTTATTTTGGAGAACAGCTCTGCCCACCAAGTTTTCTTATGGAGTTTAAGACCACCGCCATGGAAAGGACATGGTGTAGACAAGTGGACATGAATGATTGTTTATGACCCTAGCAAACATGTGACAAAGAGAATCAAACTGGAGTTTTTTTGTTTGTTTTTTTTTGAGAGAGAGAGAGAGAGAGAGAGAGAGAGAGAGAGAGAGAGAGAGAGAGAGAGAGAGAGAGAGAGAGAGACAGAGCAAGCACAGTTATCTACATTATTGTACTTGTATATGAACAAGTTTTGTTTATTTTTATTTAACTCTTCCAAAACAAGTTCTATATAACACCAATGTGCATGGATGAGGTAAATGGCCTAGTGAAATGAGTGAAAAAAATCAAAATCATGCAAACTGTACTGTACCTGTATCAAGCATAGTATGCAGTGTAGTGTGTGTGTATATATACACAAAAATACATCAGTAATAATGTCAAGTTGCCTAACAGCTAAAAAATGCAACTGTCCACTTGTCTTCACAAAATGTATTGAATTGAAATTTTCAAAAATGAATATTGCAAAAGTACAGTCTCATGTCATGAATGTAAAGGAGCAATTTAAACATTTTGCAAGATTCGTGAACATGATTTAAAACAACAAACCTGAACAAGTAAACATCATATTTCCCAGCAGATTTTCCTGTCATTCTTTGTACAACTTTCCTGTGCCAGCCAGTTGGAAGACTGACATCTTCATACATTGGGGCAATATCGTATGTATGGTCACCCCTGAAATGACAAAACAAGCCAGAGTTTAGCTCTTATGGTACATGTTGCAAATACTATATATACTGCATATACACTTAAATCATTAGGAGGGTCTATTCTACAAAAACAAATTTGAGGATAGTGGTACTTTTGCAAGAAGGGTCTCTAAAATGGACTGCTACACTACTGCCCCAAAAGAATTTTCAGGAATCACCGATAAGACCAATATTGACTCACTGCTGGGTAATGAAAATATTTCTGATATCCTTCAGAAACTCCAAAATACATTTTTTTTTTTGGACAAAGTTATTTTCATACATCAGAGTTAATATGTTTGCAAAATGTGTCCTTGATTGGCACTATTTGCACCAAGATAATTGCTGTGGCCAGCCCTGGTTGGTTGATTTGGACTGTACTAGGAGAAGACACAGTTTTAATTGCTGAAGCATGATGTAGCCAATGGTGTGATAAAAGTGTCATTAAAACCACCCCCACCCCCAAAAACTTTTTAGTGAAAGCTTATGATCTTTGTGTCACTATTCAGAAGTAGCTGTAACAAGATTTTAAAGATGGCCAACAAAGTGATTATACTGGATGAAAGACTGGGAGGTTCATCAAGACATATACAAAACTTTCATATTGCTACATCAATCTATCCAAGTGAAGCAGTAAAACTAATGTTATCAAGATCGATATCGTAGCATGAGTGAAACCAACAGACATTTTCCTGCCTTGAACTGCCCAATACATTTAACAAATCCCCATATTTTGATCTTTATAGGGATACAGAGCAATGAGAAAACCATGAGTTCATACAAATTGACAGTGCTGCAGAAAATGTAACTACTTCTCATCTCTGGTATAAGATGTGACTCTGTGCCTTGAGAATAAAGGTATGTGCACATTCTACCCCTGACAAATTTAACACAGCATTAGCATGTATATTTTGGACACATGGATCCTTATACAAATATATAATAAAAAACAATGTTTGTACACAAAATGCACATATAATTTTGCATTTCACTGTCCATTTGTATTATTCTACATTCCAGATATTACCAAAATGTTGTCAATATGACCACCTAGAAGTAAAAAAAAAATTAAAAAGTTTTACATGATGGCCATACTATAGTTTATATCTAAACCATATCCATTTATGAACAAGCAGACATTGCGAGAATTCTGCAACATTGAATGTCACATGGGCTCCATTTTCACTCAGAAACTAGACATCACAGTAAGACTTCTGGCAAAACCCCATGTTAGGAAACAATTTCTGTTGAGAAGAAGCAAAATGGCTGCCATGGTGGAGATAATGGATGTCTGATCAGCACTATTTTCAGTAAGTCCATTTAGTCAATTTTTCCATATATGATGTGTTTACACTGCTCGGCTAAGAGCACTGTTGACCCCAAGGTCAATTTGCTGAACTTCATAATGATTTGCCCACAGAATTAACAAAATCCATCATCCTTTAAAGAAAGTAAAAGCAAATGGAACAACTTTAACCAACACAAGACTTTGTCCTCGACCACATGTTCAATTTGGTCTGAGCACATCTCACCAATTGAATGGTCTTGGCATGGTAACAAATTATTCCAAGTACAAACATAATCCATCAAGGAGTATAGCTGCCAACCTTCCAAGCTCACACTTAGCAAAAATTGGGATGAAAACTGGTGAATTTTGACATGAAATCATGAAGTGATCCTTGAGTCAGGGAATATTTGTTGGAACAAGCGTTTAGCATGGAATTCAGCTGATAAAGGAAGATTGTGTTCAGAAAATTCACTTACAATGCTTCAGCATTGGTAGGTCTTCTGTCAATGGCTCAATATACTCCTGAGTTGAAATCTGCAGGAGTTCTTAATTTTCCTAACCTTTATGTGCTTTTTGCTAACGACTTGTCTCACATCATCTCTGCCACCATGCCCAATGCTAAAATTTGTGGCACACTGTATGCACAAAAGCATGATGTATTTCGGTGTTTGATGGCATAATGCAATGCCAATTTTTGGCATATTCCAAACTAAACTTCTTTTGTGCAATACATTTCTTTTTCCTTGGTGGTGAAGATATTTTCAAGATGTGATGCCAAATGATAACTCAAATCAGTATTGGCACGTGTAAAGCAAACTTCTGGTTAGGCCCCAGTTGATCTTAAAAACATTTGTAAAACTCTTATACATATAGCTTAAGATATGCTAAAATGATTACTACTGGGCCAAATGTATCAACTGGGTATAATCCTACTAATATCGCAACCAGCAGTACAAGACCATTTCGGTTACTGCTGATATCATGACCAGCACTTAATATGAAAATGGTTATTATATTAAAGATTTAAAATAATTGAGAATTAGGGAATTTGTGATTACAAACTAGACATAATAAGAAATCTTTAGGGAAAATTGTATGTTGATAACCATTATCCATATAAATGTAGTATCAATAATGGCACCTCCACACAAAATGTATTTTACCAGTTAGTCAATTGACTCTCTTTCTCATTAATGACCACAGCACTTTTTGCTCCCATGGTAATAACAACAACGACAACAACAATAATAATACTAATAATAATAATAACAACAACAATAATATAAATTAAAAAAAACCACATTAACTGTACATGTTAAAAAGAGCCAACTCTAATTTTGAAATCAGTACAATAAGAAACAAATATTCCAGTTTTTGCCCTAAAATTTCTAAGACACCCATCATGGTGGTCACATTGAACATAAAGTCTTTTAGTGTCAACCCATGTTGAAATGACCATCAATTCATGAGTTGCAACAAGATTTTCAAGATGGCTGCAATTGCAGCCATACTAAATGTCAGGTCATCACACATTTCATTTAGGACTAACTAGATATAATGTGTTTTAGTGAAAATCTTCCGTATAGGTGTTGCATCAAGACTTTCAAGATGGATGCTGTAACAGTTATACTGGATGACAAATTGCCTCCAGTGAAAATCCCATGTTTATATTACCATTAATTCAGGATGAGCAATGATAAGATTTTGTTTGGTGGCCATACCGAATGTCTGAAGGACACCGTTTTTGTTTCGGATCAACTGGATACAATAAAGTCTTTTAGTGAAAACCCCACATTAATATTACCATTAAGTCAGGAGGAGTGGTGATAAGATTTTGTTTGGTGGCCATACTGAGGGGCACCATTTTCACTTTGGACCACCTAGGCCATGGGCAAATGCATGTGTAGTCTCTTGGCACTCCAACCTGTTTAGGAGAAGTGACAACAAACTTGTGCTAATGGATGGGTGGATAATGGATGACAGAAACTCTTCAGGTCAATGACCAACAGAGCTAAAAGCCCTAACACAAATTTGCTCACTGGATTCTTGATCCAAGGCAAAAGAGGCAAGAATACATGTAACAGAATGATTTCTCTTAGCTTCATAATGATCTCAAGCATGACGAGAATCTATCAATAGGAAAAAAAAATACAATTAAAATCTGTAAGCAAGCACTACAACTGGTGTCAGGAAAGAGACTGCTTTGTCTTACTTCCTACTAATTTGGGCTCTTCTAAGGTAATTACATAAACAAAAATACATGATTTGTAGATTGTAAAAGTAGAGAAATTAAAGAAAACAACAACTATATGGAATAAAAAGATGTTAATAATTACACACAATATAACCGACTAAAGTAAATTTTTACAAATTTTCCATAGCTCTAATGATTTTATGCAAATCAAATATAGTTTTTGTTAGTTCCAAAGGCATTGTAACATACAAGAGCTGGGGTCGGCAACCAATTTTACATAGCATGCCACTTTCTTTCTACAAAATGAATGAGTATGTGCCAATGGTAAGAGAGCAAACTTAAAATTAAGATATTTGGCTGCCCTTCACATGCCTCACAAAACCTTTCTATGTGTCACCTTATGGCATGCATGCTATAGATTGCCAACACCTGCTCAATAGGTTACATGATTCAGTGGAAATGAGAGATAAAGGCCTTTCTCTGGGCCAAAAAAGTCAGTTGAATCTTGAACAACAATAAACATGGTGGTCTAATTT
Organism: Potamilus streckersoni; assembly: GCA_016746295.1. Lineage (NCBI taxonomy): Eukaryota > Metazoa > Mollusca > Bivalvia > Unionida > Unionidae > Potamilus > Potamilus streckersoni. The sequence continues at coordinate 2,116,066 of JAEAOA010002240.1, forward strand.
AAAAATAAAAAGGAATGGTTCATAACAAAGTCAGAATATAAAGAACTGAATATAATGTTTCATTGCTCAATATGTGATAATATAAAGCCATTGCAAGAGCAGTCATGTCAGTCTAGTACAATGTTAAAAATTTTCATGTGAAAGATACTTGACTTGCTACTGTACTGTATATCCTCACTTATAAGTTGGGACAAAATGCAAAAAACATAGACCCTGATCTGCCATCACATGCTGACAGATCAGGGTCTGTTGTTTTTTGGTCTAATGATTACTCCTAACAAACTCCACAGACCATTACATGTGATGCAGCTGGACTCTACTTATAAGTGAGTTTATATGGTACCTAAAATGCATGGGAGGTGGCTGAAGCGGTTTCAGAGTTTGAGCTTCAGTGACAGGTGGTGTAATTTCAACATCATCTTCCACTACTTCCTCCTCATGATCCACAGATGCCATGGCAACCATTAATTGTTCAGGTGGAGCGGGAAGTGGGCTGAAAAATCACAAGTATTGCTTTTAAAAGAATAGCTTAATAAAGCCTTTGATATATGATTTCTGTTGTTCACATTATCATTTCCAGACCATCCTGTGATGTACATTAAATTATGTTCAAAATATGTAAAATTTAGAAAAGGTAGCCATTATCCAAATTAAGACATTTATTGTTGATAAGTATATTTCCATTGGTTTATCATGTTAAGTCTGTAAAGTTCTCAGAATTCAGCTGTCCCAGTCATAATAATACATATTGGAAGACTTAATCATGTTACTGCTTCATAGCATTTGTGTAATTCTGTATTTATATTATGTTGCTTGTAGTAGATGAATATCATTCATTTTTATGTTTAGAAAAGTATTTTGACAAATCTGATATAATGTTTTGGTCCTTAAAATTTTTTTATGACTTTCATGTCAACAATTTTGCCATTTGCTATTCCAAACTATATATCAACCATTTGCTACACTGTAATGAATTTAAATTTCTAGCATTAACAAGTTCACATTATAGTAATTACCAACAGGTAAGAATATTTAACAAAATGCCATGAAACTTAAAAGTTAATTTATGTTTGCATCTAAACTTTCAATCTAAATCAATGCCATCCAAAACATGTCAAAGCTAATTTCAAATCGCTGCTGCAACTATACAGTAACCCACATATACAAATAACTTTAAACAATTGTGTTAAAATACTCAAGCCATAGGGGTCACTGAACAGCCTGAACTTGACATGTTTAAGGGGTCAATTAAACAGTAAATGTAGATGTTTTGGAGTTGGTCAATTTCTGTTGAAGTTAAACAGAAGTTGTAGAAATTAAACAATAATTTTCCTCCATGAGAATTTAAACATTTTTATAACAGCAGTCATCATGTGTTCAATGTCTTGCATTACAGACATGGGACAAGCATGGAAGGAAGTGTGAACAAATTCCAGATCCACAGTAAGTAACAAGCCATGCATAACAATACGGTATGGGTGAGCAATAACCAATATTAAACATTGGATGGTGTGGATATACCACATGTGGCTCTGATGACCTCACTTGTAAGTAGAGTGCAACTGCAAACTTTACAGACCCAGATCTACCATTGCACAATGCACTTGCAGATCTGTGTGCATGCACTTGGTTGGGTGTAATCAGTAAAAAAATTACCCCGATCTGCAGGTGCATTAAACTAAAGCAGATCAGGATCTTTTTTGTTTGCAGTTTGCCTCAACTTGTGAGTACATATGGTAAATAAAAGTCAATTCAAGATTTTTACATCAATCAACAGCTGACTGATACTTCATCTTTACTCTTACATCCAATCAGAATCAGTACTATCATACACACATGTACTTATTACATACATAAACATATTTATTGTTATGTATTTCCCATAAAATCTTCAAAGGGCATGGTAATTATCTCAATAAAAAGACAACTTTAAAAGTGAATCTCAAGCTCAGATGGTCTTGCACAATGAACATGGAATTTTTTCACATACCCCATATATTGACCCTGTGAACCCAATTGGGTATGTCTTTGTGTTGAAAATAACAAAATAAAAAACTCTACAGACCTGTGAGAATATAAAGTATTTAATGGTTGTTGATGTAACATATTTTTTAGGTCACTCCTATGGTGAGAATGAAAAAAAACTCATTTAATAAATAATTTCCTTTTTTGCCATGAAAAGTAATTCAGAAAACAGGTATTTACTAAAATCAATGTTCACAAATATGAGCATACACAATAATTAAATGAAAGCAAGATGTAAATTGGTGAAAGCAGGATCCAGTATTTTTCAAATTTGGGGGATGTTTCGCAGTGTCACCTTCCCTTGGAATCCACTATACAACACTGCAACGGCATCTTATTTCATCATGAATTGTCATTGTTGTTCTATTTATTATTAAAAATTATGACATAGATAACTTGCAATTACATTTTTAAAAATCCTGTATAATTTAAAATGATGCAACTACAGGAGAAAAATTGTCGATAGTCTTACTCAGTATTGTGATGTGATGTGATTATGAATTTTAACATAGCTTTAACAATTTTTCAGTCATATGATGTCTGCAGTGTAGCAGTTTATAGTGATGTCTAGCACTGGGGCATCATGCCGCAGACATGTAGCATGATGTCCCACCCAGTCACATTATTCTGACACCAGGACGACCAGTCCTAATACTAACCTCTTAATGCTGAGCGTCAACTGAGACAGCTGTTAGTACCATTTTTTAAAGTCTTTGGTAGGACTCGACTGGGGAACAAACCAACAACCTCCCGCATATGAGGCGGACGCTCTAACCACTAGGCCACCAGAGCGGTTTACTCTGTATTGATTTTCTTAATTATATTGACTTTAAAGATTTTATACTTTCTCTTTTATGCTGGCTTTAAATTCTTTGGATGAACTATGATCCATGTGTTCACATGTTCATTAGATGTATTTTTAATAATGAATGTTAACCCTTTCATCATGATGGACCATAAAACCAGTCAGGGGGAAGTAAGTCCATAAACACTATGGACTGACTTTTCGGTCTGGGGCAGTGTTCTTCTTTAACGTTATAGTACCCGACAAAATAACTTTCAGGGTACCTCTAATAACTTCCATCTTGTAATGTAGATGTTATATTTGGATGATCTCTTGAGATTAGCTTGTATACAACTAGAAATATCAAACAAAGTAGGAACTTTTAACGTGTTTTCCGAATGCTGAAATTTGTATCCAAAATGGCAGCATTCGAAGAAATTTCAGAGTTATCAGAGGATTTTTAATAATTTCGACCTGGTAAATTTGGATGAAAATGAGAGAGGATGTATGGAGAGACAATGGAATACACTTGTGGGTGACAGTGATGACGATGAAGAGGACTTTGAAGGTTTTGAACCAGAGGAATTGTACACACCAAGTGGTTTTGTTTGGACCAAGCCGGAAAACCAAAGAGAATTGGGCACACTTGAGGGTTAGATGGCTCCAGGAAAGCTTCAGAATATTTTCAATTATTCTATTCAGATGAAGTTTTTGGAAAAATTGTCCGTTTAACAAACTTTAATCCAACGATCAAATGTGGTAGAGGCAATATAGGTGTGTGGACAGATCTCACCTTGGAGATCATTTTGGTTCATTTTATAGAATTTTATATATTATGGACACCATGAAAGAAAGACTTGTAAATGCTACTGTGATTATTCACTAGTACATCTAGGGTCAATTGAACAAGTTTTGAGAACTTTCTAAGTTTTCTAAGACGTAATAAAATAATTACTTGTATTTTACCTGTTTTGTTACCTGTTTGCACCTGCATTTTAACAGTTGTAATAGATATGCACATTTTATTGAATTAGTCATAAAGTTGAAAAAACTGGTAGTTTGGATCCGACAGTTGCCATGTGTAAGAAGGTATGTGATGCCAGGCTTAGTGGGGACTGCAACTTTTGCTTGTGGGACTCCAATTTTTACCAAATTTGGAGTCCTGGACTCGTAGTTTAAAAATCCTAGCAAGACCTCTGTGTATATATAAAATGGAAAGCATAATAATTTCAATTGTTGGAATAGTTCTAGCCCTTTATTTTTGAAAGTGATTTGCTATCAGCAAGGCCCCACAAAATTTCATTTCTGAACTCTTGATGGACAAAATTTAACTTTGTGAATCATGCCAGCAAATTGGGTGGGTTGGGGTTTAATTCTTTGGGGTTTAATTCTTTGCACACACTGCAAAGAAATTATCAGCATACATCATTCCTGAGTGTATGATGTCTGCCAAAATAGGAGCACCATCTATATGTAACATACACTGAATTGAACATTCAGATTAGCTGTCTTATTCCTTATCTTATCTATAAAAATAGGAGTTCCATTAGAAAAAGCTGCAGTCCCCTCCTAAAAAAAAACTATGAAAATTAGAAGAACTATTGGTTGCCATTGAGTTTAATTTCTACATTCTTTATAATATTGACATAGCTCTTGTTTGTCCATCAGACTGAGACTAAATCCAAGGAAGGTCTTATTCCAAGCACTAAGCTAGGCATCACACACTTTCTAACTCTTGGCTACTCTCCCATCCAAACTATCAGTATTAGCAACTTCAGCACTCTTCTGAATCTCATGACAATTATTCTTGGTTTGCTGTTTAACTCAACGTGTCTTGATTATGTGCACTGCTTATTCTGCTACATTTGGAATCGAACACAATAATAAAAGCTAAAGTTCTTTTTTTTATGTACTCTTATAAATTACCACCTGTACATCTCTAGGTCTTTCTGCCTCTGAATTCAATCACTGTAATTATCTGTACATTTTTTTACCCAGCCACCAGTCAAAGCCTTTGAACTTGCCGCCCTGCCATTGCATCATGTTCTTTTAATGTACTCTTACCATGGTGTGTTTCTGCCACTGAAATCTGTCATGGTAAATATTAGCACATTTTCCCACCTAGCTGACAGTCAAAGTCTTTGAACTTGCCACCTACCTATTTCATCATCTTTTGAAGTACTCTTATTATTGAGAGGTCTTTCAGTCACTGAATTCTGTCATTGTAAATATCAGCACAGCTAACTGATCAGCACATTTTCCCAACAAAGCAGGTGGCTGAAGTAGTATTAGCAAGTCTTTGAATTTTGCCACATGTGTATTGCATGCATATGTAGGACTCCTGTATAATTATTTTCTGTGTTCCAGAAAGCAAATTGGCATCCAAATATTCGTGATTAAGAATTACGAGATCTCTGTTGGACAGAAGCATTTATTACTGCTGTAGTATCTTATTAAACTTGACAATATTATCTGTCCTTCCCCAATGTAATAATCAGTCACAAATATGACATACATTCATTTTTCAATAAAGACAACCATGCCTCATGATCAGACTGCATTAGATACAGTTTTGACTAAACTAATGTTCATCCAGAACAACTATGCTCTGACCAGTATTTGCTCAGAATATTCAGCAGATGTTGGAACGCCAATGCTATCCAGTCTCTAGTGAGTGTCGTGATGCACACTGATGATACCTGCATTACCTTTAAACCCTCTACTGAATCATTTTGAATATATATTTGAAGCTTAGCAATTGTAATGTTGTGACAAGCAAATATTTTTTAAAAAAATATTCTCAGAATTCTGGGCATATGGAAAATGGAGTCAAGGCTTGTGGAATTTGAGCCAGGACTTGTGAGCTTTTAATGTCACCACCCCTGGGTCTGTTTCAAAATAATTTGTTTCTTTGTGTACTGCTTAGGTAAAAGGATCACAAAGTGACACAACCCAGTATAGGTAAATTAAACAGATGCTAGATGCTTGTAGGTGAACAAAAGTTATTACCTATCATTGCTCTGAATAAGAGTGCTTAAGCCATATGTATTAAGGATTATTAACAAGTTTGTAAATGGCGCCAATGTTTCTTTGAAGTTGGATATTACTTATTATATATAAAATGGAAAGCATGATAACTGAAATTGTTGGTATAGTGTTCAAATGTAATTCTTTTAAGGCAATTTAGGCAACAAAGCAATCAAAGAAAATTTCAGAACTCAGTTGGCTAAAGTAGTTTTTCTTTGTGAAACACATCAGCAAAAAAAGGGGGAAGAGGTATTTATCTGGTCACAATGGTAAATAATATTGACATATGACATTGCTGTATGTGACATGTCTGTCAAAATAGGAGAATACCTGTAACATATTCAGCATACTGAACAGAACATTCCAATTAGTTAACTATTCTTTTCAGTTCATTTTAGATATGAAACAGATTGATTGAATGACAATAATAAGCTTTATGCACAGCTGATTTGTGTTGATAAATTGATACTACATGAAATGGACAGAAGCATTTAATTAAACCCTTTCCCTCATAGTGTGTATGGATTTTTAGCCCTTTGATACACAAGTAGCAAAGTTACCCAGTGCAGTCTGCTACGCATAGGCCTGTTAAGTAGTGAAGTATATATTACGTTTAAAATCAATTTTAACCATTTTACGTTTTGGTACACATATATTATGTATGGAAAAATTTAAGAGTAAAATACGGTCAATATAGCTGCATAATTAATTTTCACAAAATAATTTTGTATGTGCTTTAAAATCTTGATAGAACTCGTTCATTATTAAGTCAGATCAACCGTAGTGGCAATTTCACATACTCAAAATTTACAAGTTCTTTGCGTCATTCTACATCACTAAATCAGCTGAATTCGATAATTTACAAAATCTAATGGCTTCTTACATCAGTATCAGAGCCTTTACCTAAGTTATTGAAGTTTTCATAGATGTGATTCTACTCAAGCAAGTACTGAACAAAATCTGCAACAGCCATTTTGTCAAATGGAGAATATGACATTTATGACCTAAGTACTTTAAATAGCAGATTTCGACCAGAGCATAAACAGTGGCCACATGATCTGATGTAATGATCATTCTCACCAATGAATGTAGTATCTATCTGCCTCCCCCCCGAAAATGGCACTATGAAAACCCGCTCAAAATGGCTGCTGTTTACAGAGTTGCCAAAAGGTGCTTGTATGAGAATCGGGTAAATTGCCAAACAGTGCCTGTATGGGACTTCGGTAGAGTGCCAAGAGGCACCTGTATGAGGTAAAGGGTTTCAGGGCTTGTGGAATTAGAATCTGGGATTGTGATTGTTTTTTGTAGTCACCAGCCCTAAAACTTGCCATTTTTATTCTGAGTCACATGACTACACAAATCTCACAACCTACAAGTCAATGACATCAGAAGTCTTAAAGTCATATGATGATGATATTAGCAATAAACCATTTTGAAAGTTGTATACAGAATTTAAAATTATTAATTAAAAGTCACATAATACATGCAGATAAATATAATGCACACTTAATTCTCAACATATTTATTCTGAGAACAAAGACTAAATACTGTCGGTATTGCAGCAAGATGGGAAAAACCAGATTCACCAAGTACTAAGCATGTCAGTGATGTATTTTATTGGTATAAAATGACTACCATGTTGATCTGTGATCTCTGCTTGTTAAATGTTTTTTCTCCCGAAGTTGATTCAATATTTACAGATTTTTAGTCGTCTTCAACATAAATATTTTTAGAAGTTTGTTTTTTTATTTTTCTATATATGTTCTGTGACTTTCATTTATATGTTCGATTTGGTTTTCTTTTTACAAAAATCATTAGAAATGGTTAAATTGTTGATATCATATGACTATTTGAACTCTGAAGTCATTGACAAATAGGTTGTGAGATTTGTGTAGTCACATGACTCAGAATGTAACTGTCAAGTTCCAGGTCAAATTTCATCAATGCTATAGTTTCAGCTAGTCTGTCAGTGGATTAAAGATATAACAAATGCTATACTCAAAATATCTGAGAAAATAAATCATATTCCTATCTCAATAAAAGGTTGTTAAAGTTTGCTTGGCTGGCTAGTAAGCAGCTACCCTATGCTGATGCGGAATGGTGTCAGTGAATTCCAACTTTTTGATAGGCAATGGACCCTACAACTCAACATTAATGTCCAAATATCAAAAATAGGGTGGCAAGGGAAAACTCGACTATGTTACATGATGAAAACTTTGAACCCATGATGACTGAACTGTAATTGTAATGACCATAATGTAAGAAAGCAGCTGAAATTCATTACCATTGGTTCCTCTGTGCTTTTTTTCAGTCACATACCCAAAACTAATTCATGAAGCATGTATTATCATGAACCTTAAGTTCTCACAGACATAGCCTGTGTGGCTACAACAAATTTAACATTCTGCAAGTTATGGTATTATCAATGTCATACCAACTAACATCCTGATATATGAAAATATTATGACTGTGTATGTGGCTTTTTTCATACCTTGCTAATGTATACATACGTGATATACACAGCTCGTTTGCAGTACAAAGTAACCTAAACAAAAACATCAGGTTCAGTAACAAAATACTAGATGTAGCAAAGTGGGTGTTTTCCCCGATTCATATTTACGAGCATGGCCCATAAAACTGTTTGCATCCTAGCAAATGTTGGTAACGTAGTCTCACGCGTGTATTTGGTATGCATTTTCAAGTGCAAACAGCTCTTTGTCACCGAGTTCATGGCTGTTCATTGCAAAGCTTAGCAGTGGTCCGCTGGCCAACTCGTTCCATGCTTACAATAAGGCCAGCCAATCAAATGAGTTCCGCTAAGTAGCTAGCGAATTCAATGTCGGTCATGTAAATGGTGTTGTTCAGTAACAAAGTCATGCAATAAAAAGTAAATTACCATTAAAAATAAGATTCAATTACTTGAAGGATGTAAAAAAATCACATTGACTTTTTAAGCTGAACATATGTTTGAAATGTCGTTGGTATTGAGCCCAACAGAACACAAAAAATTTGCAAACCTCATGTGCATCAGCGGTAAGTCTTGATCGTATCCCGCCATGTTTGTTAAAATCCAATGGACTAATTTGACAAAAATTATACAAATGAAACGAATTTTTAAAAATATTGACGATCAAAATCGTAAAACAAAATAAAGTTTCTGAAGGTACGTTGTTAGCGATATTTTGTACATGCTATTGCATACACAGATTTTATTATAAAAACATGGGCTAAAAATGTTTTTTGTAGCTAGCCAGTTTGAATACATGGTTTTCAACATAGATACAACTGAAATAATGCAGAATAAAATCCTATCCTATTTTGCCCATTAATTACAACTTTGTTCTGTGTAGGTATATTTTGTTTTAAATATTCCAAGCCACACTCCTTATTTCTGTAATATAATAATTAGTATTTCTCCTATATCTGTTTATACACATCATTATATTTGTAATCCGCGGTTTCATCGTCAGTACTTTCATGCGATTTGCATAAACTACTGCTTGGTCGTGCGTACCAGCAATGGTTATATATTCCACAGATGGGCGTTACAAAGTAGATTAGCGTCAAAAGTTAATTCGTTGGCTTAGTTTCATTAAGCATCACTTGAAACAAACCATTTCTTAATTAACATGAAATACTGTTGGCGCCAAATTTTACATTGAGCATGATAGTCGACGTCTGGCACAGTCATGGATGGGGAAACAACAAAATGATGGTATATTTGAAATATTAACTACAAATTAGACATAATTATAATGATACTTTTGTTAAAATGCTAATAAAACCATGATAGCAAAAGTTACCTTATTGCTGTAAGGGCGGAAAAGCAAGGTTCGTTTCGTTACATTGATGAGGTGCTTTCTTAAAAACTACATGTTACGAAGTCAACTTCCGCTTAAATGGATCGTTATGGCGGGACAATGAAACAATTACCAACATGCAGAGAAACTCTATATTTTGTTAACAGACTTGGCATAAATAGTATTTATTTTGGCTGTTTTGTCGCAATGATAGTTATATATAAATTTTAATTTTGATTATATCTGATGAGTACTTCTTTATAAAAGAACTTATGTCATAGAAGACAAACTTTTATATAGGCTGTTGATCACTTGATGTAATCACAGGAGTCTGCAGTTTTATCAATAAAGCACGACTAAATTTCTGACAGTATGAAATCACCTTAACGGTATTATAAATAATATTAATATTAATTATAATACCGTTAAGGTAATTTCATGTAGTCAGAAATTTAATCGTGATTTATTGATAGAACTGCAGACTCGTGTGATGTAATCTGCATATCTTGTTAGAGCAGACAACACATTTATGAGTGTACAGTTCGAATTATAAACGCTTCACCAGGAACCAGTATTTTATTATAGTCATATAAAATTATCTTTTCTACTGTAAACTCTTTGAAACATATGACTTGAAAAATAAAAATATGCTGGAGTTTTTGTACCCAGGCTATATCAGTAACAGTATGTATATATTTTTTAAAACTGAGACAATGCTTACCTAAATTAAAAGGTACACAAGACATGTATACATTCAGAACCAACTATTTCAGGTTCGGTGATCGTTTTTCATTTAGAATTTGATTATACATACCTATAATTGATTATTCACGGGTTACTAGTAAAAGAAATACACAAAAAAAATGAAATACATGTTTGTTTTTTTTACCATAATACTTAAATGTGTTATAATTTGTATGTGTGTGAATAATAATAATAAAGCAAAATAAAATTTGATTTTAATGATTTTTGGTAGGAATTAGTTACATTTTTCATTTTATAGCCACTGTTGTGTAATGAAGTCCAGAGGTCTCGCTAGGATTTTAAAACATGGAGTCCAGGACTCCTAATTTGGTAAAAATAGGAGTCCCACCAGCAAAAGTTGCAATCCCCACTAAGCCAGAAATCATGTATTTTCTCATACTTGGCTACGGTCGCATCCAAACTATCAGTTATAGCAACTTTAGCACAGTTCTGAATCTCATTGAAATCTTCATTTTTCCATTTAACAACAAAACACTTGTCTAAATTTGCAAATGGAATTGTGTCCAAGTTTCTTGATTTCGAGTTCCTAGGCAATATTTATATGGCAATGACCAGAAATTGAAATCAATAATAGTGCTTGCGCTGGGTTTTTCCAACGTCGCAAATTGCAATTATTTTTTAAATATTGGCCACAAAATATAACATCTGGCCATATTTTTGGCTTGAACATTTTTGGATGATAAAAACAGTATATACAGTTTTCATTTTGGAAAGGATAAATTCAAAGGTACCATGACAGGAAGTCTCAAACTTGGATATAAAAATGCACTGGAATCAATTGTTACATAAACAACTCTTTATTTCATATTGACAAACCACCCAAACAATTAATTACTATGTCATAATCCACTTATGCTGATACATGGCCATGATACTGTATGCTGTAATATAATCAAACTAGCCATGCAACTGACTATCTACAATCGACCACCACTGAGGCCGGAAATTTGAAATGACTACAGTCGACCACACAACAGTAATTTACAAAAGAAAAAGTTTAACTCCAAATGCTTGTTTAAACTTGCAAACGGCATTTTGTCTGGTCTCTTGATATTAAGTTTGTAATATTATAGCACTACAATCGGAAATGAAATTAATAATAGTGATTACTCTGGGCTTCACCAATGTCGCAAATTATGATTTTGTTTTCCTTATTAATGACAAAATATACCATCTGGCAATAATTTTGGCTGATAAAAACTGTATATTCAGTATTGGGTTTGGAGTGAAGAAATGCAAAGGCAACATGACGGGAAGCCACAAACTTGGATATAAAAATGCACTGGAATCTATTATTATATAAACACATCCTTGTTTCATGTTGACAAACAACCCTACCAGTGTACTGTTTTATAATAATCTGCTTATGCTGATATCTGGTCTTGGCAAGGTATGCTGTAATATAATCAAAATAGCAATACAACTGACTATAGTTAAATTGACCAACTCCGAGGGCAGGAATGTAAAATTACTACAGTCGACCAGACAACAGCAATTTAAAAAGAAAACCCAGAAGATATAGTTTTGCTGCAACTTCAATAAACACTGATTACCTCTGAAGCAACACTATATACTCAGAATGTTTAAAAAAAAATGTCTCAAAGTTCTACAATTATTTGATGTTGTCGAAGCATATAAAATGAGTATTTGTTTGGCTGTTCAAAGAGAGCCCTTAGCGGCACCTTCAATGACACATGCACCTTTATCAAAGCAAGCTGGCGACCTTTGATCAAAGACGTCAGCAACAAACTAAAACAAACTTCAGATTTCATTGTGATTAGAACATATTTATTCTGCCACAAAACATTCGTCTTTGCAAAAGAAACGGGTATACGGAGGACTACTGTGTCAGAAATTTTATGTGTCCCAAATAAAAAATTTGCACCCAAGTTTGCGTACTTAAGCATTTCCGAGATCCCTGAAGTCACTTGGTCATACTTTAAGTTGTATATCTAAGTCTTTATTTAGTTTAAAGCATGTAAGTATATGATATTTCAACCAAAAATTTGTAAATACACATTGTCTTTCAAATTCATAATCACACTCTTATATTTTATGTGTAGATCAATACACAATCTATCATACCTGTTCAATTGAGTAACTACCCAGTGATGTTATTACATGGATTGCACCAGAAATTGGTAAAAAGTGAATAATTCATATCAAAGTTGCTTAAATGAAAGTTTACAATGCTTATTATTACTATTATTATTATTATTATTAAAACAATTACAAATCGATAGGTTGTACACCTCTATATACCTACAAAAGATGAAAATAATTTTGTATTTCTTTGTGCATTTTGGTCTTTGAGCTAATCCTACAACATACACCCCATCACCCAGATATTTTTCTTATGGTTGAGTGATGGCTCTTACTGCCTGACCAATGGCGCTATGAAGCTTGTTTAGATGTCGAAGGAAAGTAAAATTTTCAGGAATATCACATAACAACTGGCAAGCAATAACGACGCCTTTCTATAAAGTTAAGTTACAATGTTTTTGTCAGACTTTACTTACCCTTATGTCTTTTCTCCAATAAATTCAAATTCTCACCAAAGAAATAGACCTGTTTTCAAATATTTTGTCTAACACCAAGGAAAGGATAATGAATAAAAAATTTGCCTATTTTGTTTATTTGATACATATCCATCCACCAGAAAACATAGCCATACATGTATATGAACCATGATTGTGTATTTTCCAAAATAACTACCATATTAGTGATCATGAAATCCAGTTTCACCCTTTAATCAGTGATCAATAAAATCTGCCTTTCAAACACATGCAAGCTTTATGTCTATGTAAGTAAGATATTAATATAAACTAAATTTAAAAAAGAAATTGGAATTATAATTCTGAATATATTTATGGCAGAAACATTTTAGTATCGAGAGTAGAAATACAGGTACATGTAAAATAAAGGTGATCTATTTGTTTTGTTCTCTCGTTTTTGTTTCCCATCTAGCTGAGGGTAGCTTCAAAATTAGTAGAGCCTGCCAACTCAATAGACTGTTCAAAGATTGTTTTGATGCATGTTGGAGATTTCAGGGCGTCTAGGTGATAATTGATACTACAATAATTTGTGAGATTTATTTGACAGTTGTGTATGGAAATAAGGGGCAGCCATCTGGATTTCATTAAAAGAGCATAGGATGTACCAAACATGTTGAACCCACAATCAATATTTATCATTTACAAAGAAGTTTATTACCTGTAGAACAATAACTACATTTAACCCTGTGGTATGTAATGATACAGGGATATGGGGTTTGTTTTGTTGCACAATGCCAATAAATTACTAATCCTTACTGACTGATGTATTGTTTAATGATATAAAGCAAGGTTTATGGTTTCTAATCAAAACCATAACTGACACCTGTGACACTTTTTTTTCTTAGGTTGTGTCCGAAAATATAAATTGTAGAAAATATAGTGGAGCAACATGCGAAAAATTACAAAACATTTTAATTCTATATTTGCCCCCCAAAAACTGTCTGAAAAAGTGTCTGAAAACATGCAGTGAATACAGTATGTCAACGGAACATGAAAATGCATCAGTTTGCTTGTATCATATTTTGATTCCACCATGATAAAGACAGCACAGTAAATATATTAATTACACAATACTTAGTGGATGAGTGTTGATATAGGCTGTCAAGTGTGTGAGATATTCCTGAAACTTTGACAACTCATTCTGATGTCAATGAACTGGGCTATATAAGGCCTGTATTAGGGTCATAAGACATGGCTTTAAAACAAATACATGTGTTATGTCTTACATTGTAGGACTAGTCTTTGAGCATATTTCAGAGTTTCTAATAACCAGCTATTCACAATTTGGATTCTCACACATTTATGACCAACTATTATATATTGTGCTTGTCCTTTCACCTCAGAATACATCAAATTGTACCTATAATGACTAATAAAAGTGTTTTTCTATTTTAGTGTGTCAAATAATACTTCAAAATTTGAAAAATAGGTTATTTTTATATCATTATTTGAAATGATTATAGAGTTTGGTTATAAGTGATCACTGATACCTCTGACCAGTCTGCCTAAACAACTCCAGACTTGTTTAGAATGCCCCATACTCCTCAAAACACTAAAAATATTCTATACTATGCACCCTTGAACCTTAAGAAAGCAAAAATGTATTTAATACAGTCTTGTATTTCTTTTACAGAAACATTAATACACTGAAGTACTGCCATGGGAAGTAACTCTTCATTTGTAATGAGTTTTGTGTCTAAACAGAAATCAAGAGAACACTTCCAGATATGACAGCCAATAAAAATATTTTATATTGACAATGGTATTAAATGTTCATTTATACTCATGATAGGAATGCTATAAGAATATATTACTTGATGTTATGCAGAGCAGATGATGTACTAAGTTGTTATTGTTTGTTCACTTTAGATAAAAAAATAGTAAACAGAAGGAAATGTATTTATATAAAAAAGAATGATTTATTGTAACTTCCTTGCATCAATATTTACACATATGTAGTATAACTGCAAGTTGTATGGAACCAGGAGGGATATAAAAAAAACAAAATTAATATCTTGTTTGTTTATTTAAATTCATTGTGTACTATTGAGATTTTCTATACTGATATATACTGTTCTTCCATTTTTGTCAAAGGTATACCAGATTTTAAAATTAAAGTACTTTTAGTTATGTTTGTTTACTTGTGTAGCTTATAATAGCAGTAACTTTATCTTTGGTATGAATAATCTGTTGAACTAACTTGTGCATGTTTAACATTGCTATCACATGCAAAATTTCATCTGCTATATTGTTTGAATGCAACAGGTTTTTTTCCCCACTGCTGTCGTAATTTGATATTTTTTTTTTTATTAGCTTGGTGTCCCAAAGGCCAAACACTGAATTATCTTCATGTCAACATAAAAAGTTTGGGTTTCTTTGTTTTCACTTTCACTGCTATGGTGTCCTTTGCTTTGGGATGAGTTGTTATAAAGGTTGATTGAGTATTGCCTGCACTAGGAAAGGTACAATAATATTTATAAATAGTTTATGGAAGGGCTAAATTGCCCATTGATTGAACCCTGAAATATGCTTCATGAAAGCTGGTTCTACTTTTATTTATACATCATAAAGAATTTAGATGAGTCAGGTTGAGGTGATATTGGTATAAATTAAATTTACCAGACTCTCTTATTTAGACTTGGTCATTTTTTGTTTAAAACTGTCCACAAATTTTCACTTAAGGACAAATCTAATTAAATGATCTTCCTTTGAAATGTTTCCATTTTCAACAAATAATTTTCCTTTGGAATGGTTCCAAACTCCACAGTGGTCATAATACTGACTTTAAATTGTTGGACTTTCTTACAATGTTTTCACGGTTGTTCACCAAAAACTAAGTGTTTGTGACTGTGTTTTGGGAGTTGGCATAATTTTCCAAATCTGGTACTAGCGATCATTTATCCTCATTAGAAATGGTATCATCAACATAGCCACTTCCACCTGACTCTTTTATATTTGCATACATAGCGTCAAAAGTACTTGTTTTTTGGTTCTAATTGCATCGCATGGTCTCCATGATCAGAAATGCTACTTACATCGAATCTAATAATGGGTGAAATTGAACTGTTAGGGTGAAACTGAAATTCTGCAGTGTCGCACACTGAAATGAAATGGCTTGGTATTCAAGTACCACAATATGGTGCTCCTCCATATCTTGTCCACTTGATGACTTTTCTGCCTTGAGCACACTTGTCAGGGATTAAAAGTAGATCTGTCAAAATTTTAGGAAATGTCTCCCTGCTGCCCATATACTGATTTGTTGTAGGTTCATACATTACAACCCCAAGAGAGGTAAAAGTATAATTATTACTAATATAACTTGTCAAAATTTGTAATTTGAATAAAAAGAGAGTAATCTATATATTACATGCCATGATTATAGAAAACTATGAAAAACTTACTTTGTTTTGTTGCTTACCTGAATCTGCTTTTAGTCAAAATTCTCTTCACAAATGGGCTAAATTCATGTGGATTAGTACGAGAATACAGACACATAACAAAATTATACCTTATTTATACCCTTTATACGCAACATTCACTTTAACTACTCTACATGCTTGACTTCTGCTGAATGGTTTAAAGTCAAGTCTCTGAATGCTCTATTACTGGTACATTACTGTTGAATTCCTCTTTCAAAATTTTGAAGTTTTATCCTTTTCCTAATGCAACATGTATTTAAATCTAACAAAGCCCCTCTCCTCGAACACTTTTTTAGTCATATAACATCCAATAGTCACATCGATAAAGCTGATTTTAATATTTGGCACCAAGTTGCTTTCACTATAGACTGGGCTGCTACTAATGTGTATATCAGAATATAATGAATCAGTGATGCATGGTTTCAAATTCAAGAAACCTGCCTGTTTTCTTGGAACATGTGATGAAAAGCTAGTATAAATAGAAAATAAGGAAACTATTCAACTTGCATTGCACACATTGAAAATACAAGATCAGTAGACATGTCTATGATGGATAAATGTGAAGTAGCCAATAGTCACACAATATGAGCCTCAAATTGTACTTGTTCTGTGTCTCACGTGCTCCTGATGTTGCCAGACATAATGTTTGATTGAAACTTGGACCCTTTTTTAACATGAACTAAACATTTACCCTATTTTTCATTTTATTGCCTGGGTAATTATAAACAGGAGGGTACTAGAGTATCCATTGACATTGAAAGATGTATTGTGTTTGAAAGCTAGGCCCAATATTCCATTTACTGGAAGGTATATAGACTATATAGTTTTCCCAATGATATCAGATGCAGCCATTATGGTCTATTATGATGAATACTCTCAATTTTTAGCAGTCATTATATACATCGTCAGATGATGGTGCCAGCATTACAATGTCTACAGTATTGAGATAGCATTTGTGTATATCTACATCTATACACACTTAATCAATTATCATCACCTTAAAGCCATTATGTAATTATAATTGTATTAAGGCAATGCTCAGCCATGTAAACACATGACAAGATCTGTTTAAATACCTCTCATAACATTCAGAATAATCACAAGTAGGGGTGGGGGTGGATATATATTCCTGCTAAAATTCTCTATAACAAGTTCTGTAGTTTAAAAAACATACAAGTTTGGAGTTCTTCATCTGATAAACTTTTATGTATTTATTAAGACATTAGAGAGTACCTTTGAAGTTAACAGTAGTTAATTTAGGTTAGTTTCCATTATTTCCTTAATAGATATAGATATATTTAGAAATTCTGGATCTTACAAATAAAAAGTTTAAAAAATTGACAAATGACATTGTGATTACTTCCGGACAAATCAACTGTAGAGTATTATAAAGAAACAATATACATGTATACTGTATTTATTGTATATATTGGGACACCATATTTGTTGGGACACTACATTTTTTAAGTACATTTTTTTATGTACTGCATGTTCTGGGATACATAAATTTTTTCTGTCGTAAATTATTCAACAACCTTAAAATCATTTAAAATTGCACAGACATGCCTGCCCTTATAATTTTGCCCTAAGTCTTGCAAAGATGACCCTCAAAATACAGACACAGAATAAAAACAAAAACTTAAGAAATGTGATTGTTGCCATGAAATTAGGATAATTGGCTAGTCCATGTTTGATATGGATCTGGGTTTCATATTAGTGGAATTGGTCTGGGAACCAGCCTAGCTTTACAGTAGTGCCTCAGAGGATTTAAACTGCACATATTGTTTGATGCAAAGTGTTAATATGATCAAACTGTTGATTTTAGAATTTTTTTAAACGACATCCCACTAGCGATACATGTTAAGACAGATGATATAATAGGCCTCTTCAAAAGTGTTAATAATCAGTACAGAAGAATAAAGATTAATCTCAAATTCTTGTGAATAAAAGCAGGAAGGGACATGATTACGTTTATTGTACATTATATGCTGATTTGATTATGTTTTGTGGCAGGAGTATGATTGCTGTCAAAATGTGAAATTGTAAAACAAAAATCCAAGAATTATGCCAAGTGAAGAAATAGCAATAAGCCATTGAGTTGCATAGGGTTTGAAACCAAAGTTTGTGCAACTCTGCTAGAGGTAAATTATTTCTGCCTGTACTTTACAAACTTTACCTCTATATTCTGGCTACTTCAACAACTTGAGGTACCTTTCACGTTACACAATGGAAAAGAAATTGGAAACAAACCCTTCAATCTTTCATAACTCTTACCATGAACTCTCATCCAATTTGAAAATTATACAAGAATATATACTGATGGATCAAAAGATGAGGAAAAGGCTTTGTTTGTGGAAAACACTCAACAAAAGTTTGCTTGCCAAATGGTACAGAAATTTTTTATTCAGCCGAAATCGGAGCAATAAACCTTGCTTTGCAATACATTAAAAGCAAGCATATTTTAAACAGCATCATCTCCAATTCACTATTAGTACTTGAGTCACTTCATAATAGAGAGTACCGCTCTGGTGGCTTAGTGGTTAAAGCATCCACTTTGGATGCAGGAGGTCGTGGGTTCAAACCCCAGCCAAGTCATACCAAAGACTTTTAAAAAATTGTCCGATCAGCTGCCTCGCTTGATGCTCAGCATTAAGAGGTTAGTGTTAGGACTGGTTGGCCTAGTGTCAGAATAATGTGACGGGTTGGGACATCATACCACATGTCTGCAGCATAATGCCCCAGTGCTAGTCTTCACTATAAACTGTCGCACTGCAGACATTGTAGCGATATGACTGAAAAATTGTTAAAGCTATAGTAAAAATCTAAATCACCCGCATACATAATAGAAAACTGGAGAATCAATTATTAACTAATGTTCTCCTTAGACATACTGAACTGAGTACCTTCCACTAGATAGTATACTCTTGGTTACCCAGCTATATTGGAATTAAAGCAGACCGTGCTAGCTTTTTCACTAGAACCATCTGATTTTAATACTTACAGATTTTAAATGTAGTATCAAAGACTGTTTACGTCAGAAATGGTAGGCATCATGAAATGATGCTATGAATAACAAACTTCATGCCATCAAGTTAACCTTAGGAGACGAATCCTTCCTACAGAGCCGTCCGTAGGGAGGAGGTAGTCATTGCAAGAATTTGAATTGGCCATATTTACCCCACTCCTACATACTAAAAGGAGAAGACCCACCAGAGTGCATATCTTGTAATGAACTATTCACTGTTAAGCACTTTGTGTTGGAGTTTTTTTTACCGCCAACCTACGCGTAATCATTATTATAATGTGCATGATATTAGGGAGCTCTTTTTTAATAGTTAGCATTTCTTATAGTAAATATTTATCATAGGTTATAGATTTATGATATCACCTTAAACAGTTTATGTGCTAGAATTTAATTACCTTTCATGTTTTCGTTGTTGTACAGCATTTGCACCCTCTGTCGATGGTGAAAATTTTATTTATCACTGTTGCCATTTTATCTTGTTACTTTCAACTGTTTAGTTTTGTATCGCTGGTTGATACAAAAACATTTAAATGATGAAAGATATAGACTTTTCTATGGCGCTAAATAACCTCAAAGTGCTGGTGTGTCATACAAAGAAAATCAGCCAACCAACCAACCGTATTCATGTAAATGGCCATTGTGTTGTGTGACCTGACAAAAGCTTTACACATGGATGCATCTTCTACATATTATTTATATACATGTTGGGATACCATAAATTAACTTTTAAATTTTTTTGTGCACTGTGTTCTGGGACAAATTTTTTATTTTTTAAGTTGTAAGTTGTGAGACACCATTCCAACTCAAAATTTTATTTTAAAAAATAAAACTTAAGATAAAACCCTTTAATCCACTGCATCATCTCATGAACCCAACCCTTCCTCATGTGTATGATCAATCCTTTTAGTGCATGAATATTTAGCTTTGGCATGTTATGAAAAATTATCATTGGAGGCAACAAATCTTAAGCAGAAACTGAAAAGCAAAAAGAGAATAAATCCTGACAGTACAAGATTAGTTTCTTTGATTATCTTTTTTTTCATGGCAGGCATGCATTAAGGGGTGTGTATGTGTGTGTGTGTGTCTGTGTGTATGCAAATTGAACAGTTTATTTCATTGGGACATGATTTAGGTTTGAAAAAGAATTCATAAATTCTGGGACAGGAAAAAAAAATTATTTTATCAAATATGAATATTTAAAGTACTTATGGCAAAACAACCTAAAAGAGATTAAACATTCAAAATCTTATAAATATATGAAACATTTATCAAATGTATAAAATCATGAATCTTAATAACCAAACTCTATAATCATTAGGATTAATTATAACTATTTTCACATTTTAATGAATTATTTTGCATGCCAAACTACTAAATATACATTTATTGGATGTCATTGGTGTAATTGTGTTCTCTGGTGAAAAAACCTGGTAGATCTCGGCTTTTCTTTTTCTTCTGATATTTCTGATAGTGGAGACCAACTGTGCAAGGCACTATTTAAAACGAACTTTTTCCGCCAAACAACTTTTGGACTATCAGATACTTTTTAGTATTAATACACTTGTTTTGATTGACCTTTGTGTGCAGATGGTAAGTAAAGTTCTTCTTGACCCATAGCATCAAATTCTTCAGAACACCCACTTTTTGGTATTAAGCCCTGTCATGCACTGAACACTTGGGTATCCACCATCTGTTGACTTTTTTAAAATTGCAGGAAGACAGCATCACCCCAAGATAAGACTAATACATGGAGTGTTTAGTTATATAGTCCTTGGTCGGTGGTTTGCACACAACAAATGGGAAGGGAACATAATTTGTTTTAAAGATAACAAGCAATTGATGTTTGTGAAAAATGTATTCCCTGTCCATCCATTTTTGTTCGAGATTGTGCTTTTTCATTTCTGATGAATATATTTATATGTCTATCTGCATGAATGTCCAAGTTGCATTAGGCAGTGACAGTTTATCATGAATAACCAGTATTTTATGACATAACCCCAACATAAAGCCTTGGGTAGCTTACTTTTGAAAATTACCAATTCTGGTGTGACATCATTTGCTTATGGGTCCATTTCAGGCACAACATATAGCTAAAATGGCCAGCTAGTGGAGAAACTTGACAGTTTTGGAGGCAAGATGGCAGTGAGCGAGTTAAAGCTAGCTTCATCTGGGGATGATATTAAGATCTGGGATTGTTCTCTGTACTCTGTTGTCCAGGAATTCAACCCACATGATCAAAATGTGGCCAGTATTGGGTGGAACTCGGACAGTATCCTTTATTTATTATTGTTAGCTTACCAAGTTGTATTATTGTAAGAACATGTGATCTTAGGGCAAGTAGGAAAGGATTTCTTATCCAGCTTAGTTTGTGGATATATTGGAAGAGTGTCTTGAATGATGCCACTTAAGAAAAATTTGTTTTCAAAATATATTAATATGTATAAATTGATTTATATAAACTTTAAATATACTTATATCATCTAGGTCTTGGATAAGCTTGATTGTGAGGTTGAGCTTTTTCATATTATGTATGCATTTATATTTATAAAAAATGCTCTTCCATGACAGTAGTAGAGACTTGTTTATCCTTCTGTCCATCTCAGTAAAGCTTTTTGTTTAAATCATTTCAGGCACTGATGGGGTATCTGTGTTCCATAAACACATTTATTGTTTTCTGTCTGCATAGTAATATTGATAATATTGAATTGTAGAGATATTGTGTACATAGGGTTACTATAAATTCCCTAATTAATGCCACAATCTAATTGATACCCTCCTTTATTTAAGAACAGAAAATTTAAAACCTGCAGTGTAACACATGTGCTTATCAATAACTGTGTATTAGATCCGATTATAACAATGCTACAGCAGTCTCAGTTGATTATACTGTTACAATGTATATATCTACATATAAATTACTAAAGTCACAGGTATACATGTAGTGCTAAACATGATGCAATAGCTGGACAGCATGTTCAAAGACTTACTATAGTCTGATGCTACATCCCCGTTTGTACCCCCCTACTGATTTCAATAACTAAAAATGTGATAAAAAGTGCACAGAACTAAGTCAACTGAATCATTGATTTATAATTTCTAACCTGAATGGCACTATAATGGCATCTCCTTGCATATTTCATGCTTAACAGACTTTGCATATTAACATGGCGCCATATTCTGTACACTATGGGGTAGCTTATTTCCATTAGACAACATAATGACGTAATTCATTCTATTCGGTAACTGCCAGATAATTCCGTAAATTATCATAACGTTGACTTAAGAATTATATTCCTTTGCACTCATGAACAATAATTAAACCACTTGTTTAATCCATGTGAAAGGCAATTTCTTTGTTATGTCATTCTTATCCTTTGCTTGATTCGACACTTTAAATTTTGGAAGCAGACAACATATGTATGTACATCTTTAGTTGCTCATGGACCCCTTTTGCTGAAAATGGACTGGTCCAGAAACTGAAAATGGTTCTCAAGCATGTCAGTCTATTACATTGAAAACTTCTGTTAAGCATGAAACGCGCAGATGATGACGGTGTTATGGCACTTATTTTCACATTCAGGTTAGAAAATATAAATCAGTGAATGAATTGACCAATTTTTTTTGCACTTTTTATCAAATTTAAGGTTTCCGTTATTGAAATCGGTAGGGGGTACAAACAAACGGGGATGTAGCATCGGACTATAGTCCTATTTCAGCCAGCTGGTGATTGGGAAAATATGCTGATCAATTGATCATTTTGACTGTGCTGATATTTATAGCTACTGAATTCGGTGGCAGAAGACTCAGATATACATGTGATCATAAAAGTGCATCAAAAGAACAACTTTAGCTTTCATTATTGTGCTTTAGCAGACTCCCCATTTGGAAAATGTGAAACCCCTGAGTGTGTTAATTGGGGAATATGCTGTACACCAGTAATATTTCTCTATAAATGAAGATTACAAATTGCCATGTCAGGCTTTTCATATGGAGAAGTGAGGAAGTGAGTTCCCGATTTTAAAACAATGGTGGTGGAGGAGGCACAGTTTTTATATGTGGATAGTATGAATGACTGGATGAAATAGTATGTTGAAATAGATGTGTGATAAAAAAAAAACTAAATGAATTAAGGTCAGGCATATGGTTGTTTATCTTCATTACAAGCATGACAGAGACAATAGCACTGAATACTGAAAACTGAATGCTTATCACTGTACATCCTTGCCAATTTTTAGTTGCTAAAATATAAACAGAATAATCAGTAAAAGAATCTTATTGCAAAGAAGCAAAAAGTCACTTAGTATGTGTTTGATCATGGTAGTTGATCTTGAAGTCAAGCAGTTGCTTTATCAGATTTATATGAATCCAAGAGCTTTAAAATGCAATCAAGAATTGTTGAGGGCAGTCATGTTTTGCAAACAGTACATTAATTATGTCTGTAGATTCTTATACCATTTGTTTAAAAAGCCAGACTTTTGCTTGTTTTAACACTGTTTGATGTGTACTTCTATTGGCAGTAGATTAATAATAAATCTGTAAGATTTGGATAAGCATACTAGTGCAAAAAATATGTAAATATGTACCGGAATTAATAAAAATGTACACAGAAAAATATTTGAAACAATCAAGTATTACCAACTACTATCTTGAGCTTATCTAAAATTCTTTGAATTTTGAATTTTCAAAGAATATGTAGTTTGGTACAGTTGATTAAAGGACACAATTTATGTTCTTCTTGTCAATCCCTTAACTTTAAATCACAAATCAAAATATGAAAAGAGGCCTCTTGTATTATCAAGTCATTAGAATGTATATAATAGACTAGATACAGTTTTTATGTGGTGATATGACCTGTATTTGATTTTCATTAACTGTCAGTGATACAGGTAAAAAATTTGAAAGTTGAAAGTTTAAAAAAAAAAACTGCCAACCAACAGTAGCTTCAAATTTTCAGATGTAGACTTTCATACCTCTGTTGAAATTAGAGCAAATATTTGCAGGGTCAAAAACATGATTCATTAGAAACTGAGCACCTTTATAACCTGTAAAGGGATTTCAGTAAGGGTGATCAGTAAAAAAACACCAGTAGTATTGGATCCTAAGTCCATAAAAAATTAATTTCTTTTAATGGGCCTTGCTATTTACTTCATTCAGTCAGATAGAAAGTCGACAAGAAAATGTTTTCTTTTGGAGAGTTCATATCATTTAGTTTGCTTCATTCACCTTTTGCCCTACATCGAAGTCCAACCTGTAGACTGTGAAAATACTGTCATACATCAGTATTTCCATATGTCCAACTAGTTCTGCTATTCATGCAGGGGCTATTATGCATTATTTAAGACATTCAGTTGTTGTCCTTATCTCAGTGTTCCAGACAGCATCCTTGCCAGTGTGTCTATGCACCATGACAAGATAGCCCTAACTAGTGTGAAGAATTCAGCTGTGACTTTATCAGAAGTGGAGTGTTCAGTAAGAATTTAGTCATATGTACATTCCCAGAACATAATAAGAACATGAAACATAGTTGGAACATCATGTCAACCTGTAAGGGTAAATTTTGTGCTTAGATCAGTTTATCAGGTAATATGTTGGGACATTTGTGCTCTGAACACAGTTCCTGT
The DNA here is from genome assembly GCA_016746295.1 of Potamilus streckersoni. Lineage (NCBI taxonomy): Eukaryota > Metazoa > Mollusca > Bivalvia > Unionida > Unionidae > Potamilus > Potamilus streckersoni. The sequence goes on from JAEAOA010002240.1 coordinate 2,141,087, forward strand.
TTATTTGTGAGATTGGATTGTAGGGGATGACAACTAATGGTCACTAGTGCAATGTAATTGGTACATAAAAGGTTGTTTTTCAGTTGATTATATAGCGATGATACATAAACCTGAAAATAATGTGTATCAAGTGATTCTTCAGGTAAATCTGTGAACCTTCATATCTGTTTGAAAATCTGTTTTTAAAACAAGTGAAAAAAAATGTCTTACAGTGCAGCTTCTAATGACCACGTTGGTTACAAAATAACCTTTCATATTCAGCATATATGATTTTCCTTTTTTTATTTCATCCAATTGTTTGATCCGAGTATTGCCTCAAAAAACAGTTACCTCCTTTACCGTACAAAATGTTTTCCATCCAATCTTAATAGCAAGAGCACTACAATTAAAAACAGACAGTCCTCTGATTCATTTAATCAGTAATATTTCATTTGAATTTAAAGCCAGGAAAGTATTTTTTAATATTTGGTTTAAAATTGTTGCTGTATCAGATAATGTCACTATATATGACATTTGTTTTATTTTTTTTATTTCAGATGGGGCGACTATGTATAGATCTTAACAACACATCCAGATACATCATTGCAGGGGGATCTGATGGAACCATTGGGCTGTGGGACCTAAAATTCCTCAAGCTTAAAAAGACATACAAGGTATTTTTAGTAGCAGTTTACTGTAAAGCATAGATATTTCAAATATACTTAAATTTTGATCTTTTGATTTAGTGTTTGGTTTACATTGTGCATATTTTATTGCATAATTTGATTTTCAGATCATTTTCCTGTATTATTCTATACTACATGGGGGAGGGGAAGATTCCAATACCAAATGACTGGCTCATATTTTGAGGTAGAGCCATTAATAGTAAATAGTATTAGGCTCAATTATTATATCACATAACACTATTTAATGGAGTGCAAATAATTGTATAAATTTTACAAGTTGGCTGCATTTCCAGTTTTATTATTCATTTGTAAAAATATATAGTGTATGGAACATCCAAGTTGGCTATGGGCAAACATCTGCTAGAGTATTTTATTGCTCTGACAACACCTTTTTCCTGTGGAAATTTTAAGTTTACATTTTGTTGTTCAAGGTATCATTTTTATGGGCAATCTTTTTTCACAACAGTGCAGAATGCCAGAATTATGTGCCTATTTTAGGTTTTTCATTTCTGTTCTTTTCCTGTATAATCGATAAGTATTGGTTTTCAAAATTACATTTTTAAATAACCCTTGAAAGAATCTGCATGAGGAGTTTACAATGAAAATATTTGCAGCATTGGATATGGTAAGTTTATCATTTAAATTTAATACCTTCTTTCATTGATTCTGAAATGTAAAATAAACAATGAGCTTATTTATGTTGAGGGCTGTTCCATTTAGAAATACATGGAACCCAGGTAAGGTAGCCTTTTAAAACTATATGCTAGGCTACTTTGATTTTTGAATTTATATTAAAATAACAAATAAATGGAACAGCCCTGATTGAAATTTGTTGACTTGATACTAAAGCACGCAGCATGCCCAGGAACTGACTGATTTGATGTGAAAATTTTACATTGTATGTAGCATTACTGTTGGTGACCTATGTGTAGCTCCAAAAGAATTATCAAGATTAATACCTGTTTACTTCCGTATTGGTTATGTAAAAAACGTGTAACATTGAAAATGGTTATCATTTAAAATAGATACCTTTGTCAAGTGATTATTTCATTTCTAACTTGACTTGATTTTGTTTGTTTTTGTGAATTTTATTCTGTTAATCAAGTATTACAGCATGCATCTGATGCAACCTTTGGCTTTGAACTCGTGTACTGATGTTGGAATGTTACATCATATAGAACATTACTGATGGTATCTATTGTGTAAACTCAATAATGCTTTTCTTCTGTGCTTTACATAGGGATGCAAAATGCATTTATGTCAAGAAATATTGCCTTTCTTATGTTTTTATTTTCCCATATATGCAAAAACACTACCAAGAAAGATAAGTGTATTATCCAGTTAAAAACAAGGCCCCAGTAACATGCAAAAAGGAATTTATGCAGTTACGTTAAACTTTTCTCAGTATTGTTACTCGGTTATGACACCCTAAATTTATGTATCACTTCTCCTTTTATTGTTTCAAAGTTGTACAACCTTAGTGCTGTTATGCCTTTCAATTTCAGGTTGAAAAGGTCAGAAGTCAAGTCTACTTGTAAAAAAATAAAAATGGTTTCCACACAATAACATTAGTACCACATCATATACCTCTACCAAACATTGTGGATGGTGTGCTAAGAAGCCTATTGATTTTTGGTCAAAGGTCTTAATCACTGACTAATAGGGGAAAAAGGTATTTTTGCATAAAAACTCTAGTTCTAGACAATGTACCTTGACTAAAGTTTGTGGAGGGCTTGCACTTAATGTATAGAATGATTGTGACAGCACTTGATATTAATCAAATATGCAATAACAACTTTTAAAGTTGTGACTTAAATAGTTACATTTCTGACTAAAAATTTAAATTGCAAGGGAAATTGTCAAGTGGTAGCCCTCTGTTGACCTAATTCCTAATCAGGATTAGGAATGTAAGATATAACCTGTGACAACTGGATTAAAAGTACAGAATGTTACTGCTAGGCCATCAGTGATGAAGATGATGCTGTTGACAGTAGATTTAACAGCAATTACATTGATTTTATGATTACTATGAGATGATTCCTTGACTTTTCATCCATTTTTTAAAATCTAATTTATGATATAAAAATGTTTGACTTGCTCTATTTCTTTTTTGAAAACTTTATATAAGTCTTGCAGAAAGGTGAAAAGTAAGATGTCTTTAACTGATATATGTGTTCTTACAAGAAATGATATAGTGTAAATGTAGGTAGAAATACAGGCATTAATGATTTTTTTTGTGGACAAATTATGTATTATTAGTTTACTAAAACATTGAAAAAATGCTAACAAAGGAATCATAGCATCTGACCACACATTTAAAGCAATATAAGTTTTAACTATTATTCTAATCAAAAGAAGCATGCCTGAAAACAAAGAAAATAGCAAAACAGTGAAAACTTTAGTAAACACAGTTTAGTAGGGATACAAATTCATAATTTCTGTATTAGAATAGAAATTCATAAAATAAAATCTATATTCATGGACATTAAATTAGTAGGTATTAAGGGATTGATGAATGATATCCACACAATAGTAAGCCACCAAGAACGTTTGTGATTTCACCATGTCAGAGACATACATAGCTGACTGACAAACAAAAGGACACAAAAGTTGATTATGATGAATGAATACAAATGAAAATATGCAGTAGATTATATGATCTATTAGAGTTCAATAGATTATGTCCAGCCGGCTGTCATTTAAGTTGCTTCTATTCCCAGTCCAACATGAAAGTCACTTCTACCACCCATTAACCCATAGCCAGAAATTATGTAAAAAAGAACATGCTTTTGTAGTGGGCAGTAATTTTGAGATAAAAGATATCTGACGGTGGATCTTAATTTCTTTAAATTGCTTCTGTTGTGGGTTGGTTGAATTTGAAAGTGCCTCCCGGGGGGGGGGGTATATATATATATATCTTACTGGAACAGCCCTCAGTAGTGCACTGGTGATTTTTAGATTTGATTAATTTTAAAAAAAAAAGAAAAAGCTGTAAATTTCAGCAGTACATAATTATATAAAACTTAAAATTAATGTATGAATGGTATTGACATGACAGATTGTTCTTTGTTCTTATGCAGGATCATAAAGGGCCAGTGACATGTGCCCAGTTTAACTGGAACAGTACAGTTATAGCGTCTGGGTCAGAAACAGGGGAAATAATTCTACACAATGTAGTAACAGGTCAGGGAACCAGCCCGCTTATTGCATCACGAATTCAGGTAGGTATCTTACTAAAATTTTCATTCTGAAATAAAGCCCATATAATAAATTGATATATTTACAATAATGTGATTTTTCTCTTTTTTTTTTTTTTTTTTTTGAAAATAGAGCTTTTATCTTGAATAGACTGATTTATGTCTTAACATTTATCTCAAGGTCAGTCTTGACAAGGAATAGTGTTATTTTTGTGGCCTTTTTTTATCCAGTCACCTTTTGACCTAATCAGATAATTTAATGAAAAATTACCAGAACTACACATTGTGAAATCATAGTCAAGTCTCTTTTTCATAGGTCAACATCATTGGTATTTAAAAGGACATAAGTAGTGTGCTGTTTTTTAAATTATGAGTTTTATCATGCATTTGCTGTTATAGGGGCAAGCAGATTCTCATATAAATTGTCAAATTAGGGTTTGTATTAAGTTATCCTACTGCTGGTAAATTTTAGCCATATTATCTTAGAGGTACACTGGTGTGTAACCTAATAAGGTAATTGGAAAAAATCCAACAATACTGATAATTCCATCATCACACCTTCATTGGGCACAATGCATGTTTATTCAAACTACACTCCTAAAAAGCTTGACTCGTAGAGCCTTGAGGTTAGGTTGCCTGTATTGCAGAATGTAAAGGTTGAACCAGATGTCTTTTTCTGCTGTACTAAAGCTGATGAAGAATCATGTATCAAGTTCTTTTTGTGGAAGTAGACTTGGCTAAAATATTATCCAGTAACAAGTCCTAATTTTAGTTATAAACTGAACATGAATTAAAAAAGAAACCAGTTTTCAGTATAGTCATATAAACAAAGCGACTTATTTTACTCCACAGCAGAAGCAGCAGCAGCAACAAGTACATTGCTTAATAGTCAGTCTTTTGACCTTGTTTTGCCTAAGGGGATAGTTTAATTCTCCATATCTTGTTACCCTAGGTTGATGTCTGAAAGTACTTAATCCCTTAATGAACAGTTTATTCCTGGATGATATTTGTGATTCTTGTATTCTTTTATCAGTTATTTATTGACTTTTCTTTCCTTTTCAGGCAGTTCGTCAGTTACAGTACTGCAAGCTAAAGAAATCTTTACTTGGAGCTGTGTCTGATGATGGAAGTCTAAACTTGTGGGATTCAAATACCCGTCAGATGATTCATGGATTTAGTGACAGTCACAGGGCTCCAGCTACTGGACTTGTATTTTCCCCAATTAATGATATTCTCCTCATGTCCATAGGTCTTGACAAGAGAATTGTTTGTTATGATTTACAGGCAAAGAAGTAAGTGGCTTGAACTCTGTACTTTTTTGCCTTCCATATATTTTACACAATTCATGATTTAAATGTGTCTTATGAATCAAAATCTCATTTTCACTGTTTTCATAAAGAGAGAATTATTGCACTTTCTGCACAAATTCATTTATGGATATTGATAATTACAAAGAATCTGTTGGTTCTGGAGTCAAGACAGAAACCTGTGCAGAAACTTGTCTGGCTGTTTCTCATGAATCACTGCAACATGGTACATAAAAATCTACATTAAAACTTCCTTTTGATATGTAAGAGTTGTTGTCCTTTGAAATGTAACAGACTTTTATGAATGCAGCTTTTCCTGCAGTATTTAGTGGATTGCAGTGATGCTCGTCCTTAGATATATGTAAATGTCCAGTCAAAGCCCATTAAGTTAATTTGCATAGTTAAAAATACAAAACTGGAACAACCTATTTAGCTGGGAGTTAGGAATTGCCTATTCACTGTTTATATATGGAAGCAATGATTATGGAAACTTCAAGATTTTTCCTGGAATTGAATTTTGTATATTTGTATATAGGTGGGTACTGGGTTTTATACAAAAATATTTATTATAAATATGCATTACTAGTATTTAATGGAGTTTTGAGAGAATTTATTATGTTTATTCACTCTTAACATTCTTATGTTCCTTTTTTTCATACTCTGTGCCTCATTTTTGGTGGTGATATTCCTCAAACACGTTTTCTGGGGTAGGCATGTCTGATATTAATGGGTTGTAAATGGACACTTGAAATTATGATATATGCTGGCATTATTGTCAGTGCTAAGATTTTGTATTTTATTAGAGCTTTTAAAAATTATAGAATCAACATTAAAAGTCATGTTCAACTAAAACATTTGTAATATATTACTATATTCTTAAAACTTTGTACACTGATAACACAGGACTTGATGTGGGACAAATATACAACATCACATATGCAGGATTGATTGTACAACTTTCACCTTAGATATGACTCATTTTCAATATTTACAGACCAGTAAAGATTATGTCTACAGAAAGTCCACTGACCTCCATAGATGCAATGAGTGATGGAATAACATTTGCTGTTGGTTCTACAAGAGGGAAAATCCATGTCTATGACCTCAGGCATGGCAGTGTACCCATTAGGATAATAAATGCTCATAAGTCGTCAGTTCAAGGACTGAAATTTCAGTTGGAGGCATCAGTAAGTTTCTTAAGATACTTGATTTGATTTTAATCCATTAAGAGAACATCCTCTCCCTGACAAATCCAGCCATCTCAAGCTGAAAATTAGACAGTAACCAGGTCTTTTGGCTTGTTTTGGCCAGAAAAGTACCAAAACATCATCTACTTGCTGAGATAGAAGTTTTCCTTTGGATAGATAGGTTCATGCTTGTATGCTTTCTTATGAGGCTTTTGCAGATACCATCTATATTTGTGCCTTTTCACAAGTTTGAATGATCCTTGAAAGTATTTTTCACATAGTGAATTACATTCCATCTTTTTATTACTAAGATTTTGTTGTTAGCATTGTAGATAGATATTTTGTACTTAAGTTGCAAATTTTATTACTCCTTTGATCAAGATTACTTGCAAAACATCTCCAAGCTGTTACATACAAAACTTAAACTTACAAGGTGTCCTTTTGAGGTCAATTGCCTCCACCTTTTTTTGACCGATGTACAATGTAACACTGTTATACCCTGTTGGCTAGTTGGTATTAGATACTGAGGCAGACCTGCCAACCCTTATGATTTTGCCTAAGTCTTAATAAATGACCAGTACAATACAGACCGACAGAATAAAAGCAAAAACTGGAGAGAAAAAGGTGGTTGCTGAAAATCTGTATAATTGGTTCATCCTTGTTTGATTTGGATCCAGGTTTCATATTAGAATTAGTGGAATCAGTCAGGGAACCAGACTACTTTACAGCAGTACCACATGTTTTAAACTGCACATATTATTCTCATGTAAAGTGTTTGAATAATCAAACTGTTGATAGAATTTTTTTTAAAAAATTGTCCAGCAAGCAATGCATGCTAAAGATGAAATGGAAATAAGGCCTCTTAAATAGTTTTAATTATCTGTACAGAAGAATAAAAGGAAATATTCAGACTATTCTGAATAAAAACAGGAAGGGACACAATTATGTGTCTTGGACATCATGTGTCAATTTGAGTATGTCTTGTGATAGGAGATGTGATTGCCAGTGTCATGTGAAATGGACCAACCAATTCCAAGAAGTTGAGAGATTGCAACAACCCATTGAGCTGCATAGGATTTGGAACAAAAGTTTGTGCAACTGTACTAGTAGTAAATAATCTCTATGTGTACTTCACAAACTTTTCATTTGCACATGTTTACCTTTACTGAGTGTTTCGATCACCAAAATATGTTTTCCAGCATTAAAGCAGTTTATGATATTTTGTTACACATACTGAAAAGTGGTCAGTCTTGAGGAAAAAAAAATCAGCTACCATACTGAGACAGTCGCGTCAGGGTTGGCAGGTCTGCTGAGGGAGGCAACTCATGAAATTCAATAGATGTCGCTGTGACAAAGCTCTGAAATATCTGAACAAACATCTAAGGTGTAGATTGGGTTAACACATTTGAGCCATGGCTAGTAAAGATGTCCCACTATCTTCAGTCTTCAGATTTGTTTTCCATTGGGGTGTGCGATGTTGGGTGTGCAAAGTTGTGCAAGTTCTTCTCATATGCAAGTATGTATTATCAAAAAACAAATCTTTTCTTTGGAACTTTAATTTCCTGGTATTTAGTTTGATGTCTTGATTTATTTTGTTAGCAGATTGTGATATAAGTTTGCCCTGAAATAAAGTTAAGATTTAGTTTTAAAGTTGTTTTTGTAGAATGTTGAAAGTCATTTATCATTCATATTAATTAACAGGCAGTATCCAGTTGTCCATTTATATTTTATTCTGGAACAAACCTATAAAAATTTTTAAAAAGTGTTTACAGAAAACATTTTTATTTAGTCCTATTAGAAAATACTGGATTGCATTTTACTGGTGAAATTAAAGAAAATGTCCAAATTTTAATTTCCGAAACATTGCAGTTCCTCACTATAATGTCATACATTACAGTATGTGACACTGAATTATCTGATCTATCTGCCAAGGTGTAGATCTAGTTAACACATGGGAACCTTAGCAAATGAAGATGATGATATACTATCCCTATTTTGTTGTCGTTAAACTGCCTTTGACTATTACAATATTTATTTATGCAGTAGTAAGATGGTTTACTATTGCTACCACTACTACTATATCTATTACTAGCTAACATGCTTTGTGCAAGTCTCACCAAAAAAACGTAATTACTGGAAAATAAAATGTCTAAACATGCTAGCTCTATTCGCTTAAGTGGGAAACGGGGCCCTGTCCCAGTAATAGAGAAAATATGTGAAAGGTTGTTTAAACAGTCATTGTAATATAATTTATTATGGATTATGAATAATTATTACACACTTCCTGTTATTAGGTGGTTATGATCAGGGATTCATTGGTGAATGTTGTCCATATTATAGCAGAATTCCACATTTCCCATGGCTCAAATCCAAATATAGGTATGGTTTGTCTTTACTATCATTTCCAATCCAGTTTTTAAAAAAGTCTGTCCAGCCCCATTCCACAATAATTTAACCATGCAAATATGACCTTGTAATAGTATTTGTTCTATATATTATTTAACAGATGATCGTTGTAAAGAGCATTCTATTTGATAAAAATTTTCTTCTTATCCAATGAATCTTTATGTCATGGAAACTAATGGAAATAAGCTTTTCTGACAAAAATTCAAATCTTGAATAACTAGTAGAGACATCGACACAAGGTTTGGATAAAGGCTTGAAAATATGTGGAAATGGAATGACTTGAATGCAAAGCTGACATGAACATGGCTGGTAAATTTATAAGAAAACTGAATACTAGAGAACGAGCATTTTACTTCTGCCAACTATAGTGTCCAACATGTTAAATGAGGAGTTGGTCCAATATGATTTGGAAGTTAGAAGTGTTAAGTGTAGGCTCGTACAAAAGTAACAAAGAGAAGAGCGAAGCCATCAAGCTTTGTAAATTTTAATAAAAAGATTTATTTCCCTAGAAAAAACACAGTAAAAATATGAAAAAGTACTTATGGTTTGTGAATTTTAAAAAAAAATTAATCCTGGAATCTAAAAATACAAGTCCTATCACTAAAAGGTCCTAAATAAATCAAAGTTCAAATCCTGGTGAAGTTCCAATATGTAGGAAGATGACGTCAGATGAGGTCGTTGTAATGATGCTAACAGTTCCTTGTTGAATTTTAAGAATCAAGAACAATATCCTGGCATTAGAATTCTGAAGAATTTCCAATGTCTTTGTCCAAGAATTTTTATGAAGTAGTGCACTTATGTATATTTTCCAGAGAATTTAAACTATTAAATCCCCAAAAGACAAAAGAATTTTAAAATCAAATTGGCAAAGATGCTAAAAACACTTTGAGTTCGAAAGGTGTTATTTATGACTGAACTAACCTACTAGAAAATGACTGTTCAGACCAGAGATTTTAGATCACATGATGGCTCACATGGTCACTTGATTTTAACAGCACAGTAAAAATATACCAATTTACACATAAGCAATGGAAGAACTTAACTCTTCTGAACAAATCTTAACTATAAGATTCAGCAATAAAAGTGTTTGTTTACAAATAGTGATCAAGCAAGTGAAGTATGACCTTGATTATGACCAGTGGTTTTCTTTCAGTGTTTACGAATCTCTGAACCAAGGTCAGCTAAAAATAAAATATAGTAATTGAACTACATGTTTATCAGGTCAAAACAGAAAACAGAAGTTTCTGAAAAGTGTCAAATGAAGTGAATAAAATCGGTACATTAACATAATGAAATAAAAAGAAAATTAAAGAGAAGTTAAATTAACATCCTAGCAATTAAATTACAAATACATCACAAAATATTCCAAAATGGTTCTGTTCCAGAATTTAAGAAGGGACATCATATACATCACTGATGGGGAAGAGATTATATTGTTGCCAGGTACAGTTGTCAATCTATCCAGCCCCATTCAGCAGTAATTTTATCTGTATAAAGAAACATTGTAACTGTTCTTTCTGTATATTATTTAAAAGATGATCATTGTAGTTTTCTGAGTGGTCAGATAATTTTCTTGACTGAGTTGACTAAGTAGAGTCATCCTTGAATGTCATGAATGAAATAACTGATTTCAGATCGGGAAATGAATATAGAATCCTACATCTCGGTATAGAACATCGGATATTGTCTGTAGGTATTAGGAAAAGTGCAATATAATATTTTAAGAAAGATTTCTTAAATGAGAGGGCATATACAGTCCAATGTCAGAATATGTAAACTGTAAGAAGGTACTACAAAGAAGAATTTAAAAGAGAAAAAAAATTGTTGAGAATGGGAAAAAAATTGAACATTGAACTCACATAAAAAGGAAAACAAAAGAAATTTTTGTCAAGGCTGCAAAAGCATGACTAGTACATCAGTATCAACAGCTTGTGCCCAATGGGGGCAAAAACAAGTGAATTTATGTGAATATTTTTTATACAGTTGATGTATATAATTAAAAATTGTTACACTCAAAGACAAAAACAACAATTTGTTCTGAGAAGAGAAAGGTATGATATAATTTGTACTGCAAAAATTAACACTAATGGAGAACAAGTTAATATGACAATGAACATTGTAAACTTCTTCAAGCATTGTTTAAAGTTGGGTAAGGTTGTTATTTGTCAGTTTTTGTTGGAATGAAGTAACAACCTTGCAAAATATTCTGATAATGAGGACCACCAATATCATCTGGTATGTTCTCAGTTTAAAATGCATTTTTGGTCTGAAGAACTTTGGTCACTTGGGCCACCTAATCAAGGGCATGTGCCATAAGAGCCTGCTGGGGGAGGACCCCCACCCCCTTCACATTTTCCATTTGTTTTTGTTTTTTCTATAGACCCAAAACCATGTCAATGGATTCCATTTCTTTAATTATTAGCAGAATTGTATGTATCATGTACATCAATATAAATAGTCTAATTATAATGAGGGGGTACTGTCTATATACCATGTATTTCATTATATGGTGGTTTACTCCATGACTTCCAGGAACATCAATGTTATGAGCAGTGTATCCCCCAGGAGTGTAAAACTGAGGGTCAAAAAAACCCTTGGTGTCAAAACTGGGGGGTCAAGTAAAAAATCTGGGGGTCAAAAATGTACCGACAAATTTTCATCTAATCCATACTTTTTCAGCTGGAATAGGATATTGCAATTTGCACAATATATTCTCTTTCTCTCTCTCTCTCTCTCTCTCCATATATATATCTTATTAACAAATCGACAGTTAATTTACTGCCTGTCATAAAATGTGTACTATAATCGGTTTCATTGTACATCGTCCTAAAACACATTTATCCAAAACTCAGAGGGTAATGATTCATCTTCTCTTTAAGAAGTTACACTTAAACCTTTAATCTTTATTTCGTTGCAGCAAAGTTAGCAAAATTTGCAACAACCCCTTGAATTTGTAATCCAAATAATGAATTTGTCTCTGCAATTACTTATTTCTTTGTTCTGAAAGAATGTTTTAGGCAATAATGTGTTCAAAAGATATCTTGTTGTGATCAAGGGCAGATTTTAAAAATTCTCAAATGATGTCACAAAAGGATTATTCACTTGTGTAGTCTTCGCAATCACGAAGTCACACTGGTAATCCCAGTGCCTTGGATGTGCCATATTCTAGTCAAGGAAATATTTTATTCATTTTTCATTAGAGTCAGATCCACATTTACTCTTTCGTGTTCTGCTTCTTTCACTTTCATCGCTAATGATTCTTAGTGGACGCTGTTTTCATCTCGAGATCACATTTTAGTGTAACAAGAATTGAGGTTAGACATCTTGCTGAACTTGATAGAATCGTGTGAGAGCTCGCGAGATCAGGGGAAGCGAGTAGCCTAATGGTAGTCTGGTTCTCTGCTCTGTATGCTCATTATTACAGTGTGCAACACAGAGAGCATACAAAACAGGAAACCGGAAGAAGTATTCACGATGCCATCCCTAATGATGAATAATCAAAGTATACTCGATTCCATGTCTAATGCAATGCGTTGAATATTAAATAAATCGTGATTATATTGTGTAAATCCTTTGTGTCAAAAAAACGCACAGCAAAAATTTATGTCCCTGACGCACAACTGTGCGTAAAGGGAAACACTGGTTATGAGGTAGTAATGTATATGCAAATGTAATTTTGAATTTATTGTTTCTGTTTCAGAATAGTATTACAGGTAAATCTTCTCACAGTCCAGGATCCAAACATAGGCAGCTTCCACTGGCTCCAGATGTAGGGACAAGTAAACTAACAAAAGGTAATACTTTCATACTAGGAGCCTGTTGCCTGATCAGACCTACCTTAACTACAGCCATTGCTTCAGTCTCATCCATCCAAGTCATACTTTGACTACATCCAGTTCCTCAATCTCATCCATGATCCAGGTCGTACCTTATCTACAGCTAATACCTCAATTTCATCCATAATCCAAGTCGTATCTTTAAAAAAAAGACTTTTACCATATTGAAAGACGTCTACCTATACTGCTCTCATTCACAAGCATGCAGTTTTACTATCGAGAATATACTTTAATTATCCAACTCTTGGATAAGTATAATATTATTATAATATTATAATATTAATATATAAGTATAATTATCAGCAATCCACACAATCATTGGTGTGTATTTGCATCTAATTAGCTGACAACACTTTTGTAACTATTTCCGATATTTAAAAAATTAAACATGATAAATGAGCTTATTTCATCAAGTTGTAAAAATTGTTTTATTATGAGTTAGTCTACACCTGATCTTGCATATAATGACTGAACTTCTTACCACTATTTCTGACCTAGTTTATTTTAAAACTTGGTAAATATTGTGAAGATGTTGGATGATTTTTAGCTCTGCTGGTCATATGAGAACTGTTGTCCATCTTTCATCTGTCCATTTATAGTACAAGTTTGTTTTCACTACCCCTACTAAGCTACTAAAAATATTGCCACAAAACTTTACACACACAAACACACACACACACACACACACACACACATGGTCTTGATGGTTCTAAATTGAGATGGTACTGCTTGCATATTCAATATCTTGTTGAAAACCTTGTTTCTCCTTTTGAATGGATGGACATATCGACATGGAGATTTTACCAGAAGACTTCTTAAGATGTAATTTTGGTCTTAAATGAAAATGGACCCAATCTGATATCCAAAATTGCTGCCACAATGACCATCTTGAAATCTTGTTACCACTATTCATGAAGAAACTGATGGAGATAAACATTGTTGCCACATGCCAGAAATGACATCTCAAATCATTGACACAAAAGACTTGTTTAAAGGTTTTGAAAAAATGTGTGTAAATGGGAATATCCTAAATGCAGAGTTGACAGGAACATGTTTTTTAGTTTGAAAGAAAACTGAATACGAGAGGGCTAACATTTTGTGATCTTTACTGGAAATATTTGACCTACTGTTGCCAAGTCTAGCATCTAAAGTGTTAAATGAGATGGACAATTATGATTTGGAAATTAGAAGTTTCCAAAATGAAACCCATCAAGAATGTAAGGAGGGTCAGCATAGAGATCACTCATGGGGAAGTGATGATATTGTTGCCAGACACCTGTGTCTATCTGTCCAGCCCTATTTCACAATAATTCTTATGTTTAGTTGCTTTTAAATGAAAGAATGGTGCCAATTTGATGTCCAATATGACCAACACTGCAGCCATTTTTAAAATCTTGTTATTACCCCTCCTGAATGAAAATTAATATTAACATAGGTTTTTCATCAGAAGACTGCTTGTGATCTCTAGTTGGCCATAAATGAATATTAGCATCTTGAAAATTTTCTTATTGCTACTCCTTTCTACTTGATGGTCATGTGAACATGGTGTTTTTACCTCATGACTTCTTATGTCTAATTGGTCCTAAAAATGCAAATTGGTTTCACCCAGATCACAGTGATCATCTAGAAAATCTTTTGTTGATGTCAGTGTTACATAAGCCTATTTAGTGGATTGGGGAAATGTTTAGTAAAATGCCAGCCAGATGAGCAATGTGAGATGACTTGGGCATTTTGTTTTGAAAATTATATACAGTAGGGGTAAGTGATAGCATGGTCTCTAGGTGCAACGTGCTTCATTGTATAAATTTCTTATAATCCATGGAGCCTGGTGTCAGAAGCTTACCACGAGCTCCAGACTAGTCTCTTATTTAGTGCTGGGAATCTGTTGAAATTTGAAGGTTATTGACTGATTCATCATAATTAATTAACTGTTATTTTAATTTGCTGGAAATAAATTCATTATTTTATATGGACAATGCACTATTTTTGCTGCTAGCATCTGCATGCATGCCAACCATTACACTTTCGGCGCAATCAGTACGCTTTTTTTTTCACTAAATTACGCCCTAAGCGTAAACATATTTGGATTATGCTTTTTCGATATGTCCCCCTCCAAAACAAATTAATAATTTGTTTTGTCATTGTTATTAACATCCCACTAATCGCACAGAACTTATCTAGAAAAGATTGCTTCTATGTAACTATGACAAAAGTTTGCTTCTATATAGACTAATGTGCACTTTCCTAACAGTATTATGTTCAATTTATAGCAGTGGCCTTATTTTCAACACACATGCTGGTTTATATTTTCAAACTTTTGAATTCGGTTTCTGTTTATAGCAGCTGTCAAGCTTAGGAGAGTACAGACTGGTGTTTTAATTTTTAATCTGTGCTCGCAGATTCAGTGTTACAAATCATATGTAGGGGGTGACCAGAAACCCCTCCGGACACTCGCCCCAGCTGAATAGTGAAGTAACCGGCAACATCCGGATTTGCTGGTTTTCTATAGTCGAAACAATACAAACTGACAATACAAATTTGAAATTTACCAGAGATCAATAAATCAAATAAAATGATCAAGATATCTCCTCTGCAGAATTGCTGCCAGGATTTAATCTAAGTTCTGTGTGTGCATGTGTGTGTGTTTGTGTGATCTCCAATGAGGAAGTGGTGGTGGGAGGAATAGCCATTGTTAAATATCTCCCAAACACTTAAGTATCTGACATTCTTTCTTAATGTTCCACTCTGTTAAGGCTCTACTGAAATCAAAATAATCAAAGAGATTTCATCTCTAGTTGTGTAGCGATTATTACTTTGATGTCCTTGGGCATGGTCACATGGTTGTGGTGGTGTCTTGGTTGCGGTGGCAGAAAGACCGTTGGCTTACCCAATAATTGACAGCTAATTATGATGTCAAAAGAAGTAAAAAATTTCTAACAATTCAGTTGGACTCGGATTATATACTTGATTCATAGTTATGAACAGGTTCTAAAATTAATGCGTTTCTTTTGGAGCATGTTCCTCCATCACATTCAAGATTTGAATATACCAAAGTTGAATGTAGAACAGTTGTATCCTAAATTACTATCATTGCTACTTTAAATGTTATTTAATGTGATACCTTAATACCATAACTCATAGATTCAGTGATTTTGGAGTTAAAAAATTAATTTCTTCTGATACAATTCAATTTGGTGCAGATTACGTGGTTTTTTAATGATACTGAGAATTCTTGGTGTATAAAAACTGCACAAGAAATAAGCAACATCAGATTAGGAATACCACTTGGAAAAAAACTGATAGGCAGAAATAGTATTATTTAAATAGAATATGTAGTTAAAATACAAGTGCTGGTTTTACAACTTTACAAAATACATCTCGTACAACAATTTGGTTGTTTCTAACAAAACTCTGTTATATAGCAATAATTTCTGCACGCAAAATAGAAGTTACAATTTTATTAAATGTATTTGTACCAGTAAAACGAAAGGAGATGTTAAAAAAGAATCAGGATGAACAGATTAGTAGTGTAATAAAGAATCCACATATCAGACCCACATCAAGTATTTTTTCATCAATTTCATCATTAGTTAATGACAATGCTTCAAACTGTTGTGTAATAGATAATAGTAATCAAATTTGTAATACAAATACCAAATTATGGTTTGGAACTAAGTGCCAAAAGGTCTGCTGAAAATATCAAATCTCAAAATATTCATAGGAATAACCAAACACAAACAGGATAAATTTTATCCATCTTGCTTTTAGTTTATGTTTAATGTCATTTAATTTTTGCACATAGAGCATGTACTTCATTTGGTAATACATCTTCATGATATGAAAGTTAGTCTCATTATTCTTTTGTTGCCATTGTGGTTTTGCCAACTAAAAATTTATTATGTTGTATACAGATTTTTCTGATGTTCCCAATAAGCCTTAATCTCTTGTTTTTGAATTTAATATGATTCTCCTCCTGTGTATGAATATTATTCTGTGCTGTGAACTCTCTTTCATTGCCTGCTGTCTGAAATGCATATGCATAACTAGCTTGAGCAAGTTTCTGTTCTTTATGGTTGTGCAATTTTCAACATCCCACAGGTAAGGCCCCATTGGTATACTCACTTGGATATCTCTGTTTCAAAAAGAAAAGTTTTTACCAGCATGAACTCTGCCAAAGATTCGCTTCCTTGAATCAGTGTTTTGCTGCCTCTTATGCCAGATTTTTTCTCTTCCATAATGCTGTATTAAGGTTTTAAGTCAAATGTTCTGCTTGTTTAGACATTAATATCTTGAATAAATTTAACAGGCATCCTGTCCATCCAAAATGTACATTGGACTCGACCTCACCATCAATTTTGGGCTTAAAATCACACACTGGTATTTTCATTGACATTTTCCCAATGTCCAACAGACTGATCTACATAAAATTCATTGTCATCGTAGCTGTTACCAAACAGTAATTGCTGACTGAAAACATCATCTGCCAACAAACCCTGTTTGTGATTCAGCCATTTTTGTTTCCTGTGTGGCCCTTTTTTGAAACATGCATTTGTAAAACTTAGTGAAGAAAGTAAGGTTTAAACTACCATAAAATACTTGTTCCAGAGCCCAATGAATCAATGAAATTTAATTTAAGAGCCATTCTTGTTGAACCAAAGTATCCAGCTATTTTAACATTTGCCTTTCTGAATCTGGATGTCACATGAAGCGCTATGATACTGCTACTGGCAGTGCCTATTACATAGCATAATGCACTTTTAAAGTTAACAGTAGAATAAAAATTGCATCCTGCGCAAATTGCTTTTTATATCTGCGATGTTTAGGTAATTTGCAGAACATGAATCACTGCTTTAAAAGTATGCAAATTCGTCCAAATTAGGTGTACTGGCATCATTTTCTGAGGCAATGTTTTATTCACGTTGGCCGCTAGGATTAGATGGGGATAAGATGCAATTTTAAAGATATAATATATATATATATATATATATATATATATATATATATATATATATATTTTGACAACCCACTAACGATTTATTTTGTTAACACAACCCACAACAGAAGTGATATTCCTAATCACTCCTCCACTGTCAGAATCAAAATAGTTTGAAACAACCTCCTACAAAACTTTTTTCGAAGTGCCATCCCTGGGTTGTATTTGTTTTTTGTTTTACTAGAACAGCCCTTATTGGTTTGATTGGTTAACCATAAACTTGTCGTGAA
The DNA here is from genome assembly GCA_016746295.1 of Potamilus streckersoni. Classification (NCBI taxonomy): domain Eukaryota; kingdom Metazoa; phylum Mollusca; class Bivalvia; order Unionida; family Unionidae; genus Potamilus; species Potamilus streckersoni. The sequence goes on from JAEAOA010002240.1 coordinate 2,158,908, forward strand.
AAAGATATCTTTTTTCATGTTTTCTCTTTAATTTTTGTGATCAGACTCATGGTTACATAATTTTGTGGACTATTAATTACTGGTTGCTACAAACCATGAATTCAACTCCAGAAATTTAAAGAACCATGAAATAGTAATTTTGTTTTACCAAAACAATAAAAGTTAATAGTGTTACCAGTAAATATTTGGACTCACATTATGCATTACCTGGATGCAGTGTTTTTCAGAATTTTATTTGCATTCAGTACATTTGCTAATAAAAATAAGTAAGTATAATTGTCAATTAGAACACCTTCTGTTTTCTATTTAAGGACAGCCTAATGATATTCGTCAGTTTGAGAGACAAAGTGTTGCCGATGGTGGATATGCTGAGGACATCTTCTCCCCTATTCGAGAAGGTATTATCTTTTTTAGTGTTTACCAGGTCTTTTTGCATAACATATTTTAGCACAAGCTTATACTCAATCTTGAAGACCAACAAATGTGAAAATGTTGAACTTTATTAAAATTGAATTTTTAGATTGTTAGAATTTTATTATTATCTAAATAAGCATGAAAGACATAGATTTCATTAGTTTTTGCAAGTCAGATGTTGGGGGCATGGGATATATATATATATATATATATATATATATATATATATATATATATATATATATATATATATACACACACACACACACACACAAAAATACATACATGTATGAATGCATGTGAGACTCTGGGTTCAGCAAAACATTTACTCAACTTTGGTTTTGCTACTAGGAAGGTAGCTCTTTTGGTCATAGACCAGAATAGCTTATGCAGTGGCTTGTCACCTGTTTGACTTGTGTCCATCATCTGTTAGTTTATCACTACTCCAAAACTAATGCAGGGATTGTTGTGAAACATGACATGCATATTCATTGCAAGTTTTAGTTGGTTCTCAATGAAAACCATGCCCTTCAATCAATCATATGGCTTTTTGGTGACAACTTAATTATAGTGGTGTTATTCAGACCTTCAACATGATTGCCATAGCAGTGATCATGAAAATCTTGTTACCACAACTCCTTTTTAAGAGGGAGGTGGTCATTTTGTCATAGTGATTTCACTTGAACATTTTTCCTTGATATTGTGGGTCCAAAATGAAAATGTACCAATGTGACCTATTGACAAATCTTATAACAGTTACTTCAGAAAGGATACCCATACCTGCTAAAAAGTGAGAATTTCCTTGGAATTTCTAGTTACCCTTATATTATAAAATGATGCTGATCCAACCTCCAAAATGATGACCATCTTAAAAAAAAATTATATGACTACTTTTCCTCAACCATTGGTTATTTTGTAATGGAGTTTTCACTTAAAAGACAAAAGATAAAAACTTTATCAATATATATCTTGTTCTGAAAGAAATGGTGCTTATCCAAAATATCAGCAGTTTAAAAGGATAAAAGGAGAGAAGAAAATCTTGTCATTGACTGCTGGAAAGATTTTCAGCAATTAGAATATCATTCTTTTTAATTTGTTTTGAAATTTGATGCCATGTTTGATCAAAATGTTTAAGGAATAATAGGCCAAGTTTTACATGCAGATAAGGTCACAGTCTATGACTGACAGACTGTCCAAAGATTAAAAGACCATCATGGTGATAATGTGTATTGATAATGTATCATATCGTAGGCTTTGTATCATGAATCTGTCAATATCTGACAGCTGTATTGTTTCAACCCTGTTGTTGTTGTTGAGCTTAACGCCATTTTTCAGCACATGATAGGCTATTCATGGCGGCCAGTATTAATGGTGGAGGAAGAAACCGGGAAATCACCGGAAAGAACCACCGACCCACGAGAAGCTACTGGCAAGCTTTCTCACATATCCACATTCGCCGAATGAAGTTTCAACCCTGTGTAGTTGATCATAAATTTTGCAAGTTTGGCATTTGTAATGCAGTTTACCCTCATACAGGGAAGAATTGCAATTCCAGTGAGGTGACCTTGGTAGAGGTAGGATGCTCAGCACTGTCTCCTTCTGTTATCAATACTTCTAGAAGACTGGGGTTCATATTCAAAGGAGAAATCAAATAATGTTTCTCTGAGAATACTTACCCCTCTAATCCTTCTAAATAAATGTGAGCAATGTCACTCGGGCTAAAACTGATACAACCATAGCCACTTAATGGTGGTGAGTGAAAGTCGGTAAAAGGTTAGGAAGAGTTTCTTCCTTATCCTTTGGAATATATATATATATATATATATATATATATATATATATATATATATATATATATATATATATATATATATATATATATATAGATAGATAGATAGATAGATAGTTGGGATAAAATTTGTCCTCTTGAGATTGCTGGATTCAAGAGGTAGTGGAGCTTCTTTCCAGTGTTAATGTGATTGTGTATGTATTCAAGAAAAATAATTTTTTATTTAAATATGATTATCAATATAAGAGTATATTTAATCACAAGACAAATGTCAGTAAATAGATAAATAAGTGGAAAATATCACAAATTAGATCTTTTGAATGACAGGAATATATTTGGGTGTATTGAACATTGTAAGTACATATGAAGTTATGAGATATTTTGATGTTATGACAGTCACATTTATAATATAAAAAGTCAGATTGATTAAAGTATAAGTTTAAGATGGATTAAAAAAAACATTATCTTCATGTTGTTGTTTGATAAAGGTTGATGTTAAATGTAAAAGTGAATATTCAGTTTGTTTTTCTTTCGAAAATAAGGGTATAGTTTTACATCATAATTCATATCACAGCATTAGAATCATAACCAATATGGTAAAATTCTGATCTCCCAAGAGTGGTCGGAACCTAGATGTAATGATTGGTTGGTTGTTGGTTTTTGATGACAGTTTAATTGCATTATTAGCTATTACCTATAGAATGGGAGCCAAGTATCTTTCATGAGGACTCATCGAAGCAGCTGACCTTGGCTGTGCCTTGTTGGTAATGAACCTGCCACCCCTGAATTATAAGTGTTTGATTCAGAGGTGTAAAAGTAGTTTGTAAGTTACTCAGGGCAGTTGTATTCAAAGATATGATACCCAGATAATGTAATTTTTTGTTTATAATTTTTTGTTTATAAATATATGCAAAGGTACTCTAATTACTTAAAGATTTCATATGACAATAATAGAGTTCAAAATTGCACGTATGGGTGACCAGTCCATATTTTAAGTGAAATCTGTTGGTCTCAATTATGTTTGAAACAGCCCTCAGCCAAATTATATACTCTCTTTCCAATATTTTCTCTATAAAATTATGATCATTGTTGACCTTGAACTGTAGGTATTTAAAAAAAAATCCTGACAGTGCAACAGGTTATATGTGTAGGTTTTGACAAGCAACATACCAACATTCTTTTTGTGTTTTTCTCTCAAAAGAAACATTCAAAATTAGCATCAGAAAATGATTTTTCAGTGATTTTGTATTACTGAGAATGTTGGGCTTTTTTTAAAATTGTTTTTTGATAATCACTGGAGTTTTTATCATATTTTCAGTTATACATACATCTTGAAAAGCATTTATGATAAAATTTCCTTTAAAGTTTATGATAAAAAAATGCCTTTATAGGATATACCTTATGAGCAAATTTAAAAGTGCAGATGCTATCACTATTTTCTAATATTCTGTTGACAGCTTTACGCTTGCTTAGTCGAGATGATTCTTACAGTATCTCTGATGATGATAGTGACTTTCATATGGACAGTGACTTACATCAACATAGAGTCCTCAATCGAGATAGGCTTTATGATCATAAAAGTGTCTTTCAAACAGACAGTATCCTTAGTAGGGGCTCATTGTTTGATTGGGACTCGAAATATTTGAATATTGGAGGTAAGAGTGTGACCAGTATTTGTGATTAGTGAACTAACTGGTGTGCTGTTGGGTAGTGCATTCAGATTCCAGCTTCTGATTTCTTGACCAATCATTCAAATCCCACCTAACTTTTATCCCTTCATACTTTTACACTGAATAGTCCACCATGTACTGTTTGAATTTGCATTTGTAATATTATTGGGTGAAATCTTTGAAGATTTTGAAATTAATATAATTTATTAAATTCATAAGCAGAAAACTTTTGGTAGGGCATAGTGTTACCCTATACAGACATCGATCCATAATGTTAGTTTCTCATGTACTGTTGGCTGTGGGTAAATACAAAGAGGCATGGTGGGGCATTTGTGTTTTTTAATCCTTTTTCATTTTTGATTCACTTAGCCTTTTGAACAGATGGACTTGTGATGTGGCCTTGCATCCATTGTGAAAAGTGCAAATATCAGCAAGTTCTTTTTTAAACATATCGATAAACCATGTATCAGTTTCTACCAATTTTGACTGAGAGCATCTTGGTATGAAGCACTTTTGGATTGATACAGATGCTGCTGCTCCACCATGAAATATGGCTATGATACTAAAAATAGAAGAAAACTCTAAATGTCATCTTCCAAAAAAAAATACCATTAAACAGAATTTTGATCAAATTTGACAGAAAGCATCTATGATCTTTAAGATTTAAGATTTTTATAGATGACTCTAAACTTCCTTCAAATATGGTCACCATTACTAAAAATAAATTTACCTTTAAATGACTTCTCTAAATCTGCTGAACACAATCTGATCATATTTGACAGAAAACTTCCTTGTATGATGATGCACAAGTTTTCTTTAAATATATGCTCCCTGTTTAAGAAATATAGAAACCTTTAAAAGAATTTTTCTCTAAAACCACTGAAAGGAAATTTGACCAAACTTTACAGAAAGTAATGTGACTTGAATAAATTTCAATTGTGTACAAAGTTGATTAACTGTCAGATGAGCCATAATTGTTAGACATAAAGAAACCTTTAAATGACTTGTTCTTTCATAGTTGCTGAAGAGAATTTAGCCAAACATGATTTGAAGCATTCTGGCTTGAAGACCTTTCAGGTGTACACAAATTATGATGATCTTCTGTCGGATGTGCCCAGTGTTATTACAGAATGAAAAACCTACAAAAGTCTTCTCAAAAACATCTTAACAGGATTTGACCACAATGCCTTTTAATATCGTATAACAGATGTGATGCTAATCTACGATACAATGTAACTCTTGTTACTAACAGAAAAACCTTTGAATGACTTGTGTAAAAAAAAGATGAACCAATACCCAGAATTGAAAAAATTCTTAGCATATTGGGCTTTTAGTATTGTACAGCTTATGCCATTCTTACATCATATATGTCCATCATTGTAACTAATAAAAGTATGTTTGAAAGACTTCTGAAAAAATGTTAACAGAATTTGACCAAAATTTATTTTTTGATCATGGTGTAAAGTTCTTTCAAATTATATGTATTATGTTTGTCTGCCATCAGATCTGGCTACCATTACAAATCATAGATAAAATTATAATTGACTCATTTGCAGAAACTGCTGTACAGAAATTAACCATATGTGACAGAAAGTGTCCTTGCATTTAGGGCTTTCAGATTGGCAAATGATGCTGAATCTCAATAAAATATAGCTGCTGTTACTTAACCTGGATAACTGGAAAAGCCTTTTAAATAATTTGTTCTCAAGGAACTTGACGTAATTTAACCTAAATTTAAAGGAAGCATTCCTAGTGCAAAGGGTCTTTCAGTTTGAACAAATGATCATAATCTGCCATAAAAAATTCATCAATTGCTGACTTTGATTGGAATTGACAAAAAACATCTTAGCTTGAACATCTTTAAGATATTTAAAAATAATATTCCATTATAAAATATGGCTACCAAAATTAAAAGATGAAAAATACATTGAAAGAATGTCATCTAACATAACCACTGAGTAGAATTTGACCAACTTTGTTTGTCATCTATCTTTCATTACCGTTCTTGTCACTGTATAGAGTGCAAAAATACTGAATTTCATATGATACTAAACAAACTGTAACAGAATTAAGGAAATGAATGTTTGTACATTCAGATAACATAGTATTCAGATTGTTTTAAAATATAATATTCATTGTGTCAAATGTACTCTAAATATGTTCAGTAGCATTTACTGAAGTTTTCTGTTTCATGTCAAGTTGAGGATTCCATAATATGAGTTGAAGTACTAAATAATTTGGTCACTATTTTTATTTCTGTAGAACATCTGCTCAAGCTATTTCTTTATTAGGGATAGACCATTTAAGTTTCCAAAGGGTTACAGTTTTCATAGCATAAATAATCAACAGCTATGAATGAAATTTATGTAGAAATCATTGTGCTGACCCAGATTTCTTGGCTTACTGCTTATGTAATTGGCAATTTGGCATATATTAGCCAGGTGAACAATATCAAGTCTAATTGGTTTCTTGTGTTTCTCTTTCACTTCTTGTCCTTTTTTTTTGTTGTTTTTGATAGGTGCTATTATCTTTAGGAGTACAACTCATTAGTATCAAAAGCAGGAGATAGTGAACTTTTTCTCACTCCAATGTTTGTGAAGTTTTCTTTTTAGTTCCATTTCTCTAAAATTGTTATATATAGTCATAAAGTGGGAGGGATTATATTCTCTCCAGCATATTAAAAAATGTAGTACAGGCCCAGCACACCCTCATATACATCATAGGAGGCAACTGATGTTGGCAGGAGCTGCATTGGTGCAGTAGTAGAATGCTGATGTCACCACTGGAAGGGTGCAGATTTTGAATCCTACCAATGATGGATCATCCTAGGATAGCTACCACTGGAAAGGTGCAGATTTTGAATCCTACCAATGATGGGTCATCCTAAAACAGCTACCACTGGAAGGTGCAGATTTTGAATCCTACCAATGATGGATCATCCTAGGATAGCTACCACTGGAAGGGTGCAGATTTTGAATTCTACCATTGATGGATCATCCTATGATAGCTACCACTGGAAGGGTGCAGATTTTGAATCCTACCAATGATGGGTCATCCTAGGATAGCTACCATGGAGTGTCCTTAGGCAAGGCACTTTATTCAGGTTGCCTTGGCACTAAACCTCGTCTTGCAATGCTGTCAAGCAAAAAACCCAAACCAAAAGAAGCTACGGTTCATTTTAGCATAAATAGGTTACAATATTCTCCTGGTCCAGAAAAATATAATGAAAGTTTTGGTTGTATTTCCATTTCTGATATATATGGTCATAAAACCTGCTGGTGCATAAATCTCTCTGGATTTCTTGCATTGTTTGTAAGATATTTGTGTAATAACAGAGGTCAGGGCACAATGACAGAGAAATAAAACTGTTTCTAGATCATAAGTTCTGGAATATGTAGCTTTCCCAATGTTTGTTGATTTTTTTTGGACACATTTCAAAACACCTATTGATTTATGGGTGTACAGGTCAAAGGTCATTTAATGTAACAGATATGGTTTCTCCATCATAAATGTTGTTCTTTACCATGTATCTTAACCAAACATTGTAGTCATTTTGCATTTAGGACAAGAAGGAGACTTTCGTTTGGGGAATCGTGTCATGATACAAAGAATGAATAATATTCAGTACAATATTTTGATCATGCAGACACCAATTGCTGAATTGAGAAGAAAATTAAGCTACTTATTTATGGAAAGACAGTTTAAAAATCAAAGTCAAAATAATTTACGTGAATATAAATGTTTTCCCAGTTATTGCTGTCCAAAGTCTGCCGTACCATGCAAGTGTCCACATAAAGATGGGTGTGTAATGTCATTGCCACTTTTTACAGTAATAAGAATTGACAAGTGTTTGCCTTTAAGTGCTGTGATCAAGTTTGGTTTTGGGGTCAGGAAGAATTATCCACAGAATTCTTGGCAGGTCTTTCCTTTTACAGCAAAAATAAGAATTTAGAGAACTTCCTGAAAATACATGTTTTCTTATCATGCCCAGATGGTGTGTTGCATAAAAGAGGGCATTGTCAGATAGATACTTGCTGACTTAGCATAAAAGAGGGCATTGTCAGATAGGTACTTGCTGATTTACTTCAATTTTAGAATATAGCATGCTGTTGAGGTTTGTTTAACTGTTGGAGATATTTTTACATGACTAATTGGTGGGTTTTTTTGTGTGTGTATAAAAAAAATTTATTTGGCAGAAGAATACACTGGTTGTAATTTGTAACTTAATTCATGGATATGAATCTAATGAAGAAGGGAGTCTTTACTGGTGAATAATTGTCAGTTTTTCTTTAAATTTTTATGGTTTGTAGCAAGCAGAAAATCCATGAAAAATGGTCCCTCACCAAAAGTAGTAAATTTCACTTTTGGTACGTATTATGTAAACATTTGCATGCTAATGCATCCAGTTTAAACAAAAAATAATTCTTGAGCTTGTAATCTATACATAATTGTATGCCTTTTGTGCTCTTTTTTGTTCTAATTGTTTTCTTTTTCTCGTGCTGTAGGATATTTTGGTAAGCATATTGACCAAGTTGTTTAAAAGATATTTCCTGCATGCATTATAAATCTTTTGAATGAATATTGTAACTGATACAAATCTTGTCAACAAACTTATATCTGTGCATGTTTGGGAATCATGGATGAGTTTAGAATGCATTGTATAAAGTTTATTATTGATATGAATTTGACTAAATGATGCAGACATTAATTACAAGAAAAGAAATATGAAATTGCATGGATAAACAATGTTATGATATTTTTTAGTTTAAAAAGTAAACACCTCTAAAATTCTAAAGGTGACAAAAAAAATAATAACTTTTCAATTTTTATTTGAATTGCAAACAGACTAACAGGCAAGTATTTGAGAGATTTTCACATCCAATTTTAACATGAGATAATACATCTTTATTTTCAGATTACAGTCGTAATGTCTTGGACTAATCAAAAGCATGCATATACTATGCTTGCATAATTTTATTTCTTTATTTGTTTGCATAATGTAGTATAAATGATAAATATGTGAACTGAAACTTACGTCTTTGATTTTGTTGCTACCTCAGCCTGTAAAAGTATTCAGTATGTTCTTCAGTTGGTAAGTATATTTGTCTCTGGAACATAAATATCAAATCATTGTAGGTACAATGAAATGTCTAAATCGGGGCCAGTCAAAGGACATGATCAAATCGTTCATTATACTTGCAGGAGTCTTTCATATAGAGGGCCAGTACTCACAGTGATTGAGTGTTGCATGTAATGCTGGAGGGAGATAGGGATATTATTCAAATTGGAGGGGGATAGGGATATTATTCAAATTGGAGGGGGATAGGGATATTATTCAAGTTGGAGACAAATATGGATATTATTCAAATTGGAGGGGGATAGGGATATTATTCAAATTGGAGGGAGTTAAGGATATTATTCAAATTGGAGGGGGATAGGGATATTATTCAAATTGGAGGGAGTTAAGGATATTATTCAAATTGGAGGGGGATAGGGATATTATTCAAATTGGAGGAGGATAGGGATATTATTCAAATTGGAGGGGGATAGGGATATTATTCAAATTGGAGGGGAATAGGGATATTATTCAAATTGGAGGGGGATAGGGATATTATTCAAATTGGAGGGGGATAGGGATATTATTCAAATTGGAGGAGGATAGGGATATTATTCAAATTGGAGGGGGATAGGGATATTATTCAAATTGGAGGGGGATAGGGATATTATTCAAATTGGAGGAGGATAGGGATATTATTCAAATTGGAGGAGGATAGGGATATTATTCAAGTTGGAGACAAATATGGATATTATTCAAATTGGAGGGGGATAGGGATATTATTCAAATTGGAGGAGGATAGGGATATTATTCAAATTGGAGGAGGATAGGGATATTATTCAAATTGGAGGAGGATAGGGATATTATTCAAATTGGAGGGGGATAGGGATATTATTCAAATAAACTTGACTTCATTTTAACATTCAGCAGGAAATGTTGTGATCCATTGAACTATAAAATGAAACGCACAACAGGTTTAAAATTGAACAAGCATTGTATTGAAAATTTAATAAACTGACTTGCACTTTAACTTTAAATTTTGGTTATGAACTAATAATTTTAAAATATTTAAATGTACTTAACTGCACCTAATGGTCACACATTTGTTTCTTACACTTCCACTTTAATAGTAGTGTTGTCAGCAATGATTTTGGGAAAATCTAAATGTAAAATTTTCATTTATATTGTCAGCTCTTTATGTAACCTTCAGTTCGCCTTTAAGAAGCAAAGATTAGAGTAACATTAAAAAACATGGAACATATCAATCTCAACTGGAAGTTGTGAAGGTCAAATATTTCCTCAGTAAAGTTAGCATTATACAATATATCCTAATTTGTAAGGATTTTGAATTAAAAATATTGTTGACATGATAATAATGCTAATTTGAGCCAACTCAAGTTAGCCACACTTATTAACTGTTACATATAGATGATTTTCTGACCTGCCATTTTGTTTATTATTAGTGTGCCCATCACAACTGTACTCTTTCAATCTGTACAAAACAAGATCATAGTTTTTATAAAATCAAAGCTAAGTATTTATAATGTCATGAGACATAGTGAAAATTAGTCATTATCCACTGGGTAGCTGTCAAAACAAGTCTGGCTTTACAGAACTTTGTACATTAAACAATTCCAGTGATTAGCCAAAAGAAGGCAAATATGTTTCACAATATCTCTTAGGTGTCAGCTATATATTGACATTTATTGAAGTATTTTCATGAGGGATTCACCTAACACCTAACATGTCTTATGAATGGGTATCTGCAAAGGAAGGCTACACTGTATTCCAATCAAGCTTGGTACACATGTCAAGCAAGTTGTTTAAAGGTACCTTTTGACACTTAGAACTTTATGCATACATTATTAGGTCACTTCAGACACTGTTTCATAGTTTTAGTTTCATGAAATCATTTCTAGTTGTGTTTAACTTTGGGTGTAGCATAAGTTGTATAAACTTTACGAAGCTTGGTGACAATTGGTGACCACAGTATAAAATTTAGGATGCTTTGTGACAATTGGTGACCACAGTATAAAATTTAGGATGCTTGGTGACAATTGGTGACCACAATATAACATTTAGGATGCTTGGTGACAATTAGTGACCACAGTATAACGTTTAGGATGCTTGGTGACAATTGGTGACCACAGTATAAAATTTAGGAGGCTTGGTGACCACAGTATAAAATTTAGGAGGCTTGGCAGTAAAGAGTAACCATAAAATACTAGCATACGTAGGATAATGACTGAGCATAATGGACCTTTGGGTAATTTAACTTAGAGACTTTAATGAGTGGTAGTCTTTATCACAAAGAAATTAATAACTTTGAAATCAATATTATTTAGTAACAAATTAGTTTTTCAAACTCCCCATTAATAATTAATGTTCATACTTATGCAGGTTGGATTAGAATATTACTTTTCTTCCAGTGGTGATAGGAAGGACAGATCTGTCAGTATATTGCTGTTTTTTTTATTTCACAAAATATAAATGGAGATAAATCTCATGTCTGAAAAAGGAATGAAGTATATAGAATTTGCTTCAAGTTAGAAATGATTTGGTTAATAGATTTAATGAGGTAAGTTGATATTTCACAGAATACCTCATTACAGGGTCTTTCTTAGAAAAGAAAATTTAGGGGGAAAACCACCACTCCATTTATACAGGGAAAATCATGGTTTGGACACTTTTAGTTTCTTTTGCATGATAGTTTTATAAGTTATCATGAATCCTTTGCAATTGTGAGTCATGGAATAGACCCTATTTTAGATCTGATTAACATCAGATTTGTATTGCTTTTATGAGAGAAAGCATATTGTGATTGCTTTATCTGTTTGTCATATCACATCTTGCCCTGTTCATAGCAGTTCTTCTTTCGTCTCAATAACTTTTGATGCCTTCTTTCGTCTCAATAACTTTTGATGCATTTCAGGAATTAAAATCAATTTTATTTGAAGCTTTACATAAAGAAGGTATTAGTCTTGTTCATTTTTCACCATTTTCCAAAGCAGTTTAATGAAATTATGGCCCATGTTTGATTTAAATTTAGCCCTTAAGCTGCACAATCATGACAGGGACTACTGTGTTATATGGGCACAATTCTGGATCCTCAATGTGATGTAATATTTGTGCACAGTTAAAAAGAAAATTTTAAGTGTTTATAGGGATTGCATTGTAGGAGCATTATTAAAGACTTTCTTTAAAGTGAATTAAAAAGATGATTATAATAGTAGCAATTTCCCAAAATAAATACTTTTCCTATCAATTTCATATCGGTGTGGCTAAATGTAAGTTTTGGTTAAGATTAACAGGTTGTATAGTAAGTTGTTACTATTGCTGCCACCATACAGTGGTTGCATCTGTCTGCGTGGGTTCGAGTCTAAGATTTGGCGAATGTGGATATGTGAGAAAGCTTGCCAGTAGCTTCTCGTGGGTCGGTGGTTCTTTCCATGGATTTCCCGGTTTCTTCCTCCACCATTAATACTGGCCGCCATGTATAGCCTATCATGTGCTGAAAAATGGCGTTAAGTCTCACAACAACAACAGTGGTTGCAAATTCCATCTTTTTGATAGGCAATGTTCAAAATAACAAATAGAAGTGAAGGAAACAAGGATTAGAAAATAGGCTGCCATTCTTTATATGTAGAGTTGTAAGTCAGATTTTATGTGATTTAAAATATTGAATCTCTGAATTAAAACCTTGGTGCTAAATTATTTTGCTATGTAACGTGCTTAGGTGAAGTATTGTCCCTTGTATTATTTATTTGGTTAATTTTAAGAAACTTTGAGCCTTTGTGAGTATCAATATCTATTTGTATATAGTTTTGAAGGTCATCTTGTCAAAAGTTAAGTCCACTTTTTCTTTGTAATTAAATTTAAAAAACAGTAATGGATTCTTAACTGAATTGTTGTAAGGAGTAGTTTGTTTTGAAAAATGTTAGTTTTATTAGCACAGATTAATGGGAACCATCTATTTAGCATGTTAAATTTTTACTATGTCATACTCTTTTTAGCAAATCTGAATTTGAGAGTTTTGAACTTCAATTGGTTTATTTGTTTTGCTCACTGTTTGAGAATCAATTTGGAGCTGAGTAAAAGCTGTTCACAATTATGTATTAAACATGGTTTAGTAGGATAATGGACCTGTGCAAAACATGGTATGTAAAAGTTTTGAGAACAGTGGCACCAAATACCTTTTGGTTGCTGACATTATCTTCCTGTCTTTTGAATATGCAAAAAAAGAACAAAGATTTGCAAGTTTTATGCTATTTGTGATTGATATTCACCATTTAAAACCTCTAAGAATTTTACTTTTATTTTTAATTCAGTGACTAGGTTGATAAATATTTATTGCAACTCATGAACATTTTTTGCACAAAAATTTGTATGGGAGACAATTGGGTCACACCACTTCACAATGTTAGTTGTACATACAAGTCCAGTAAGCGTCACTCAAGTCTAAGATGTACCTGTTTCATTTACAGTATTATACAGAATGTTTGCTATATTCCTTAACTGGAAAATTAATTTGGGCTTTTGTGCTTTTACATATAGGAGAGTACTCAGGGGATGGTCTGGACCTAGGGAGGAATTCTTCACTGATGACTCACAGCTATGACAGAAACCTGTCCATAACTAACAACCAGTCTAGAAATAATGCAGGAGATGGATATGCAGGTAGTTGGGCCAAGCAGCAAATTTTCTTTCAGTTTTACTGATTCATTCCCATTTCAAGCCTTATATTCTTATTTTATGCAAGGGGATATTGGTTACATCAGTTTTCATTCGGCCAAAGTAAGTCTTGATCCTAAAAAAAATGGGTCCCTTTCCCAAAATGAAATTTAGTACAATATTTGTTTGAAAAAGATGTGTGCAGGGGCCCTATTTTATGTAGGTTTTATGGTGATTTGGACTTTATTGTTCTGAAGTCATCAATGGGGATACTTAATCTTTATGCTGGGATTGAGGATGCCTTTAAACTTTAAGGTAGTCCCAGTAAAACATCCTAGGGATTCAGGGACATTTTCACTGTGGAGTAGTGATCCTTTGATGTCATTTAGAAATGTTGGTATTTTATATATGCTCTCAATAATTAGAGTACCCAATTTATTTACTTTATTTTTAAAGTGCTTTTAAGTGGCTTACCCAAGGTGATTTATGTTTTTTATATATACTTTAACTGTTCCTGCAAACCAGACCAAATTCCTGATTTTAGCCTTTCACCCTTGAAAGTTATATTAATATATTTCTTTAATTTCCTTGTAGAAGAGGTATTTTTACTGCAAGAATCCCTGCAACCAATGCATTTCATTAGTTCATGGTAATGTTGTGGGGGGGGGTTGTATTAAACTACCATTGTAGGTAATTGTCTTACCTATGGAATTGCTTTACATAAGTTAACTTTGCATTTGGCACTATTAATCAAAAATAAGCAATCTCTATGAAGATAGTCTAATAATTATCAGTTTTAACCTGTAGCATATGACTCTCTTCTGGTTTGTGAAAATGTGATTTGCTTATGTCTTATTATCCAGCCAGCATTATATTCTCAAAGACTGAATATCTAAAAAAATCTATATTTAATCTTGGGAAATTTTGGTTTAACATGCTATCAATTAATAAATATTTAGTCTTAAAGTAGTCAACACAGGCTTTATTCCTCACCAGTGTCAAATGGTCAGTTGCATAGATGATGCCAGGGCATGTGAATGCATGAATCATGCAAAAGTTGTATGAATTTGTGCACTTGGAGAGCAACGTTGTGCTGGAAATTAGTTTAAAGATGTGTATATAAAAATGTACTCAGTGCAGTATATGCTTATTTTTAACTGTTGATCCCTGAAGTGCTTGTTGTGACATATGTCACACCGCTGGTAGAGGTATTGTAAGGCTTGTCACGACATTTGCCTCTTTTTAGGATAGTAACTTTACACATCTGGGTTCTTGGGCTTGACATGAATGATTGTTAAACTAAATTTGATTGTCATGTTGGGCTGTGGAACAAACAATCTGTAGTAATTTGATCCTTTTTAAGATAGTAACTTTACACATCTGTGTTCTTGGGCTTGACATGAATGATTGTTAAACTAAATTTGATTGTCATGTTGGGCTGTGGAACAAACAATCTGTAGTAATTTGATCCATAATGTTAAGGAAATATTACAAATATATGTTGAAAATACGGACTACCTACAACACCAAAATGTATGAATCTCAACATGGCTCATCTTCCGATGATGATTTTTTTTCAGCAAATACTAGCTGATGATAGTGACGATGAAAAGGTGGAAAATTGTACATAACCATAAAGAACAGTTTCCCAACTTGTTCAAGCTGGCTAAGCTAGTTACATATTCGATCCTTCAGACAGCAGACTGGAAGGGAGATATCAGCACAGCTGAATCTTTGTACACAGATAAGGCACAGAATAAGCTCAGAAACAAGCAGCATATTAACTCTTATACAGCTAGGGGTGACATCCTTAAATGGTTTTGATTTCAGTAGAGCTCAAACATAGTGGAGCAAAAATAGAGATCAATATTAAGTGTTATGTAATTATTCAACTATGGTTCCCCTCCAGTTATTTTTGTGACAAGAGGGGATCTACCAATTAGACAAAATCATGTCAGCATCTCAGCAGTTTGGATAATAACAGTAAATCACCTCAGATGATCAAATGAATTTAATTAGTAGTTTCTGATTTGTTGATTTTCATTGATGACTAATCAGTAAAGATTAGTACACATCAGCTATATTGAAAATCTTATTGCTGTTCCTCCTGAATGGATGGTCATATCAGCATGAGGTTGTCACTAAAAGACTTCTTATGATATCTAGTTGATTCTAAATGAAAATGGTACAGATCAGATGACCATCAATCATGGCTGCCACAGTGGCCGTCTTGAAATTGCTACTCCTTCTGAATGAAAAGTAATATTACCAAGAGGGTTTTCACAAGAAGAGCTAATGAAATGTTCAATAAGACCATGTGTTTTTACCAGAAGACTTAGGATGTATAGTTTGTCTTGAATGAAAATGGACCTATCTGGTGTCAAATATGGTCACCACAATGGCCATTTTGAAAATCTTATCACAGTTTCTCCTGATGGCCATTTTGAAAATCTTATCACTGTTTCTCCTGAATGGTCATATCAATATGGAGACTGATGTATAGTTGGTTGTAAATGAGAGTGGTACCAGTCCATCTTCTAGTATGGCTGCCACCATGGCCATCTTGAAAATCTTTATCACTGCTTGTCTGAGAGGGCTGGTCATTCAACATTCTGTTTACACGACAAGACTTTTTAGAGTGTCTAGTAGGTACTAAATTGAAATGGAGACAATTCGATATCCAATACGGACACCATGTCAGCCATCATGGAAATCTTGTATATGTTCCTTCAGAAGAATGGACAGTCAGATCACCATTGGGTTCCAACCAGAAGTCTTGTCATACCTTATTCATCTTGAAAATGGTGCCAATCTATCATACATCTATCCACATAGCAGCTAATGTTGACAATCTTATTATAGCTGAAATATACCATTGCTGAGCAGTTAAAAAGTGGAAATGGCTTTATATTTAAATTCATGGAAATTTTTATTTTCCCAGTAGTGCATCAATCCTTTCAAGGGACTGTTGTTATCCTTACTGTATATGTACAAAAAAATGATATATGCAAGAGTGTTACCATATTTACCACTTAGCTTGCTATGACAAGAGTTATTTGTACTAATTAAAAGTTTATTTTGTTTGTATGAGTCTGTCTTTGCAGAAAGAACACAGCCTGGGAGAAAACACCTTAGCAACAATGCTGTTGTTAGTTTGAGATACAATTTTGTATGAATTTCTGATGTGATATGTAAAAAAGGTTGAGGGGGAAATAGGTTTGGTTGGTACATCACAAGGTCAGACTGCCTATTTGTAAAACTTTTGTTGTAAAAACTGATATGAAGGTTGTAATCACCTTTATTATTATCTTTTTTGCAGATGGTGTATTTTCCCCATTATCAGATAACAATATTATCAGGACAGGAAACAGTGTGGGGATATCCCCACTAGCTCAGCTACCTTCTCCTTCCAGATTGGCATCAGTCACACAGCATCACTGGAGTGATGGTGTCACAGGCCTCAACAGATCGGATCTTGTAAGACCTATTTGCAATTATCAAACATCATTGGAGTCTTCAACATTATTGAAATTTTATGTTTTTTCAGGGCTACTATTTCTGCAGGATCATCTAATTAAAAAAAAATTAAGAAATTCAAATTTTACAAATTTTTTTAAAATCCCAAACCCTCATTTTTAAAAATGTTGAAAAACTATATCTCAAGCTAGATTTGATATTGAAATAAAATGGAATCAATCAAGAGAGAGATGAGCGAATTAGAGGCAGAAATATTCTTTATTCTGAACCAATCAGCATTGTTTGAATCTAATGTGATTGCTATTTTGCCACTATTTGTTGTAAATCTTCATTCTGGGGCCCTGAGTGGCATAGTAGTCTAAAGTGCTCACCATTACGCATCACTACCATCTTACCTCTGTCTGCATGGGCTCGAGCTCCGCCAGTGTGGATATATGAGAAAGCTTGCCAGTAGCTTCTCTTGATTGGGTGGTTCTTTCCAGGGTTTTTCAGAGTTCTTCTTCCACCATTGATATTGGTGGCCACATATAGCCATTTTGTGCTGATAAATGGCATTAAACCCTACAACAACAATCTTCATTTTCATCATTGACATAAAATAAATCAATGTTGCTAAGGTTTTTATTTTTTGTATCATCTATCCATTTTCATCTTTTATAGTGATATTTAGTGTGTTAATTACTGTGAAAGACTATTTACAAAAATTTCCATTTTCATCTTGCATGCTGAGATTTAGTGTGCTAATTCACACACTAAATAGAATAAAAGAGGAAAAATGATAGATTTTCATGGTTTGACCGTAGCATACAATTTTCTTGTAAAGTAAACAGCATAAGATAGTGGAGATGTCCTTTGTAAAGCTTTTGTTAATATATAGTTGCAAAGAGAGATCCTGTTTTATTTCCTCCTAATCCTGATGTTGCAGTGGTGTTGATGTGAAGATTTTATGTTCTGTTTTTGTTCTTGTTTCAAATTGGTGGGTGTGGAGTGATTTTGGATAGTACTGTATTACACGCTATTAAGTAGAGTCCAACTGCAGCTGTATAGACCCAGATCTGCTGATATATAATGTGCTGGCAGATCAACGTTTATGTTGATTTTAGTTGGACTGGTCATACAAGCATGTATGTACCGTAAATTATATTGCACATGGCAAAGGTGAGACACTAGAACTGTTATTGTATCGCCATTTGCTAAATGTAGGTACCACTTATATGGCACTGATAGGTAGCAACATTTTGACTTAATGGTGCCATGCTTATATATATATATGTTTTACATTAGTGTATGAGTTTCACTTTGGGATACAGTTACTTGATATTTAAAGTAATATTTATATTTATATTTTTATGTTCTGATTATATAATTTTAAAAATTGGCATTCCAATTTCAAATTGTTGGCATCTTGTCAATCAGCAGGAGAAGGTTGGCAGATATATAGTACAGATAACCCAAAATTAGAATGAATGGGCCAGAAGATATCATTTTTATCATGCTGTTCAGTGCAAATAGGAAATGTTAATTTTTCCTGACCAGATAAATGCAATATGAATTATGCAATACCTAATATAATCATTCAAGTGCTTAAAAAATAGACTTATGAGAGCAGTCAAATCACACCTCACTCCTTGGAGACTCTGGGCAGTATTTTAAAATGGAAGGTAATACATGAACAAATCAGCATATATGTTTTGAGTTGGTGGAAGAATTAGTTTGATTTGGGAGGCCCCAAGTAGCCGAGTGGTCTAATGCGCTGTCATTACGGATCACTGCGCTGTCATTACGGATCACTGCCATCTCACCTCTGTCTGCATTCAAGTCTAAGATTCGGTGAATGTGGATATGTGAGAAAGCAGGCCAGTAGCTTCTTGTGGGTTCCTGGTGATTTCCCGGTTTCTTCCTCCACCATTAATAATGGCCACCATGTATAGGCTATCGTGTGCTGAAAAATGGTGTTATGCCCCATTACTACAACAACAACAAGAAGAAGTTTGATTTGGCTTTGGGATATGCTGAGGTATCCAGGTAGAAAATTGTTCATTAACCATATCACATGAGTCCTTTTGTCCAGTTTGGAACAAAGCACAGATGCAATTTTAAAGTATTATAAAAACTAAGTATTTTTAGCACTGCAGTGTGAATGAAATCAATAGCGAATTAAGACTTGCAAAAGTTTATATTCTGTGCATGTAAAAATATTTATGTGCTATCATCAGAGAAAACAGCAAAATTGTTCTTTCCCTTGGCATGCAACATGGAAATACATCTATACTGAACAAAAGATCAGCCAGGTAAGATTAAATGGATTTCAGATTTTGTCTCCTGGTTGCCTAGTATCAGTACTGATTCTGCTTGCTTTTCATTTTTCATGTGTTCAGAAGAAAATTTCTGTTGAGATTATAGTGTATCTTGTAAATTTTTGATCTGATTTATTTTAATATCAAGTTTGAAACTTAAAAATAAATTTGAGCTTTGAGACATCTTCTATACAATTGACATAGTTTCCAATTAGTTTGCTGACTTTGCCATATCTTTTAGTCAGTAACATTATGAACCTATTGACATTAAGTTATTATTTATTGAAAAAAAGTTTTGAATAAAACAAATGTTTTATGAAAATGCCTTGAGAGAATTGTTTTATATGGCTAAATTGGATAATTAACTGTGTGTACTATTTAAACACTATTACAATAATTTGTGCAAAATCTTCCATAGCACTTCAGTTTGCTATTAATAAGGGCTTACTCAATTAACAGCAATTTACCAGGATTTAGATGCAAGTTTTAGTTAGACTCGCATCTGGTTAGTGTTGAAAATCAGTTACCATTTAAAGATTGATGATTAGTTCATTAGAAACAAGCAACCATCATTTTTAATAAGATATATTTGTATGAGAATTGTTATTGTCTTGCACCTGAAAATATTGCCTTGTGTCCTGTAAAGTCAAATGGTTTACTGACACATTTTGTTTCTGCCATCTTGTTAATTGGGCTTTGCTTAGCAGCAGAAGAGTATTTTGACTTTAATTTGACTTTGACATTTGATTTGACAGGTTTCATCTTAAAATGTCAAACAGCTTTAAGACAGTAGCCATCAGCCACATCATCATGGCTTGTTGTGAAAGGATATTTTAACTGGAAACATTGGGAGATTTTGCTGTACAATAAGACAATTTGAGTTAAAGAGAAATTACTTTTTATATGGATATTGGCTAGTCTTAGCTTTATTTAAAACAGAACAAATTCTGTAGATTGTTATTATGAATAGCTTTTTTTTAATAAAAATCTGATTGACTAACTTTGGTGATTGACAGCCTATGAATTCATTAAAAAACAAATTATTGATCAGAAAAACTTAGGTTGTGTTGGTGGGAAAACTTTAAATATAAAGGTTTTACAAATTTTTTCAAAGAAGCAAATGTTTATGGTCGATTATGGTAAATAATGATAGAACTCTTGGTTGTTTTGGCATTCCAACATTTTTTCGGATATGATTAATCGTCACACCACTACAATAAAATAGGCCTATTGTAATTTTCACTCAGTGCCTATGAGCATCAGCCCATACAGACATCCATTTGGCCTGCCTTCCAGCCTGGTTCATCCATTTCAGTGGAACAGTTCTTATTTCAATAGAAACAATCTGACACTGTTGCATTTCTTACCTTTTTGGGGTCATAAGCCCATCATCCATGCAGAAAATTTCCTTTCACTAATTAGTATGGGTTGTTCTAGATGGTCAGATAAGACAGAACACAGTTCCAGATTGTCTATCATGTCATATACACATCTGGTTTACTCTTCCTATCTTTCTTTGATGTTTTATAATAGTGGACATTGTCAGTTTATATCAGTAACATTTTGGAAATTCAGTTACATTTTTGTTTTGATTAAATATTAATCCCTGAAATTCTTACTGCATTTGAACTCTCAGGATATATTTTCAGGTTCTCGGAAAATAGTCTCAGCACTGATCAGTTCAAACTGGAGGAGGCTTTTGGGTGACTTGTTTGTGATGAAACTGATCATGCTTCCTTTTTATGTCACATCAGACCCGTATTAGAGGGCCTGGGCAGTGATTGCTTTCAGTCTAAGGTGGGGTCATCTGTTGGCATATACCATTCCATTTTCTAGAATGATTGATTCATTCTTTTATCCCATAAAGTAAAGTCCTCCACTGCTTCAGATGAATTGTTGTGTTTTTTGGGCATAGTCAAAATCCCCTTATGAAACATTGAGTACTCATGAGACTGTTTCAGTCGTCTTTTTGGTATTTGCAAGAAGGGGCAAGCAACATGCCTTGTCTGAGGAAAAGTGTTATTTATGGTAAAGTGGTAATAACAACTTGGTTTTCCTTGTTAGCCAACCTGGGTATTGGGCTAAGAATTTACTTTTGTCAGTATCTCCACTTATTGAAATTTTTAAATTTTAGTCATATCATTGTTGGCTATGATCAAGACTAGCTTCTTTTGGCCAGTTGGGGTTTTAAGACTCGGTATGGCCACTTTGTCAGGAAGAAGAAAAATCAGAAGCTTCTCCTCATACTTAACAAAGGTTCCAATGATATTTCAGCATAAACTATTTTTAAATGGATTGTCATCATTGTGATAAAAACTTGTCAGTCTTTCATCAAGAGAGATGTTTCTTTCTTGAGAATAAAAGCCTATGAAGTGTTGGATATAGCCACTATTTTGGCCTATCTGTTATGAGAGCTACCTTCTGGTTGTCTCATGCTACCTTTTTCCTTCATGAAAGTCGATTTTTCATTTGGCCTGATAGTAATGGCACAAAAAGCAACCCAACCATGGGCCAGCTTCGAGATCATTCTTCATTGTATGATGGAATTTGTTAGCTTGGATTTGTTGACTTGTCTCCTGAAATAGGTTAACAGTGCAACAGTGGCAGGTAAGTATTAATTAAATTAGTTTAATCCAGTCAAAAAGCTTCATTTTATCTTGCAGTTCACTTCACAGTTCTTAATAACTACAAATCTGAGAATGGACAGAAGCATCTAATTAATGTTGTTAAATTAACTGTCACACAATATAACCTGCACTTAAGTTTGCCATAAATTTTGATTTGTGTATCACTATGTACGTTTTATGTATCCAGAGTAGTTTGTTGTAAGCAAACAGCCACTAAATATGTAACTTGTAGATAAGCAGATAGTGTATGGATGAAGGAATAAATGGCTAAATGAATCAAAATTCTTTTTTTTCCCAATTCAGTTGTCTGACCCAGTACATGCAAGCCCAAGTGTCTACAACATCCATGGTACTAGTAATGGAGAAGAAAACTTTCCAATTTACAGCAAACAATCCAGTCTTTCAGCTTTATATGCAACATCTACAGCCCACACACCTTCAGGGTTAACCACAGGTAAATATAAGAAACATTGTAAACCAGGCATCATGGATACAAATATGCTTGAAGTTTTCAACACAGATTATTGTGATCTCATTTCCACTACCGTCTTTACATTCAAGTCTGCTTGAGACGAGGTAGTGACATAAAAAGTAATAAACTTAAAGCATTGTTAGAATCGTGAAATTCCAAACTTTTTATCACCTGATTTGATTTCTCAGGCTGTTAAAGAAATTTCTGTTCTTTTACTGCCTTTATAACATTATTTTTTTGAGAATTGAACAAAATGATTGAGAGAAACATTAATGGAAATTTTTATGCAAGTTTGTAAGCATGTATATTACCTGGTTAGATTTTCAAACCATTAGATCAAATATTTGTCGAGCCTTGATTAAAGATCTGCTTAGTAATCATTCAGATGTGTCTATCCAAATGTCTGTACATATTCATATTTATGACCATCTATCTACTGGTCAGTCTTTAAGTTTTTCTTTTATTTTAAACTACTTAAAGTTTAGTTGCACCTTTTAGGTCTGTATTATGGGCATAAGTGATTAACGGATACTAATCCAGTTTAATTCCCACCAGTAATTTTATTTGCCTCACTATTTCCATCCATGTCTCCTGGATGGGTATCAGTTTTGTAAATTAAATGACACATAGGACAGTGATAGGGATGCATGGCTACTGTACATGGAGAAAGAGGAGTAACTTCATCAGAAGTTTACTATTTTAGATGTCTTTTCATAATGTGATTGGCTATAGGCTTAATAATATGCTTCTCTTGAATTTTGTACAAATTATAATTCTTACACTTAAATAAAATCACTAGGTGTTTTTGTCTTTAATTCCAGAATACTACCTCAGTGTCTTTCTACCTGCACTGTTATGTTGGCATTGGGACTCTATATTAGTTTTAAATATTACAAAAATCTAAATATTACTTTTCAAGTTTTGTAGAATTGTGAGATTATATAACCAATAATCATGTTTGTATCAACTGGTTTAACTTTTACAATGTTTGCCTCAGTATCAGAGTCACTTTAATAACAGTTAAAGGATATGATTTTTAGCATAGCTTATATATATCTGAAGAAATTTACCTTTTAAGATGTTTGAGATTAGGAGTTTGAGATTGAGTATTCATTCAAAGTCAACCAAAGTGGCATTACAGATTGACTGACACAAAATTTCCAATTCAGACTTTTCACATTTCCATTGTAATGCCTATTATGTCACAGTACCTAATGTTTTGCTTACCATTGTAATGCTATTATGTCACAGTACCCAGTATTTTGCTTACCATTGTAATGCCTTTTATGTCACAGTACCCAGTATTTTGCTTACCATTGTAATGCTATTATGTCACAGTACCCAGTATTTTGCTTACCATTGTAATGCCTATTATGTCACAGTACCCAGTATTTTGCTTACCATTGTAATGCTATTATGTCACAGTACCCAGTATTTTGCTTACAATTGTAATGCCTATTATGTCACAGTACCCAGTATTTTGCTTACCATGCCTATTATGTCACAGTACCCAGTATTTTGATTAGTTAATTGCACTGATAGTATTGTTTTTTTTTTCTGTAAGATACAGGCATCAGTTTCACAAATATATTATCTGATCACATTACATTAGGATAACTTCCTTTGCTACCTCCAAATCCAGCCCTCCTGCAGAGATGCTAAAACGTCTGTCTATATATTAAAATAGACAATGGAAGCAACTCTTACATGTTAATTCCCCTTTCTCTACCTATAAGGTGGCAACTATTATATTGTGTTTATAATGGTTTTTACTTTTCTTCCATGTGCTAAAATGACCTCCAGACAAGACATTAGATTCTGTAACTTAAATATATTTATTCACATTTCTTTTTCAGTGGTATAGTAAGTCAGAATGTTGTTATAAAATGGTGCATACAACATTTCCAGTGAATTTATTTAAAAATTTTTGCAGTTATTATACCATACATTATTGTCACATGTTGGTATTTTTCAATTTCACTAGCAAAATTTTCAGACACTCTGCCCAGCTGTTTCACTTTTAAGTCATTTTTATGGCTTGGTTTTCATTATTTCAGTTTGTATGTATATATTTATTATATGCCCACTATTCGTCACAGAGATGACATCCAAGTGTATATGATTTAAGGTCGGGAATGATGGATATATCAACGCATGTCAATTGCTTGTTGAAACAACATTTATTATATGTGCACTTGATATGAAAATACTGGGTCCAATGTTTTAAAAGAGCAGCTATGGGGTTGCAAAAATGAGCATGCTTCAATGCATCATAACATGTCTGAGTTTTTGATGGTCTCATGAGGAAGTTGTGATGCCCTTTCGAGAAGGAGCACCAGAATATATGGTGTTCATGAATACAGTAAAATAGATATTAGTTTTGTACATGATGCTGAGATGCCCTCTCCACCTCCCATGATGATGCAAAATAATATCACGTACACTATCCATTAATGAAGTTGAGTTTTTGATTGGTCTTATGGGTGATTTAAGATTCCCTTTTCACCCCCACCCATGCAGATGCAGAAATAGTGAGAGAACATACTCTGGGTTGCAGCCAGGCTGCATAATCATGGGTTTCTCACAAAAATGCAAATAAAAGTTTGTCAAATTAAGTCTTGGTCAATCATTTTGCCAGTTTTCTCAGTCAAGCTATGCAGAGATATGTTTAGTGTTTGAATACAAGTATCTG
The DNA here is from genome assembly GCA_016746295.1 of Potamilus streckersoni. Lineage (NCBI taxonomy): Eukaryota > Metazoa > Mollusca > Bivalvia > Unionida > Unionidae > Potamilus > Potamilus streckersoni. The sequence goes on from JAEAOA010002240.1 coordinate 2,184,073, forward strand.
TATGATTGAGATCTACTGTGATTATATACAGAAACTAACCAGGTTTTCTGATTTAATTGTCTCCTGGAGAGGTATAACAAATTGATACATTGATGAGCCATAACAGAAATTTATAGGGTGTAACAACTTTTTACAAGCAGTGAGCATGTGAATTTCAACGTGAAAGATAACTGATTTCTTTAAGGTAATATAGTTTGCTATGGTCGATAGAGCAAGTAAAATGATCTCCCAGAAGTGAACTGAAGATGTTACACAAACTGATGATACCGAAGTAGCCAGCACTTTGTCCACAGGGCATGTGGAAGGGGAACCAGCAGAGCCTGAGAAAAGAAACATATGAACCAAAATTTCAAGACAATTTATTGAGTACCTACAGCTGGTTAAAGAAAAATCCAAAAGGAGGATGTAATGTGTTTTGTCACAAATATAAAAAAGATAAATTATAATCCATTTACTAATGAAAATGGTTGCACAAATTTTCTAACATTGACTTTGACATAGCAATTTAATTGGGAAATTTTTTTTATTTAAATGTCAAAAACAGTGAATAAAGACCATTTCCCATTTTCTGAGGCATTGATGAAGAGAAAGATAAGAAGCAGAAGCAATTTTACCAACGCAACAAACAATATTAAGCATGCAGATACCTTATATATTGTCAAAGAAGTGATATAAATTCATTAAATGCTTAATTGAAATTAGTTATGCATATACCTTATAATATTGTCACCTATCAGCTACCATTTGGCAATGTCCCCACCCCCCAGCAATTTGCCCCGTCACGACATAAACATGGGGAACTTACTTGCTTTAAGGAAATTCCTGGCAACATCTTTGCATACTGTATCTGTGTGTACAGCTGAAACCACATTCAATTCCAGACTTAGAATTGCATATAATCAGCATGACTTGAAACGCTTTGTTGTTGATATGTCAGTGAGTAGAAATGATATATATAGTTTTGATCCCACTGAGATAAGCCTAGGATCCCAGATATAAAGATTTGCATTTTCACTAAAACGGTATGGATAAAGTTTGTACAAGATTTGGACCAGTTATTGCTAATCCTTCTATCCTGTTCTGTATTTCAGGTAAATTCGGTAGCCCAACTATTAGTTTCATTTGATTGTGTCATATTTCATTTGAGTAGTAAATTTTTCTTGGCTTTTTTTTTTGTTTCTCAGTCTGGTGGCTTTGGTTATCCAAATACTCCATCAGCATATGTCATCAGACATCACATTGATGCAGAAGTCTTATTTGGAAGTAACAAATGCAGAATAAATAAGTTATTTATCTTCTCGTATCACCTTTATTTTATTTTTTTCTCATAGTTTTTAATATTTCTTTAAATATCATGAAAATATATAATTTGTGCATAACAATTTTGCAATATACTGAAAAATCCAACTGACCAGATGGTGTGGTTACTTGTTTGTTTTTTTTTTTTGTTTTTGTTTTTCAACCAGCCTGTCATGAAATTGACTGGCATCGAACTGGAGGTCCAGTGAAAATTTTGCATGCTGATTATAACAGCCGAATGACTGGTGTCACTATTCCCCAATGACAAACTTCTTTTTTGAGACATGATGATAGTCCCTATCCCAATCAAGATTTCATGTTCTTAGACATGTTTAAACTTGATAGAAGAGATGAGTTTGGTCACAACAAGGTAATCTCTGACTCATAGTCCAATTCTGACATATTCATGGAAGCACACTGAAGAAGCCATGATGCATTATTTGCCTTTGTGATCACTTCAGCATGCATAGTGAGTGAGCTACATATGATACCCATAAACCCAAACTACATGCAGTTCTTTTTTGATGGTTCATTCATTTTAATGACACAACCTGGTACCTTCCAATGAAGAACATACTGTCACTAGTCAAACAACAGTAATTATTTGTTCTTCTTGACCAAAATGTCAAGAGAAGCAAGGATGCAAGACCTTGTTCATACCAACAGATGTTACCTGGGATGCTTGAACAATATCTGTATCAGGTTTGAAAACTGAAGGCAGGAATGCAAGGCATAACCCCGCAAATGCTGGCCACTTTTTTGAAGGAAGGAAGTTATTAAACCGGAGTACTCAGAACTCTCATGGAATCCAGTACATAATGAAAATTTCAACTCATGAAATATGAGAAACTTCTATAAGGCAGGTCTTGATTGTAATGTATCATTTTGGAAAATAGCAGAGTCAGCTGAATGGAATGCCTTCTCTAATTTCCATTTGTATATACAGGGTTCCTGCCACAAATTTAGAAAAGACACACACCACAATTGTTTTTGCTTTAAGGTTAAATTACTCTTTATCAACTGTGTTATGGTAACCTTTACCCACCCTTGACAGAGGTCTTCTTATCTACATGTGGAGTCCTAGTATAACAAAACATATGCATGAGGTATATAGTGTGTCAATCAAACCTTGAAAGAAGGGCCTTTGTTGTACAGAATTTAAAGTTTTAGCTAAATATAGGTACATTGCTGAAGCCATTCATTAGGTGGCTTAATTACACACCCTTTCACCAAACTGTCTGCCTACTCATTACAAATTTTCATGCCCAGATAAGTTGGCAGTCTTGTAATTCAGAAAATAGAATCAAGGAAGGCATTTACACCCATGTCACATGTCCCAAAATTAGACACTTTTTGTCACTGTATTTTTACATTTTTTTGTATTTGATCCCCTAGTTCTTATGCCAAGTTTTCTTTTGGACTTACAGCCCTATGGGAAACAATGTCATGTCTATAATTTAAATTGTTGGGTTTTTTTTACAGTAGCGTTATTTGAAGCAATACATTTGAAAGTCGTTATCATTTATATATTCAAAACCATGTACACGCTCTTATAATTATTATTTGCTTCCAGATTCCGACGTTAGAAGATCATATCACCAAGAGCTCAGTTCATCATCATCATCTAGTTCTGTCACAGACAGCCCTGAGGGAGGTAGTAAAGATACTGTCCCACATTATAGGGGGATCAGTACCAATCTTAGTACTCCTATTATGTCCCAATTACAGGAATCGTCAGGGGCTGTAGCAGGTGGCATAATTGAAACTGGAATGAGCAAGTTCTCACATAAACCTCTTACACCAGAGGGTGTTAATGCTCAGTCTTTACACCTTGACGAAAGGCAAGATGCTTCTATGGAAATGAGTGATAAATCTGAGTCACAGAACTTTCAGACTCAGTTTATACGAAACTTGATTCATGAGGAAATGGAAGAATTCCGTGATCAAATGCACAAGGAAATGACAAATTTACATCTACAGATGCTTCGACAGTTTGAAATACAACAGGTACAATGTAAATCCAGACATGTTTTTAAGCACACCAGCAATTATGTGAAAAAAAACATATTTAATTTCACAAAGTGGCTCCTAACATAAAGGCTCATATCATGCACATACTTAGTCATATGCAGTTAATTAATGTTTGAAAAACTGTGATCCATTTCTCATACTAAAATGTAACTCTTTTGTTAAGTGTTGTCATCAAAAGGGTTGTTTTCTGCACAGTCATGACCGTTATTAAAACCTCACTGCTAGTGAAGGTGTTCTTAACTACACATACATTAATATATTTACATGGATATTTAAAAACTCGACAAAACTATGTTGATTCAAGTCGTGGAATGGAGAGAGCAGATCGTGAGTGGTTGCTGAAATATATGCAGAAGGGTTTCATCAAAATGTGAATTTCATTATTGTAAATTAGGTACGATTGGGACAAGACAAAAACTTTAACTGTGAGATTAACATAAGGAATAATGTTGGGGTTAAATGAGTGTGCAGTTTTAACATCACAAAAATTGAATATAAAATTATTACCAGTTAAAAGTTAACTGAAAACACAAGATCAATATGCTTGTTATGGTTTAATTCTTTCAGATAGGTAAAACAGAAAAACAAGTTTAAAATATTTTGTCTACTATTGTTGAGAGAAATGCTTTAACTATAAATGATAGAATAATCCAAAACTTCTTATTTACATATGTTTGGAAAAACATTTTTAAAAAGTTTTTTTCTTTCTTGCTGTAATACACAGATAAAGTGAAATTCATGGGCCACTTAAGTTGAGATTTTGTTTCATTTCACCAAATTCATTCTTTGGGGTCTTGTTTGGCATAGAGTGTACTATATAATTAACAGAGCAAATCATCTATATGAAATTTTCATTCATGAAATCACATGTATGTCTTTTGGAAAATAACATTGACAACAATCACAAGAACAGCTTCAGTAACAATAAGACCTACTAGTGTTACAACCCTGTTAGTACAACAAATATTAAAATAATAGATTTTAATAGCAAAATTTCTATGTAATCTCACCCCACCCCCAGCCCCATCCCACCCAACTCCACTCCACTCCACCCATTGCTAAGTAGATCAAAACCAATGTTAGCTGTATGGAATTCTTACTATCCATTCCAATGATTTCTTTCCAAGTGAAATCTAACATTCATTGTAGAACCATTTCATTTCTTAGGGTTTTTCTTATATGTCATGGAAGAAATCATACTCACTGCAGCTAATCTTAGATGAATATCTGGTGAGACAGGTGCTGGGATAATTTAACATTTTTTAATTATTTTTTTTATAGTTATGTTTTTATTTTACTAGCTGTAAAATTAATTAAACACCACACCTGTTTAGTGAAATGAAAACACCTGAAATACAACACTCTGGTGGTAGACTCAATCATCACAGGCTGATCACATGACTGTGTCAGTGACAAGACTAAACCAGCATCAAAGGTCTTGTACCATCATTCAGGCCAAACGTGGTACAAAAGATAATGGCTAAGCAAGTGGGTAATTATCTGGTCTATCTTAGTTACATACTAAGTAATTGGTAGAGAAAGGGTGTCATTTGAATGTCCGTGGTTGGAATTAAAGTATTGAACAGCACAAGTTTTAAAGGATAGCAAAAAAACTAAAAGCACATCAGCACTGGTGTGTAGCATACTAAAGTTCAACAAGCTTGCAGTCTGAAATGATAACTTATGAGTACCATTAAGGTAAAAAGCCTTTGAGATAATATTGGTATACTGTTTGAAAAGATTTAATTCTTAGAAGAATTTCTTAATAATTTTTCCCAGTAATTTATTTACCTTGACAAGCTTTTAATGAAAAAGTACATTTCCTAAGCTTTCAAAATATGTGTGATCAGTTAGATGAAAGTAATTGCAGCACATAAAAACACTGATCTGGATGCTGTTTCACTCACTATTTAGTATGCATTTTAAGACAAAAAATTTACAAAATCTGTAGCCATTAATTTACTTTTGATTTTCAAATTCTGAATCTAAATAGAGTAAAATACCACAATCCACAGCCATAGTTTAAAATAAATTTTAAAAAAAAATTGAATCCACTTACATTTTTTCATTTAGTATTTGGTAGACTTTATTTCAATGAGATTCCTGTTAATAAGACCACATTTTTCAAGCCCTGTGAGTGGTCCTATATGCAGAGATTTACTGCACACTTTGAATTTGTATTTTCAGTTTTCAAAAGTGTCCATTTTTACAGAGTTTTCTGTTAAACTTATTATAAGTACAGCTAGCTTTATTACAAAAGAATATTATCATGTTGATCAATAACACTGGCAATTTACTTTTCTAATTTCCTTTCAGACTGAAATAAGATCTCTTATTCAACAGTTTTCTGTGAATGAAGAACTTGTTGCTGAGGTAGAGAGACTCAGGGAAGAAGTGAAACGCTTAAAGAAGAATTTCTGATATTGTGCCTTTGTGAACAGTTTTCTGTGAATTTAATTGTCAGGAACTAATTTTCATGGATTTTGTTTTATGGTATAGACTACAAATGTGAAGCTCAAATAAACAGTGATTCTTTTCCTTAGAGATATGAATCCCCTTTTCCATGTCATGCATTTGTCCACCAACACAATGTTATTTTTTGCAAGACCATGAAAATTAGGATACAGTAGTAAAGGAATTCACAGTATGTGATAAATCAGGGGTTGTATTATATTCAGGACCTCGGCTAAGAGGTTTTGATCTGCATTTATGAGTGTATTCTTGATTTTAATTACTTTAATATTGCAAACTTAATCATTAAAAAATGGCATATAGGCATATTTATATACTAACTTAAATTCAGAGCTTTATTTGTCCTATTAATGAGAAATGTAAAAGGAAAGATATATCCATTTTGGGACTGACTGCACAAAGGTTTAGAAAGTATAATCCATCTTTGCATTGTACACAAAAAATATTCTGTGATCGGTTATAATCAGTTTGGTAAAGTTAATTTTGTGTGCATTGTGAGAGGTTTAAACAGGTTCTTCAGACCGGTTTGGATAGGGAGTAGTTTTGCATATTCTGGGATTTTTTAATGATGACATACATGCATGTACTTGTACCAAATCTCAGCGAGTTTTAGTTTGTACTTGTATAAATTTTAAAATTGTACTTGTATAAATTTTAAAATTGAATTTACATGTATATTTTAACTGATGGGCAGTAGAGGAGTTTCATATATATTGTACTTCTCTGAGTAAACCATGCATTTTTGTTTTCTCACCTGGATTGATGCATTGCGAGACACAGGTACCACTTTGGCCAGTTGGAATATTGTTGTCTTCATATGATGTGAACATTGTGTATGTTATTTTTTTTGTCTTAAAGTTTGCTAGTCGTATAGAGTATGCAGGACCTTCCATTAATATTATATTTGGAAGGTGCATTGCTCAAGTAGGTAGACAGTTTTGGGGACCTCCCCCAACAGGGATGCAGTTTGTTTTTTAAAGTAAGATGAAAAGTAGAAATAGGTAAACCACTCAACTTCCAGCTGATGAGAAAAGCCCTGGTATGGATACAAACATTGCATAGAAGGTAGGACACTGTGTTCCATGAAACTGATGGATACAAACATTGCATAGAAGGTAAGACACTGTTCCATTAAACTGATGGATACAAACATTGCATAGAAGGTAAGACACTCTGTTCCATGAAACTGATGGATACAAGCATTGCATAGAAGGTAAGACACTGTGTTCCATGAAACTGATGGATACAAACATTGCATAGAAGGTAAGACAATGTGATTCATGAAACTGATGGATACAAACATTGCATAGAAGGTAAGACTGTGTTCCATGAAACTGATATGATTAATGCTGTAAAATATGGAAAATAAAATAATATGCTTATTATGATCTCTACGGGTCATTGGGATGGTCTTTTATATATCATGTCTTTTATGGTTACTCACAAACTGCTTTGAGGATTGTAGTAAAAATAGTGCTGCTCAGACATCCAATATCACTGGCCATCCTGAAAATTGTATCACTGCTTATCCTGAATGGATGTTCATATCAAAATGGGGTTTTGTCTGAGGTGCTTCTTATATCTACTTGATCAGAAGTGAAAATGATGCCTATTTGGTGCCTAAAATGACCATTACACCAGCCATCTTGAAAATCTTGTCACATCTCCCGCACAGAAAGTCAAATTGATGTGGGATGTCAAGTTGGTCCTAAATGAAAATGGTTCAGCTCGGACATTCCGTTTGGCTGCCATGCAACGGCCAGCTTAAAAATATTGCTACTCCTCCCAAATGGAGGGTCACATCAACATGGGGTTTTCACATAAAGACTTCTTATGATGTCTCTCTCTTCCATAGTGGATTATTTTAGAATCAAAATGGAATTGTAGTAGAGTTAATAAGTATGGCGGAGAAAAGATTTAAACATAGATTTAAATAGTCTTTGCATGTGGATAATGCAGATTTGACTAGCAAAATGTACCAGCAGATCATGGTTTTTAAGTGTAGATTCTGAAACTATAACCTATAGTCATGATTATTAACGGGGCACGCAGTATGCTTTTGAAGTTCTATAACATCACTCAGCAAGAAGTAAGAATATTTCTCTTCACATTGTGATAAGACTGAGAGAAACTAAGAATGATATTCAGTTTTGGAGCTTGGAACTTTGTGTTCAGTTATATAGTGGGGGGGGCATATCTTCTGGTGCAGCATGTAAGGGTGGACCTGGGTTGGTTCTTTTTTGTTGTTGGATATATGCAACATTAACAATTGTCAATATTTTCTAGTTATGAACTTTTTTATCTCTTGAAGAAACCTGATAAAAGAATATTTCAGTTCAGTTTATCTGTCAAAAATTTAAACAGGAATTTGCAAGGCAGTGAGTAATCAAACAGAATTCATTACCACCTTTTTCTTTCATATTAACCATGTTACTTGTAAACTCTTTATGTTGATACAGAGCTAGGAAAATGTAAGCAATGAACTTAAATAATGCAATAATCTGTCATTCACCATACTTATATATTCATTTGTATCTCTTATTTTGTAAACTTTTATTCATGATATGTTTGTTTTGTATTTAAAATACAAATTAACCTAGTTCATTAACTGTGAGCGAGTGATATTTTTAAAACTGATAACACAGACATGCAAGTTTTCTTTCACTGAATCAATTCAAAATATCTTTGTTAACTAGACAAGTTATAGCTACATGATTGCAATAGTCTTCTTTTACCATTATTTTTGCATTTACTATCACTGTAAGTGATGGAATGTTTTTCTTTGTTTTTTTTCTTCATAGGAATAATTTTAGTATATAAAGCAATAATCTCAAGGTACTACACTTGTATTCCCCTATGGCATTTATACAGAAAGGATTAATTTGTATAGCAATTTTATATTAGAAATCAAAACTATAATGGTGTCCTTGTTTAAATATAGGTGTAGATACAAATAAATATAGATGTAGATGTACATATACCTGAAAATTAGTTTTATAATTTTAAATTATGACATGCCTGTACATTACAAACTTGGGGCCCCGAGTGGCCTAAAGCACTGTCCGTTACGGATCACTGCCATCTCACCTCTATCTGCGTGGGTTCGAGTCTAAGAATGTGGATATGTGAGAGAGCTTGCCAGTAGCTTCTCGTGGGTCAGTGGTTCTTTTCGGTGATTTCCCGGTTTCTTCCTCCACCATTAATACTGGCCGCCATGTATAGCCTTTCCTGTGCTGAAAAATGGTGTTAAACCCCACAACAACAACAACATTACAAACTTGTTAAGTTATAACAGCATTTGCCATGGTAATTGTATGCCAGAGTATTGTCTCTGGACTGCATTAGAGGAGGTTCTTGCTTTTGACCTGTTTATGTGTCCATTAACCAATCTGTTTGTTCATATTGCAGTTGTTTCTTAGCAATTGTAGAGATGACCCAATCTTTGCCCACATTAAGCCACACTCACTATTAGGCAGAGTATATGATGTTATGAGGCAATTTAAATGTATATCTGTATGTTTGACTTTCACATAATAAATGGAGTAATCCACTGTCTACCATGAAAATATTTTGCAAACTGCTTGCATATAGGCAAGGAAGAAACCTATTGAGCTTTAGCTTTAAGGTTAAATTTCAAGGTCAATGGGATTGAAAGAAGGAAAACTTTCCACATAATAACTTCACTAAAATTTGTACATTGCATGTATTTGAGATATGGACGACACCTGATGAGTTTAGGGTCACATGTAAAAGTTGACAGTGACAGTAAAAAAATTTCTCTTTGCGTTATTGAGCTATCCACTACTTTTACCAAACTTTGCAAATGGTTTTCCTTTAAGACAAGAAAGACACTTTTGATTTTGGTGTAAAAAAAAATTTCAAAGATCAGGATAGAGGGTCTCCAAGAAAGAAAGATTTCCATAAAATATCTCTAGTCTTGTACAACAAACTATGACCAAACTCTGTAGATAACTTTCATTTGAGATATAAAAGATGGGTAAAACTTTTGGACCAGTAGATGACATGTCAAGACCACTGTGGATGAAAGAAAAATAGTTGCTCCAAAATAACTTTTGTTAAATTATCGAGTTTACATCTGTTTAGGGAAAAGGCATATATTTCTGCTAACTCCATGATAGTGATACATCAATCACATTCTGTGATGTAACGGTCAAATTGATGACATTGACTATTGAAATAGCTTGCTTTTGTTGATTTTGGTAGGCAGTGTGACTTAATGATAGTGATAGAGTACATAAGCTAAATAGGTCATCTTCTAGCACCAGAGTATCCAACCAATTATAGCAGGTTTTATGTCAAAATAGAATGCCAATGCATGGCTTGAACCTTGAAAAATGGTTCCCTTCACCCTTCATGAACTCAAAATATTAGTTTTATGCTTGAAAAATGTTTGAATATGTTTAAACTAAATAAAATATTTTTTAAATTAAGAATTTTGTTATTATTTTTTTGATAATAAGTAAAATATTTTCCCATTTTGTGCAGATCACAAGGTATAAGCTTGAGTTGTGTCCCTGTGCCAAATGGAGCAGTATTTTGCTTACACTTTTGTACATATTTATGCAGTGGCAAACAAAGTAACATACGGAGAAAGTTAAATTTATGTTATAAAAATATTTGTTGAAAACTTTTTGAAGTCCTTAAAAAAAACTTTGGACAAAAATATTTAAGGACTCTAAACCAATACTGATCAGGTTATGTCCTTGTTGTTTACTTCCTTGTTTATCTATTCTTTCATTTAAGTTAAAACTTTTGCTGATACTTTGACAATAGTTAACTTCATACTTAACTGTTATTGGTTAGGGAGAACTTGCATTGGTTATACTCTAAAAATGGTCTCCATTTGCAATGAATGGACTGTTCATAAAAAGTGATTTGTTAGAGGAAGTGAGTTTTGAACTGTTTCATCTGGTGCTGTCTTAGCTCAGTGACTAGTTTACCAGTGCAGGGGCCCCAGACAGCCAAGTGGTCTATGGCACACTTCATCTCTGTCTGCATTTGGATTGAGTCCTGGATCAGGCATCATGGGTACTTGAGAAAGCTTGTCAGTAGTGTTCCATGGGTTGGTGGTTTTACCAATAGTCTTCCTCACTAAAATATACTAGCCTTCCATGTATAGCCTAGAACATGTTGAACAATGATGTTAAACCAACAAAACCACAATAAATTTTTTGAGGCACTTTGTGGAAATCAAAGCTAACAAGACTGCATTCAGTTTTCAAGGCCAGTAAATCTTACTTCAATCTTTGCGTTATCATGCCTTTATTTTGTTTATAGATTGCCCTCACCTTATTAGGATTGTGTGAAAGTGGTAAAAATTGCAAGACAGTGGGTCAAGTTGTCTTTTGCATGGATGTACATTTTGTTTAAGGGTGGATAGGGCACTATTTTATCTACTTAACATACTTGCTGTAAGTCAGGTTCAACTGCTGACAGATCCAGATTTGCTGTGGGTAATGCATAAGCAATGTTGGATCTACACAGTTTGTGAGGGGTAATCAATAGAACACAGACTCTGACCTGCTTGCATATTCTGTGATGGTTGATCAGAGTCTACTTGCATTTTTACTCTGCTTATAAGTGATATGCAGTATGGGTAATCCTATATCATTATGAACTAGTATCTATTTGTGGTTTAGAAGTTGCTATGAACAATACAATTAAATAACTTTCCATAAATGTCATTTTTGTTAAAGGCCCATCAGCAGATTCAGACACAAATTAAATGTAACTTTTGATGTAACATACAACTGTTTCCCCCTTCCTTCACCCCAAAAACTTCAGTACATTTCATATACTGAAGCTACTGATGGACTGAAGGAGTTCTATTAATCAAATTTTGAAGTTTTAGATTTATTTGAAAAGTAAATTTAAGATTAAGATAAGAAAACAGTTTAGCTGAAGTAATATACAGTACATGAAAATGGACTGACCATGCAGTGTACAGTACCAGTGAATGTAATTCATTGACAGTGCTGGTGACCCAGTATATTGACACTTAGGGCTAACAGTACTTATAACATATAGATATTACACAGTGCATTAAGAGTGTAAATCAGTATCAGCTGCATAGGTATGAGTGGCAAATAGTCACTACATTTTGTGTGTTCTGTTCCTTCAGTTGGCTGCAGATAGTAAATTTCTTTCTGAAGATGTACAATGTCTTCTTTCTACAAGACAAAGGGCTGTGCATTTCCAAGCAGCATGTGCATTTCTGACTTGTTTATGATGTGATTTTTATTAAGATATTAATGTATGTATATTGTTTTACATTAAAGACTTTAACGAAAGTTGTGACTTGTTATTCTTCTGTAGTTTCTGGCCCTGTCCATACTTTGCTCAAACTGGTGGCCTAGTGATTAGAGCATCTGTCTTGGATATGGGATGTCGTGGGTTTGATCCTCAGGCGAGTCACACCAAAGACTTACAAAAATGGTACTAACAACTGCCTTGCTTGGCGCTCAGCATCAAGATGTTAATGTTAGGACTGGTCGGCCTGGTGTCAGGATAATGTGATTGGGTGGGACATCATGCTACATTTCTGTGGCATGATGTCCCAGTGCTAGACATCACTATAAACTGCCACTGCAGACATCATAGCAATGTGACTGAATTTTTTTTCAAAGCAATGTTAAAAATCTAAATCACAACATCACTTTGCTCAAACTCATTTTGGGCCTAGTGAACAAGCTGGCATTGATATTGTTAGATTCACATTTGTGAAAAAGCTTGGATCAAACTTAATTAGCTTACCAATACTGCCTCTTTTAAGTATTTTCCCGCTGCAGTAGCAGAATGGGGAATGTTTTTACAATGCTTTCTATCCATATGTTCATCCTAAATTTGCTTTAATGTGAAAGTATATGTAGTACTCAACAGTCTATTATATTTCAATTATCAGTCATAAATAAATTATCTGATAAGATTTTTGAGGTCATAACGGCAGTTTTTCATATTTTTAAATACATTTTCTAAGTTTTTAGACTTTGCATACTTTCTTGACCTTTTTATATGATTAAGCAAAAAATCACATGAGATAAATTGAAATTTGGTATTGTGTAGATGAGATAATTAAATTTTCATGCCATTATATTGGAAATAGTAAACATTTTGATTTTTCTTGAATTATCTCTATTCAAAGCTATGACTCTTTATTACAAGGGATATTCATTTGAAGCCCTGAAGATGTTCTGGTATCAATTTTTCTACATTATATTATTGACTGTGCTGATGCCATAACAAAGCAGTGAATTGTTTTTTTTTTATACTTAGGGATAGGTGTCATTTTGAAGAACGTGAAGTAATTCCTATATTATGCACTTAAATATATAACCTTTTGTTCTCCATAGCATATTTGCTGAATAGCATTCAGAATCCATCAGAGCAGAGATTAATATTTGTTTGGACTCGATGCCATTGCTAGATATTTCAGTCATCCCCCTGCAAAGGTCAAGGTCATAGCAAAAGAAAAAGTTCAGCGACTTGCATCCTTATTTGGAGCATAACTTGTGAACCAGTCAAGATGTTTAACAGAAACTTCTGTGATGTATAGATACTATGTTGCCTACAATAGAAATACACCTTGCTTCAAAAATGTCAAGGTCACAGCAAGCAAACAAGTAACTGACTTGTATCTTTCTTCAGGAATGTAATTTTTGACCAACCTAACAGTATTTTGAGGCAACTTAAGCTATTCTTTCTGAACAGACTGTCATATCAACTTTGAATTTTTATTGAACAATTTGTTACAAAATGCAGTTAACTTTCAAAATTTTTACTTTGGTGGCCATCTTGAAAATCATGGTGATCATGTATTGTCCAGAGATTACTACCACATACAGAAAGTGGTTCATCTAAAATAAATAATGTGCTGATCTAATGTGCAACTTAGTTGCCATGGTAGCCATCTTAAATGATAAAAGTTGTTTCTAGTTAACCAGTTAAATTATGGACACTGGAAATTGATTGAATAGAAGTAGCTTTTGATCAATCTTAGCATTTTTGTATATCTTGGTACTATTGTTAATGTGTTTGACAACTAGCACACACGACCTACTTCCAAAAAACAAATAGATCAATGGTTCTCATGAACTAAAGCAATACCCTGACAAAGATACATGAAAATATTGTGACTACCACTGAAGTTGCAGAGTCTTTAACCCTGGGAACAAGCTGTAAACAACACGGTCATTTTATAGGAAAAGTAGGTAACTGGTCACTTCACCCTGTGGCAGTTAAGAATTATATAAGCAAGTGTCAAAAGCTTGAGAAAATGGCTGGAAAACTGATTTCTAAAATTAAGATATGTTCACCTATATAAAGTAATTTGTGTCAAAGTAGGTCATTACAATCTACATTCCCTAAAGGGTAGTTTACAATTATTTAAATAAGACCATAACTTTGTTTCATTAACATGAAATGCCTACATCTACTGTGAACTTAAATTATGAATCTTTTTGATGATATCCCACTAGAGAAAATATGCTTTTTAAAAAGGGTGTTTATATATAACAAAATGTTTGTCCTATCTTTCAAGGAAATTTTTTTATGCTTTGCTTTTCAAGAATATTTACCTTTTATCTTGTATGACTTTGTTTACATTTATGGAAAGGGTTTTATTCCAAAATTTGTTTGCTGCAACTAGTACCATTACTTTTTGGGAACCTAACTTCTGATTGGCAAGATGTAGTCAGGATTGTGTTCATGAAGCACTGAACCTTAGATATACATATATGCATATTGAAATTTGTCAGGAAGATAAACTTAGTAAACAAAAATCTGTTAATCAAGATATAGGTTAAAAGTTCATTATCTCCCATTCTTTTCCAGTGATGTACTAGTACAAATGGCAGTTTTCAGGAATTTTCATCTTATACTAGCATATATACTTTTAATTGCTCCTTGAATGTACTAAATTTGTGTTAACTATATTTATTATAAGGCATATATAACAAATATAAGTTCATTAAGAATTAGAGAATTTATCCTTGATCCACTTTTCTGATCAAAATTGTCAATCTCAGCGACTGATTTATAAAGAAATGAAAAATATAATTTCATTTATACATGAAAATTATACAGATACTATTAATATGATTTTTCTCTTTCTGTAAGTAGGTCTAACAACCAAATATGTTCAATCACATTTCATTTCATGAACTTGGTCAATAAATTGATCAAAGACAGAATGTGTCATCTGTCATAATTAATTTGTCTCATCACATGTCCTTCACAGCAGCTCTGAATTTTATGAAATTTATTTTACAGAAGCACACATCCAATAATTTGAGCCTGAATATGCAGAGGGCTCACTTAATTTGCACTTAATTCTCACCCTAACACATTATATTAGTGGAGTTAAGGAGCCTGGACAGTATTAGCGTGGCACTAACTGAAAGTGATGAATAGACATCAAAAGTACAGCAACCCCTATGAGATCAATGGCAAAGCTACTGTTACATAAAAATTTAGAAATTATGAATAACTGACCCATAACTACTTAAACTTGTAAAAAATTTGACATAAAAGAAAAGAAGGTAACAGAGACCTATTTTCCTTTGCAGTAGTTCAACATGAAAAAGAGATGTAACAAATAAGTTACATGAAGATACATAATGACTAAAATAAAACATGTTTGGAAGTGACCTGTAGGTGGTGACATTAGTGTATGAAAGGTAGGTCAGTGACCAACTTTATACAGCTGTAATTCAGAATGGTGCAAGAAAGTTATGTGTACCAACCTCGCCTTCTCCATCTTGAACCCTGGCACAGCTATAAACTTTGATGACTCAGTTTAAGTTTATCACTAGCTGAAACTTTTGGCTTCAGAAGAAAGTTGGGAATAAAAGCCTGGGAACTTCATTTGCAAACAATCTCACCACAACATAATTGCTAAGCATGATTTGGATTTCCTGCAAAGTAACACCTTTTTCGGGTCAACTTCTATATATTACTCAAGTAAAATATGAAGCCCTTAAGCACTTGGATTGCCAATTAGCTATCCAGGATAAAAATGAAGTCTTGCATTTACAGGTATATTGTTGGCAAATGGCATGATGGCATGAACTGAGTCATTGAAAACATGAAAATCCAACAATGCTATGTAGCAATGTTATAAATGGTGTGAAAACAGTAAGTAGAGCATCAGAATGGTAATCAATGGATTGGTGCATCAGTATTTACCCAGTAAGCCCAAGTTGGCTGCCTTGAATCAATGGATTAATGCATCAGTATTTGCCCATGTCAGCCCAAGTTGGCTGCCTTGAATCAATGGATTAGTGCATCAGTATTTACCCAGGTCAGCCCAAGTTGGCTGCCTTGAATCAATGGATTGGTGCATCAGTATTTACCCAGTAAGCCCAAGTTGGCTGCCTTGAATCAATGGATTAGTGCATCAGTATTTGCCCAGGTCAGCCCAAGTTGGCTGCCTTGAATCAATGGATTAGTGCATCAGTATTTGCCCAGGTCAGCCCAAGTTGGCTGCCTTGAATCAATGGATTAGTGTATCAGTATTTGCCCAGGTCAGCCCAAGTTGGCTGCCTTGAATCAATGAATTAGTGCATCAGTATTTGCCCAGGTCAGCCCAAGTACATCCTTGGGAAAGGTAGTTAGCTCCTATTTCCTTGGTATAATATAGCCAATAATATACTCAGAGTGACATTAAAACGAAACAAAACAGTCCCTTCCCTGTAAAAATGTAAAATGACTTAATCCACAATCATTGAAAAATATGTGAAAAATACAAATGCTTATCTTACCCCCAGATAAAGTTGCTAACAGTTGAAGCAATGAAAATACAACAAAAACAATATTCACTTCGCAATGGCTGAACATTCGAGAGAAATCCAAAAGATTTTGTGATGCATGTTACCTGCACCAAGTGACAGCTTAAACTTTTAAATATTTAATATGTAAATAGCCACCTATTGCTGATAATGAAATGTAGTTCCATAGAAATTTATTTATAGCATCTATAATTTGTATAGACCAGAAAGATGAAATTTTCTCGTTCCAAAAGGTCTGGATTTGTTAAGTTATAGAAGTCAATTCATAATGTTATTGTCACTGGGTATTTCATTCAATTTAGAAATACCCTATCTAAGATCCATGAAAATGCAATGCCTAAAACTGTAAATAACTAAAGGAAACAAATATAACAATGATATTTTGATAGCATTTGCCATTTTGACACTTGTATAGGTGATATCGGGAACAGTAGATAAAAAGATTACTTGTTTCAAAAATCAAATGACAAGTTTTCATCAAGATATATTTTAATAATGAAGTTTCATACAGAAAATTTTTTACATTTGGATAGATTTATTGAAAATTACTGTTTTAAGTTTAGAGGCAATCTTTAATACAAATCACATCATTGTTGGCATGTATATATGGTATATCTGGTGTATAAAACATTAGTTATCAACATCAGTTCAGTGTACTGTCACTTCTATAAAGTACATGTAACATGTACCATCTATACTTGCTTATGAGTCCAACTGCAAACTGCACAGACATGATGCCAATGCATAACGCATTAACAGATCTGGATCTGTGCAGTTTTTAGGAAGTACTTAGTAGAACAAACAACACAGACCCTGATCTATAAGTACATTATGCTATGGCAGATCAGGATCTGTGCTGTTTGCAGTTTGACTCGACTTATAAGCGTATATATTGTAATTTTAAAATTACAGAATACTTAATAAAACATCATTTAACAAACACCTGAACCAAAGCACTTAGCAATAATAATGTCATAATAAAAAAATACACATCATTTTAAAAATTAAAATTTTTATTATGATTTCATTAGACAAATTTTGTTTGCAAATATAAATAAAATTTATATTACTGAACAAGACAGTCAAGACAAAGCAATGTAATATAAAATAATGCAAAAGAATACACATCATTCTGAAAATTCAAATTTGTGTTATATTTCATTAGACAAATTTTAACTGCAAAATAAAACACTCATAATAACAACAAAAAGCATTTACATTCTTGAGCACATATTTCCATTAATTGTGCATGTCAAGATTAAAGTCAATTACATGTGATTCTAAATCTTGAGTTTTGCCAGAATCCACAATATTAGTTTTGTTAGCAGGTCATATTTTAAAGGCAGTGAGGTCTTTAACCTTACTTATTTTAACTGTATGCATTATCTGAAGAAAGTTGCATGTTCAAAGGAGGAGGAAGTGCCATATATATACTCCTAGAAGGATGGATCTAACTGCAAACAACTTGGGCCCTGATCTGTAACTACATGATAATGATTGCTCCTAACAAAATGCATCAACCCTGATCTGCTGGCATATTAAGGAACTGCACATCTGGGTCTATGCAGTTTTCAGTTGGACCCAATCTCAAAGTGAGTCTATACAGTATATAGACTGAACAATGTAATTACTGAACATGTACTGTTTAGAAAGTCCTATCTTTTGGAGAGACAAATCATTAATACCATTATTGCATCCTGGAGCTGCTTGTAAAGAGAAGTGACTAGTATATTAATTGTATAGATATATAATAAAAAAACACCTAAGACTATTGACTCACTGATGGTATATAAAAGAAATAGATGATTATGGAGAACATAATGACTCAACTACAATTGGATACTGACATACCAACAGCAAAAAATATACTCAAAACAATCTATTATATAAGTATTTAACTTGAATTCCATTAAATAACAATATTTTTAATACAAGAATAGACTCTATTTCCATACTGGGATTGGGCGGGTGGGAATTTGAAACAATTAACTTATCTAATTTGACATCTATAGACACTTTGCTCAAGAATGCTTTATCACAAATCATAATAAAAAAAAATTGATAAAGGTATTATTTTCATAGCAGCATGTTACTTTAAGATTAAAAATCTTAAATAAAACTTTAAGGTATGTAAGTCCATATGTTTTATATAGTGATTCACAATCAGCTTAAACTGATTTAGTTTAATTCATTTAATGTTTAAAGTGAATACAAATATAAATGGCAGATGCACTGGATATAAGGTTTTGTAATTTACTAGTTTTTTCCCTTTCCACATACATCAATCTAATTCTTTGCAAAATCTGCACAGAACATTGCTGTGAACATATCTCTTTAATCACTGGGTAGACATTTCTTTAATCACTGGGAAGACATGGAATTAAAATTCCTTGTTTTACTTCCAGGCTTCCAACATTATTAATAATATCACAGACGAATATTAATACCAATATCAAACATGATCATAAATAGGAAGTCAACTAGTACTGTAACTGAAAATAAAAATAATAGAGATAGTAACTTACTATTGTAATTAGATTTTATATAAAAAAAACCAGTCAAATAAGTTATTAACTCTAAACTTGGCACTCAGGGAAGGTTTTTTAATAAAGGTATGTGTCAGGGTACTTTGATTACTCAAATATTTCATATAAAATAAACAAAACAAAATAAAACCTTCCTTGGTATGTTTTCCTGGTACAGCCTTTATCAGTTTTTTTTTCTGAAGAAACAAGGTGAAAATTAAATATAAAATAACTCCAAAGTTGGTCAAGTGAAAATTAAAAGGCTAAATTATTATTTAAACAAAAAAACCCAGAAAACTAAATATTTTCTGGACATGCATGTACTTTAAATCAGAACTTTGTTGTATAGGCTCCCACTAGAATTTGCCATTGTTAACAAATTATACCTTGAAAAACATTTGAATGTCTGTTGGAAAGTGGAGTTTTTCATTACACATTTAGTTCCTATTTAGTGCTGTTGAATGGAATGCTTAATTCTGCATTTACTTCCTTTTCAAGTTTAGGCTTTATTTATATTTCTCACTAGTCTTTATTTACATATATGTAACGGCATTAGATTTTGGTGACCACTTCAACTAACATATGATTTCCTAAAATTATGATGAATTCATAGTATCATATTGGCATACATGTATTTCACATGCTCAACAGCATTATTCCCAATTCAGTCCATAACTATGATAAATACTATTATACTGAAGACAATTATTGCAAATTACTGTTTCAATTAAATTAGATAATTTTATGCTCTTTAAAACTTAGCAATTTACAGCACAAATCTCATGCAAAGGTAGATTTCAATTCCAGATTCTTTGAAACATGTGTCATCATGCATTATGGAGCTCTTTTTACCATGTCTCAGTTCCTCGGACTGGTCGACTCTTGAACTTCCAAACATCCTGAAATAGTTGTTGGTGTAAATCTGTAATCTTACACAGGATCAACAAACTTTATGCATTTTACAACAAAGTTACGAATGACATGCATTGTATATTTCTTCCATTACTAAGTTAGTTCATGTATATGCACTTATCTCAGCAGTACTGATTCAGATCTGCTGTTACTTAATGTGCTTACAGATATGGAACTATGCTATTTATGTAACTTGTTTTCTATTTAAGATCAACATCAATCCTGATCTGCAGCACATTTTGTAGACCTGGTTACACACTGCACTTATTCATATCATAGACCTGGGAATATACTGCAGTTGTAGGTATAAATACAATATTATCACTAAAGAATATCTGTGATATTTATTTATAAATTAAAAGACATTAAAGACTGTAATCAGCTATGCTGCTGAGAGTGAAAGAAAATGGATCATTAAGAGAATGCCACTAACTATGCATGTGCCACAGACAGTATGTTCCTTAGATACTATGTATGTGCCATAGGCACTAAGTATGTGCCATAGACATTATGTATGTGCCATAGACACTATGTATTTGCCATAGACATTATGTATGTGCCATAGACATTATGTATGTGCCATAGATACTATACATGTTCCATAGACACTATGTATGTGCCATAGGCACTATGTATTTGCCATAGACATTATGTATGTGCCATAGATACTATGTGTGTGCCATAGACATTATGTATGTACCATAGACACTATGTGTGTGCCATAAACATTATGTATGTGCCATAGACATTATGTATGTGCCATAGACACTAATGGTGTGCAAAAAAGACCTTTGCTGACTCTTCACATCCGGTTGCTATGTTGAAGAACTTAATAGAAATTTTAAAGAAATAAACATGATGGCACAAAAAGGCTGATAAATTATTGGGTCACAAATATGCAAAGTTTAAAAATGACAACAACTGCATCCGAATACAAAATTTTGCTTGGAAATGATTCTATGAGAACACTTTTCATCATTTTAGAAATGTTAAAAATTCAGAACAATATATCACCATAATAACATTAACTGACTGACAGCTAGTGGTTGGTGGTTCTAGTTGTGACATTATTTCATTAGTATGTTTAAAATTCACTGATGAGCCATGGTGGCTCAATGATGGACTCACTTGACCAGGCCAGGTATGCTATAATGATGTGTCCATGTTTAAGGCATAGCTTCCAATTGTCTTGGCGCAATATAACCTTTTAAGTGTTGATGTTTCCATTCAAAACTAAACAAATATGAATGACATGTTATATGATGTGTGTACATAAAAACTCTGCATGATTACCGAGAATGTGACATCTTCTTTCTTCAATGTTGGGTATCTCCTGCACACAAGATCTGCAATTTCATCAGCTATGATGTCCTGGCTGGTACCTTTCACATCAATAAAGTAGCAGTCAGCACTTGCATAGTGACAGGATATTGACTAGAATGAAAATACTTGCATAGTGACAGGATATTGACTAGAATTAAAACACTTGCATAGTGACAGGATATTGTCTAGAATTAAAATACTTGCATATTGACATTATATTGACTAGAATGAAAACACTTGCATAGTGACAGGATATCGATT
The DNA here is from genome assembly GCA_016746295.1 of Potamilus streckersoni. Lineage (NCBI taxonomy): Eukaryota > Metazoa > Mollusca > Bivalvia > Unionida > Unionidae > Potamilus > Potamilus streckersoni. Next base: position 2,205,701 of record JAEAOA010002240.1, read on the forward strand.
AGAATTAAAATACTTGCATAGTGACAGGATATTGACTAGAATTAAAATACTTGCATAGTGACAGGATATTGACTAGAATTAAAATACTTGCATAGTGACAGGATATTGACTGGAATTAAAATACTTGCATGGTGACAGGATATTGACTAGAATTAAAACACTTGCATAGTGACAGGATATTGACTAGAATTAAAACTTGCATAGTGACAGGATATTGACTAGAATTAAAATACTTGAGAGATGAAATATGGCCACTGCTGGCTACAAGTGATTAGTAAGAAGATATATTGTAAATCATGTTGCCTTTTATAATTATTGTGAATGTTTCTAAAGAAACAAAATAAGACTGTCACATACAGGAGTCCACTTTGTCAAGTTTTAAAGATGGATGTTTTAAACAGAATGATACAAAGAAAAAGGGCTGTGTAGGTATTTTATTGAAATATTGGAATATAAATATTATTTTAAAAATAAAAAAATATAGGAAAATCTAAGAGAACTACACATATTCATAATATGAACACTGCACCACTTCTCTCAGTCATTGCAGTACACTGAAACCCCACAATTACCAAATTGTTATATCATGAATTCAGATATAACACTGCAACTGTGGGTTCTACTGAACTTTATTTTGTAAAATGCTCACTCAAGCACAAAGCATACATGATTCTTCAGGTCGAATAAAGTGTATATACAATAGTTCTGTCATATAATGTCCCTAGGTTTATTCAGGTCAAAATGGTTTACGGGGTTTATACAGGTCAAAATGGTTAAAAACAATAGTGTTGCTATATAATGCACATTTCTTTCTTCAGGTCAAATAAGGGGTGACAAATAATAGTTCCATCATATAAAACACATCAGTTTCTTCATATCAAATCAGGGTAAAACATCAGTTGTTGGATAATGCATATTTATTTCTTCAGGTCAAATCATGGATCTAAAAACAAAAATCTAATTTCTCTTTGACACTCCTATAATTAGGGTGTATTCTGCACAAAAAAAAAGGGTGATGTGTTATCAGTGAGTCCGAGTTGCACTTTTGAAAAATGAACAAGGCCATCTGGATAGACTGATAGATAATGCCAAAACCTGTGTAAAATACACTTGTATTACTGAGTGGGATATATCCCAAATAAATTGACAATTTACAATTGTTCTAATTAAATCCAAAAAATTCAAAATGCTTAACATTTTAAATATATTTTTGATATAAAAATATGCTTGTTTTCAAGGTATGCCATTATCTAGGTTTTATCGTACTGCATCTTCAGGATGCATACTCATACCTTTCTGAAGCCTTCAGTCTTATTCATTCCTGATCCATGGATTAGCAGTGGATGGAAGAAGACAGTGTCCCCAGCCTCCATCTCTAGATGTACACGGGGCTGGTCAGGGCTGTAGTCTCGAACACCATGGTACATCTTGTTCACGCCACCCTGGAAATTTACAATAAACAATTTTAATTTAAAAACTTGTTATTACTCTTATATTTTATAAGTATTTGAAGCTACACTGACTAATGCATTTTGTGATATTAATTGCATTGAAATTTTTTAGCACCTTTACAAACCAAGCATTGATAAACTGCTTCCTTCCACATCAATCTACTGCATATGAACTTAAGCAAAACAGTCTTGCAAGTGCCCTTTTATAAATTAAGTATTACTATCAGTGAAAGGTGAAATCTACTGACCAATGAAAGAGCTTGTTACACATGTATATATTAAATATGAAATAATTTGAAACTTGAAAGAATAATCTTGTGTTAACAGTTTACACTGGAAAATTTGCCATGTGACATTTGCTGCCTATGGAGATTGCAATTATCCCTATTGTTTATCAAGGTAATGGATTGGATCATTTTCCTCCAGATGAAGGAGTGAGTGATACTGTTTCATTTATATCATTTTAGAATTGATCATACAAGCCTAAGTTCATTGTTTGAAATCAGATCAGATATATCAATTCCAGTGTGGTAACTCATATATAAATTATTGTTTTGAGTAAGAGGAGCTACTTTTTTGTGGATCACTGTTAATTGCATCTTTATATTTTTAGTTTGTAGCAACCATAAAATCCCTGAAAACGAGTACTTCACCAAAAATAATGAATTCTTCTTGCAGGGCAACTCACAAGCTTATCAGACACCTTCAACAACAATTTGTCGGTGCAAATTTAAAAAAATGTAAATAAAAACAATCAAACTGAATATTTCAATTTTAAATAAATTGTGAGGTTGACATTACAAGAATGCCATTATATTACAGTAAAATTTATGTTCTCTTCATTTAAGAGCTTTAGTATTTAAATCATCATGGGTGAAAGGAATATTCTTTGTATCCTGTGTTGGGGCAACCCCAACTCTTTAAATAGAAAAGACCTCAGAAGTTTTGTACCCCTACAAAAAAACCTGCTTGTAAATACATGTACTTACCTCCCACTGGGGATAATCATGTTGGAGTAATTCCCCTTTATGAGTACCAGGGAGTACCACAAGACAGCCATTCTCTCGATTGACCTTCTGCATAGCTGTCCAAGAGCACACTATTTTCTCTGCTGGTCTGAATGGAAAATAGTGCAAATCTTGGTGCATGGGGTGCCGTGATGTTTTCTTACCTAGAATGTAAAGAAGTGAACAATATTATTTATGCATTATTTCCACAGAATAATGTTTTCGCCCCCATAAAATGCATTATGAAGCACTATTCTTTTACAAGATTTTCATCATCTCTGACACAACCTAAATATGGTTGAAGCAATGACAGCCACTCCCAATAAAGATCAAGTAAATGACTTTAAGTGATACAAATATCACATTATTTATGAGTAATGGGTGAGACAAAAATATCCTATCATATAAAAGGCCATAGCTTTAGGGTAAAATAATAATTTTGTTTTTTAATCATGCAATTCTGTTTAAAACAATTGTTTCAACTAGACTGCCATTATTTATTATTAATTCACCACTGCCATTATTTACTATTAATTCACCATATGATTAACAAGAGTGTGCAGAACACTATATCTGACTTGAAAACTCAATAGCTTCTTATATTACCTTCAAAAACTTTAACACAATTTCTTAACATAACTGATATCACTGAAAGCTTATCACAGTCTATACAATTACACATATTATGTGCAGTTTCATATTTTTGATATTACAACATGTTAACATATACATGTAACCTTTTTTATGTGATTGTGGTCCAAAATAGCCCATGAAATTATTAATCAGAATGTTTGGCTTATCCTTGTGAAAATAATATTAAGAAATAAGTTCTTTGTAAAAAAAAACAAAAAAACCCATATGTACAAAAAAACCCTAAGTTTCCCATGAACGACTGATACTCTACTGTCTGAAAAGAATATAAAGAAATTGATGAATGGAATGATGGAAGGAGATGTATACTCCAGTCCCCTGTGCTTCCATTTGTACAAACTGTCCATCTTCATCAGTATTTACAGTGAACATTACCATCCTAGGTTGCCTATTTATAAAGCCATTTTAATGGTGCTGTCAACAATATGGCTGCTGAAACTTTGCTCCATGGAACAAACTGCATATGAAATCACATGGTAAATTGGGTGGACTCTCGGGGTTAGAGGCAGTTCTTTGTAAGAATTTAAGCCATCCATTGCCCTTGGTTTGTAATAGGAATTGAGTACAAAGGCACAAACTGGCCACAGAGTGGCATGGAACTGACATGGTACTATACAGTATGTATGGATTTCTTGGCCACGTGTGGGCCTGTGTAAAGATGCTGGGATGGAATTTGTTGTATTAGATCATCATAAGCAGTCCATTCAATAACATTGGAAAGCTAGAACTCAGTATCAACAGTGAATGATCACTATCAGATAGCATGAAGATAAATTGGGGTGGAATGATCCCCTTCTCTGTGCTTTTTTCCACATTTATTCTTGAGAACCCTAAATTTTAACTTTGAAATGATTTTCAAGAATGATCAGACAAGCGGTCATGAAGCAAGCCGGGTGCTTCATGGCACTCTTTGCGGGTGTGGGATTTTTACTTTTAACGTAGCTTTAACAATTTTTCAGTCATATCGCTACAATGTCTGCAATGTGACAGTTTATATAGTAATGTCTAGCACTAGGGCATCATGCCGCAGATATGTAGCATCAATTCCCACTTGGTCACATCATCCTGACACTGGGCCTACCAGTCTTAGCACTAACCTCTTAATTCTGAGTGCCAAAAGAGGCAGCTGACAGTACTATTTTTATAAGTCTTTGATATGACTCAGCTGGGTTATGGCCCTGCAACCTCCCACATCTGAGGTGGATACTCAAACCACTAAACCCCAGAGTGGTCGGCACGGTGCATAGACTGAGCCTTAAGAGTGCTAGGGCACAGCATACAGGATGCTGATCAATGTAAGCTGGCTCAAAATTCAGCATAATAGACAGGATATGCTTCATTACTGACCTCATAAAGTCAGGTTCAGATAACAGTCAGGTTCAGATAACAGAGTCCAATAGTGATGGAACTGGGCCACTGTATCCTTCATAACTTTGTTAAATTCCTTATGGTTGTAATGTGTTATAGGATATATGCTACACAAAGCGGGTCCTTATGGCACCTTGCAAAATGGTAACTGAGGTGTATACTGATGAGATCTTTGCCATTCCCACCCATGGCTGCTATGTGTATGTATGTGGCTGATCCATGAAAATGCCTTGTGGTATGAAGTAGGCAAACTACACAAAGACCTTCTGTCTATTGGCTTAAATGGTGAGATCAACTGTGGTAGTTACCTGTTGCAGACTGAGACTTATGACAGTCTGATTTTGCTGGAACAGAGCAATTTAATATTGCGAGACCTTGTTCGATTATTTGTGCTGAGAAAGGTTAGGGCATATTGGATCAACAAAAGCAGTCTATACTACTGTGTGAGATAATATCTGTGTAGGCCTCGCTTTAATCTTGATTTTACACCAATGTAGTCAATAAAGGCCTACCCTCATTGGCTTACAATGTACAATCAACTGTGGTGGTGAGATATGGTAACTTCCATATGATTGTTAAGTAAAGACTCCCTTCAACTGGCAAAGCTTGAGAACAAATTGAAGCAACATTCCCTGGGTACTGAGGCACTATTCTGGTTAGGCTGATTCATGAGACTGCCTCTATTACTTGGGATCAGCAAGTTTGTCAAAGATAAATCATCTGGGGCCAACAATGGACAATCGGCTGAGGTACTGACCCAATGCAATCAGAACCATATTGCAGAGTCCAGTCAAGGAGAAACAGGGCCATCTGAGTTGGCCTGACATTGTCCAATTCAATAAGCTGGAATAAGGTATGGGATATTTAATCCACACAGCCGCTCCATATTTCTTTAGTGCAAGACAGTAACTGAGGTAAATTGCGATTTTTTTTCCCCCTTATTGGCAACAAACTATATCATATGCCAATTTTTTTTGGCAAAAGCCTTTTTGGCTGTTTAATTTGTACATACAATCACGGATTTGGAGTGGAGAAATTTGAAAAGACCATGAAAGGAAGCCACAAACTTGGATACACAATGCACTGGAATCTATGTTACATAAACAAATCCTTTGTTCGTATTGACAAACCCATCTTTATAGTGCATTGTTACATCATAATCCACTTACATTGACATCTTGCCTGAGTACTGTATGCTGTGATATACTCAATTATGCTACTGGACCTACAATCAATGGATCTCTGAAGATGCAAACAGAAACAACTACAATTAATTGAGCAACAGCTAATCCTTCTGATGATTATATAAAACATACCAATAAAATAGGTTTGCTGAAACTTTAGAGAAAACAGATTACCTTTGAAGTACTGACTGCTGTGTATAAATACAAAGCAAATGGAAAAAGCTTCAATCAGAATTATATACTGTCAAAAGTGCAACTGTATCATGGATAAACGTAAGTTAGACATTGCATGTTCATTGTCTCATTCTAAGAGTAAGAAAATTAACAGCATTTTGGATTTAGGACAAATTCATCAGACAATACAGTCACTTAACTTGATGTTGTACCTGACAGTCCAACTTCATCTACATTTACATGTAGTGATGGTAGTAATGCTTCAAGTGCATAATGATGAACAGGTCAAAAGTTCCCAAACATTTCTTGACATCTGGAAACTTGAGCATCCATGGCCGAGACAAACTTAAAACAGATGATCTGTCAATTCATTTACAACTGGGTGTGATATTTTGAAGGAGTGTCTCATCAAACACGAATCCAGGTAGATTAAGTAATATCTGTTAATTTTGTTCATTCATCTTTTACTTTTGAAATCAAATCCTGTGTTACAACTCCAGGGACTTAAACTACACAACAAGAAATAGCAAACAAAAAACAAGTTTTAAGCAATTGAAAATAATTTACTTCTCAAAATACAGGAATGAAAGAATTAAATTCAATAATAGTATGGTGAATGAATTCCTATTTTCTAAAAGTTCTTTAAATTTCAATAGTTTCAAGAAATCTGAATACGTTCCAACAATAAATGCCCCTTCTGTGTTTAAGTTTCAAATGTACAGAAAGATTTCCAAAGAATTCAAATAGTCACCGAATATTTTATTTACTACAGTACAGTTATTCTAAAGTGTCATGCAAAAAATACATCTTTTCACAAGCCAAGCAAGGAGATTGAATCCGAAAGTATGCAGATGGGGGCCTACCATCGGAAATTTTTTGTGGAATATTTAAGCACCATTTTTACTAAATATTTGCTGATTTTTGGGTAAAATACATATGAAATTCGCAACGGACATGCCATTTTGCCCAGTTACACATTCACCCCCCCATGCCCCATTTGATAGTCTGATCAGCTGTGCTGAAACTGCACAATAAAGAAAGGTTAGACTCAAGCATCTTCGACATACTTCGAAGAAACCACCTGTTTTACAGTGAGTAAAAGCACTAGCAATTGATTGACAAATAAATAATGCCCATTTTTGTTGTAACTAGCAATGCCTAAAAATAGGTGTGAATTTATATTAACAGTTCAAATGTGGTATCAAGCTACCATACATGTGATAATAATTTCCTACATTTTATATTCCACCTTATTTCCTTATTGTTAACTCATATATGCAAACAACAGTTTACTAAAGAACATATTTATTCCGAATTAGTTTTTTGGATGCACATATACTCCATGTTTCTTTATTCATTCTTTAAATTTATTGTTGGTAATTAATGCTTTTATATATGGTACATTAATGCCAGTTGTTGACTCATGTAAGTTTCATTGGTGGGAATGGAGATCCTAGTTTGCTTGTCGAGAAAAAATCTACTGCAATTCAGTGATCTTTCTTGGGATTTAGGAAGCAATTCACTAAGAGCAAAGCATGTAAAACATGTCAAAAACAAATTTCTGAATTCCTGGTTGATGGAGATGTACTTTATGAAGCTATCCATAAATAAAGGGTGTGTGTGTGTACACATTTAAATCCTAAATGCATGAAATTGACAATTATACATCACATTTTTTACATTGCAAAGTATGAAAATAGGCTTTTAGTATTGAAATATTATTAACTAAAGTTCCTTACAAAACTTTTATTTGGAAAATAATATACACAATATAAATTTGCTTTAATACCTGATGTTTCTATTAAAAAATGAGAGAGAGAGAGAGGCCAGGAATGGAGATATTTTACATTTGATAATGCAATTATTTCAGGTGACAACAGTCATACCTGTGCACTAACGGTGATGCGAGATGCAAAGACTATGGACATAGTGCAAAACTATCATATAATGATTTATTTTGTAATATTATGGCTGTATTGCTTGTTGTCAATAGAATAATAATTATTCAATCTTTTTCAATTTACATTGCCTATTAAAGTCATAGACTTGGAAAAATATTCACTACTTGTTCTGGTGACATTTTTTAGAAATTGGCTACAAAATACTGTGGTTGGCAATTGTTTTGGCAACAACATTTTGAAAGCCAGGACCATACCTTTAATCTGATGGTGAGGGAGGAGTTAGAGCTGTCACTGACCATGATAGTTTGGACTGCTTCATGGTTGATGAACCATGTGGAGTGGGTCTGGTGGCCGATTTGTACTGCTGCCAACAGACCCACTAGATTCAGGAAAAACCTCTGTGAAGCCAAATCTCTGAGAGAAAAATTTGAGAAGGTTGATTCTGCATGCGAGTCAACAATTTCTGTTATATCCCATATCAAAACAGTTTTGAATGTGAGGCTCAAAGAGATGTCTTGAATCACTTGAGTGGTAATCTTCATGAGGCAACTCTGATCTTGTGAGATCTTTGAGTATGCTGAATGTATAATCCATTTCAGCCATGAAGAAAGGGCTTTAGGGATAATGTCCTGTTTCTGACTTTCACTGGAAGGAAGAGGCGTTTGTGTGTGCTAAAACTTGTATCTGTGCATTTCAAGTAGAGCTTGAGTGTGCAAACAGCATCTTGCATGGCTGCTGCTATCATCCTGTCTATAGAAGAGAGTGAGCATTGACAATTCTTTGATTACCAATGGACAGTAACCTATATTTGGGTACAAAACCTGGTTGCATCCCTTCCCACTGGTGGGGGCCAGAGTGGTTCATAATGCCTGTAGAGTTGTAGGGGCAGTTTCTGAGCTGTCTGCCTCTGAACTTATACTATTCTTTCCCTAAAATTAATTGCGACCCAAATGGGGTTGTCCATAAAGCTAGTGAATAATGAGGTTTGAGTGACATGGAACACAGACATGCATCCCATTGTATTGGGTCAAAGTTGGCCCATGCCATCAAGGTATTGGCTATAGTATGGCAATCTGATCAGTTAAGGACCCTAGCAATCCTGGCCAATGCATCCTAAGTGTGGCTATTGTAGGATTTTTCTGCAAGTTGGAAGATTGTCAAAGAGGCCAACTCTAACACTGACGACATTGCAACGATGTTCTGAACTAGCCTGGATGATGTGGCATGGAACACATTCTTCCTGTCCTCTTTATAATGCAATGAAGACAACATGTGGATGGCTGCTAGATTCTTGTTAAGGGCTGGGAGATGTGAACTGAAAGCACCACACTGAGTATTATACCAGCAAGAAGAGAATGTCAATGTCCAAAGGCCTGGATGGAGAGACATATTTCTCACAAAAACACCAGTATAATAATGGTAAGTTTCCAACAGTGTTGCTAGATGGATGGATCTGTGAACTAAGATCCGCATACAGTCTATACAGCTGGACCATTTCAATGAATAGATCCCCGTGCTGTGAGAGCTGGATGGCTGGTAATAGCTGGAAGGCCAGTAATGGTGTGGTAGTCTTATAAATTGGATTCAATCAATCTGGTATGTACCCCATGTGCCCCAACTTACAGTCCCAAAGGCCATGCTTGGATATGCAGGGGTATTTAAGACCTCTGGGCTTCCTAAAATTGGGGGCATACTTCCCAAATGAGTCAGAAAAGGTGCACAAGCAAGCGATGAAGAAAGGGCAAAATTTGCAGTGATTTCAGGGGTTCAGTCATTGTCTCCTGTACCAAACAATACATCTTTTTAAAAGACAACTGAACCATTTCCTCATCCTCCCCTGCTGCTAATGTGACTGTGGCTGATGAATGCACCTGATGAACTTTGGAGGGGGACCAAATGTCCCCCACAAGACTCGCAATGGAGGTTGATTTGGGATGGATGCAGAGGACAGCAATGCATTCCTTTCTTGATGTAGTCCACCATTTCTTCCCCTTAGCTGCCTTTTGGATCACTAAAGCCCAAATTTCTTCCAACCATGTGTACATACAATACAGGAGCCATGATTATCCTCCCTTGCTTTAAACCTTTTGCCCTATAAGAACTGGATGACATTCCCACTAAAATGACACAAAAAAAGAAAAATAATCCATTGATTAGTAATGCAGTATATTACTAACTCACTAAATCACCCTCATTACTAACAGAAAAGTGAAAGAGTGTTGTGTTAGATGCCTAATGCTATGAACTGACATATAATGCATAGTTAAAAATTCTAACAAAAAAAACACCAAAAAAGAAGAATCTAGCAATACATCATACTGTATTCAAACTTGTTAATATCATCTCTGTTACAGAGTAAGCAAAAATAGTCAAAGTTGTGCTAAGTCAAAATGAACTTCTATTAGGTCAACGATAGCACAGTAACATGGTCTTAAATAGCCCAAGTCCCTAAAGGTAACAAAATTGCTCAAATTTGGTAGAAATTATAAACATAATGTATCTGACCTGCAGCAGAATGACTAATCCACACAAAAGATCCAAAAGGAATGCTGGATGGTTAAATCAGAACACAAAAAATGACTCAGATTTTCTGAGGTTAAACTGTATGATGTTATCAGTACAGCAGTGAAGCTATTAACTAGTGATGCTGGCAGTTGTAAGGGGGGTAATCAGCAAGGGTTATTGCCCTCTGTCTATATCAGATAGTCAGGAAAAGACGAGTTGTGCCTTTTAGTAAGGCTGGATTTGCGCGGTAAGAGGCTAAAATTCTAACATAATGTGATTGCCAAACACATCTGATGTAAAATCATTTTAGCCTGGGAGTGTTGGATTTGCAATGCAGTAGTAACATATCCGAGGAAGCAATTTGTTCATGAAATATGGATGTTCCACCAAACTGCTGAAAAATGAATATAACTGCAAAACCTAACTATATATGTGTGTGTGATTTGGAATTTAAGATAGCTTTAACAAATCTTCTGTCTTTGATACACCTTTGCCAAGGTTCAAACCCATGACTTCTGGATCCGAGGTGGAAGCTCTAACCACTTAGGCCAACAGAGAGCAGTCCAAAACCTTACTTAGTAGTGACAGATGGAAAAGGGCAAGAGTAACACAATGTACCTCTACCCAGTAGGGCATAAAATAGAGGGATTTTATTGGAGTTTATATAAATACAGGGATGCCTGGGAGGGAGGAAGTAAATAAATCTTAATTTAGTAGTGACAGATGGAAAAGGGCAAGAGTAACACAATGTACCTCTACCCAGTAGGGCATAAAATAGAGGGATTTTATTAGAGTTTATATAAATACAGGGATGCCTGGGAGGGAGGAAGTAAATAAATCTTAATTGAATGTTAAGAGCAAACCAACAAAGATATAAAGAAAAAACTTTCTGATACCTGGGTCAGGGGGTTTGTTAATCAACATGGTGTGACATGCAATGATGTTTTTTCCACAGAATGCCTCAATATAGTCAAGAATCTGAAATACAGATTTGATACAACTATTAGGAATCAAAATATCCTAAAATCATAAATGTACCTCATGTAAGGTAATTAATATGATTACCAAGAATTATTTCATATCTTTATCTAAATAATTTTTAACTTTTGGGTTCTCTTGCCATGAATATATTATGTGTGGTAACCAATCATTAATTCTCCTAATAGCTTGAATACTCTGCTATATCTAATTAACTGTCTGGTAAGAGAAAAGTAATATTTCAAAAAAAGATAGGGGATACTAACAGGGGGACAAGTTGGTTAGCTAATATGTTTATGGATGGAATATTCTTGTAATTATTGAGGAGTGGCATTTTTCTTTCATAGTACTTTGTGCTGTCTATAGAACACAGTGACCAACTTTTTATGCTAAAGTGTCCACTGATAAATTTTTCAAAAATATCTGCAGGCTCAGTATAAACAGGTTCTTACTATTCTCACAAGTTTCTTTCCATACACATCTATTAAGCATATATTTATATCTGACACATATAAATCCAGGGATCACACCAGGTACAGTGGGCAACAAAATTCACCAAAAAAATGAAAACTTCACTTTCTTTAATAAGGAAAGCAAAATGACTTAACCCTACAATTTTCTAGATGTTTACCAGGTGTTTGCTTTTAAGATGCTCCTTTGACCCAGCTGAGTAGTTACATTAGTGTATCCTGAGCATGGGTTGATCATGAATGAGTTGGACTCTACCAAAGCCTTTGGAAAGTGAGAAGAAGAAAAAGGTTAGAAAAAATATGCAAAATGTAAAGTTATCCCATGACAGCATGCATGTGTTCCAACACTTACAAGATCTACAACAACCTGCATGTGTTTTAACACTTTTAAGATCCATGTGAGTCACAAACTTCAAAAAGTTTCAAACCATCTAGGAATTATTTATTGATTATATTTGAGTACAATAATATTATGATGCTGATTTAAATAAAAGCTTGTTGTTTTATTTATGTTCATCCATCTAGCCATCAATGCATATATCTCTCTATCCAAACATATACTTTTAAGTATGAATATACTGCATATGACACATTCATACACTAACATGTTTATAATATACATACAATACAGAGAATTTTCTACTTGAAGATAAAGTATTGCTTAAAAACAATGATAAATACAAATATTTATTATCAGAAAAAAAAATTGAAAACAAGAGAAAGCAAACACACATTGACACAGTGTTTCTTCCATCGCTACCACTTCTTGTTCAGCTCTCACTTCTCCCTATTCCCTATCTTGTCTACAATGAGTACTCACTTTTCCCTTAAACTCTACTCTAGCTTCACCCTTGAAATCTTACCTGCATTATGCCTCACAATTATAGTTATTACCAAATTCAATTGATCAGATCCTGTGATTTTAATCCCACAAGACCCATATGATAAGAAACTGTCTTAAACATTTCTGAATGCAATACAGGTTGACATCACATGGATGCATAAATAAATATGCCATCATAGAAACCCAATTGGAGTGTACCAAAATGTAATCGTGTCCCACCAACATTGATATGAGTCAGTAATAATGCATTGCATTCATGTGTCAGTTTAAATTTTCCACACTAGCCAGACAGGTGTGGCTTCTATGGATTTATGGTACAATTGCATCAGAATGGCTGCAATATCATCAGAAATTGTTATACTCCAAACCTTAATTTGGAGCAATGAGAAGGGATATCATTCTCTACATCAGAGTACAGGAAGCTATAAGACAGTTTGCTCATGACACCCAGCACGTTAGGATATTATATTTTGTTGGATTTTTTTACCATGTGTTATAAGTAAAACAGAAATAGCTTGTCATTAAAAAAAAAAAAAAATCACACCCCTGACATCAATCCAGGGGGCATAATGCAAAGTTTGTCACATACAAACTCATCCTCCTGCTATGCCAGCATATACAAAGTTAATCAAAACATATTTGGAACTCTATAACTGAAATTTTTATACATTTGACCTTTGACTTTACCTCTCCCAAGAACCCAAACAGCATTATGCTCCATTAACACATGGTTACCACAAGGATAACTTAGCTGCAAGATTTTGTGTGAACTTCCATATACCGGTTTAGAAGATGTGGTGACGTGTAGTCAGAAAGAGAGAGGGTACCATTATTTTTATTTATCACAGTAATAAACTTCAAAGACTGAGGTATAATTGGATGATAGAGGTTGTAATGAAGTCATCAAGTGATACTGTGGATCATACTATTTTCAAGTTATTGAATTTTTACAGGTGCATTAAATTTGACATATCTGCAGACATAAAAATTTACCAAACAAACATATAGCAATATATTATATACAGTACAAAGCACCTTAATCCATGTTTGCAAATTATTTGCCTCACTAAATTAGCCAAGATTAATGCTCACTAACATCATGTGAAAATACTATGAAAAAAAACAACTAAAAGAATGAGCACTGGGTCACTGGTGAGGATATTCCTGTATTTATAAGCTGGTGTAGTGTATATACAGTTTTTAGCTAAATAACAATTTGTGATAACTGAGAGAGGTCAATATGGTATTACACGAACCTCAGGCAGTGCACAATAATCAAACAGTTCATCATCCCTCTGAAAGTCCTGGATCTTTGTAATAGCCTGCTGGCCTGGCACAAACTCGGACTTTGCAATTGCCACATCCCTCATGACAGTAAGCCCTGGAACTTTCACCCCTCCCTGGCAAATCTGCTCAAATCTCATCCTTAAGAAGAGATGGATAAATTGACAACTCATCATGAAATAAATTATCCTATTTATCCATGTTTGATGCACACCAATCTGTGAACATTATGCACCAGCAGATTATCATTGTTTGTGTGATTAATTTCTATAACAAAAAAGCAAAGCTCTTGTTGATTGTTTATATGTGAACTGCATGTTTACACACATGCCTTGGAAGCATGAGCTAAGTGGGGTTTTTTGCAGCTTACATGGTATTCCCTAATCATGGAATCAAACCCCTGAACTCTGGATTACATGTCAGATGAGCTACCAACTAGAACTGTAAACATTTTGCTGAGTTTACATTTTGTAGATTACTTTTAGAGTTTGTATTTACTAAGCATTGCAAACTATAATATTTACAATGGATATAAAATTTTAAAAAATATGCATGCACAAGAACTTTTACAGTTGTATAATTGGTCAATTCATTCTCATTCTGATAATATAAAATCCATCCAAGATTCACTCTTCTCAACTATCAATGATAGAATGCATCATCTGACATGGCTATGGTTTCTTGTTATAAATTTTTGCCATTTACAATAAATAATACTTGCTTTATTTTATTTTATTTATTATTTATTATATAATATTATATGATGAGATCTGTGGATAACAGTTGCTGATTCTTAACATTATGTTTATTTTGTACAACATACCCAATAACTTCTAACAGAAAAAGCAGTGAGCTCATTTAAGCATTCTTGCAATATCAGTATGGCAATAACTGGGTTGAGTTTAACAGACCTAACAGCTTGGAAATGGTAATAACTGGTGTTATTTTCAATAGCCCTTACAGCTGTTATAACTGGTGTTATTTTCAATAGCCCTTACAGCTGTTATAACTGGTGTTATTTTCAATAGCCCTTACAGCTGTTATAACTGGTGTTATTTTCAATAGCCCTTACAGCTGTTATAACTGGTGTTATTTTCAATAGCCCTTACAGCTGTTATAACTGGTGTTATTTTCAATAGCCCTTACAGCTGTTATAACTGGTGTTATTTTCAATAGCCCTTACAGCTGTTATAACTGGTGTTATTTTCAACAGCCCTTACAGCTCTAATATGGCAATAATTAGGTTGAGTTTAATAGACCTAAAAGCAGTGAATAAAAATTGTACAAATTAAAGTCTTTTTTTATTTTAAGAAACAATGAACAGCAGTACTTTTGAAGCTTGAAGACTGATACTGTATTAATATATACCGAAATATAATTGGCTCTTCTTAAATCTAAACTGCATCAGCATGTACCAACATACAGTGTATATTGGGGGTGGAGATTCTTTATTCCCCAAAATTCATCTGAACTTAAACAGTGAAAAAATGGCTTTACAAGCAAGAAAATTATTAACTGAGTTATATTTAAACTTGGAGCTCTATCTGTCTTTTAATCTTTTAAACTTGTCTAAAATGTTCACCCTTAATTTAATAACTAAAGTGGAAGGCACAATATAATACCAGAACATAAATGTGTCTGCACTCATGTTATGCTTTACAAATACAAGTTATGCTTGACAAATATTATATGGATATGGTCTATTGATTATATCTGCAATGAAGATCAAAACTTCTCCCATCAGACAGTCAATCTGGTCCAACAGAAGAAAAATTGTATTCCCATGTGCTGAGTATAAAAGCCAATATTATTAGAAATTCATCATATATTTTTTACCAAGCTTTACAAAAGTGAAAACTTGATGAAGAAACTTGACTAATCTGATATATTCCATTTCTTGTGTTAATATCAATGTGCTGTGTTTTCTATGAAATAACCACTTTCTCTCCCTCCCTATCTAAAAATAAGAATATTTTGTAAATCATGATGTAATTTAGCATTGAATGCAGTGATACTTATTGAGCCACTCTTATGTTATATAATTAATAACATGAATCATATATGAATCAAGGAATCATTACCTGTATTTCTCCAGTTTTTCCTTTGGAACAAGGTTGCGTATAACAAGGTACCCATTCTCCTCATAGAACTGCCTCTGATCTTCAGTGAGTTTTAAATTATTCAATGTGTATTTGAATGAAGGCCTGTGATTGTAGGTCCCCGCTGTTGACTCACTTTTCTTTCAGAAAGTTAGGGACAATAATTTCATGCATGGCTCATCTGTACATCATTGTCAACCTGAGACCAACTTGTCCCAGTTTTTAAGAAAATCCATGCTTGCCAGGTTATTATTTTATTTTTGCCCTAAATGCAAGTTTTGGGATTAACTAAATATTATTTTTAAATTATGTAGGAAAAAACAAATCATGTAAAGGGCTAATTTAAACAAAGCACTATCTAAATGGGAATTTATTGATTACTATTCATCCAATAAACAGACATACCTGTGTAATAAAAATTGCACAATACACTGATTCCAAACAAATAATTTTGAGAAAAGTCAATAAAACATGAAATACAAGTTTCAATGACCCTCTTTGGTATCGATGATATCAAACATACATCAACATATTCACACAAAAAGCATAATCCTACCAGTATTAATGCTGGAGAAACTGACCTAAAATTATAGCTTTGTCAAACTTGTAGCTGCTGTAAATGCAGGTCACAATGACATACCCTTGATGTTATGATATCATACTAAAGGTAATGAATCCACAAGCAAAGTCACTTATCATATGCCCAAAGGTAAAGGAAGTCAAAGAAATGGAAATCAATGAAGTCACTGAACTGTGAAATATATATTTATCACCATGTATGTCCCTTGCCTATGAAGGTCATTGACTCTTGCCTTATGAAGATCATCTCCTTATCACACTTCTATAAGTTTGATAAATATACAACCTTCAAAAAGGTAAAGAGAATATATGGGTATAAATATAAATAATTTAGTAGTCTTTCAACAACTTTACGTTTTCTCATGCAAATATTTTTTTTTCAACAAGCCTGATGGACAAGTTACTTTGAATACAGAGGGGCCTGATCTGAAATAAGAGTGACCGCAGGCATCAAACTATCCGATTTTTTGAGAATTGACAGGTAAATGGGTTTAGCATGTCAAGCATATGGATTTTATTATGTGAATATGGACAAATATTCTAAATATATTTGTGACATTCCAAGCAAAAATATAATTATATATAGTTTACACTAGTTTTGACTTTATTATCCATCTATCCAGTTTAGTTTATGTTTTCAAAGTGCAACTCAGACTCATTGACATATGCATTTGCTTTTGCATAGTATGCTTCTCTCCCTAAATCACTTGTGACCCTCTTATAACCTTATAATGCAGCATCAGGTGTGGACCCAAATTGTTTTCTTCAAATTAACACAAGAATTAGCACATTTGTTGAATGTGAAGAAAATCATTATAAAAAATGGTGAATGTAACCTTGATATGTCACTTCCTTCATCATCAAAAGTGAGAGTTAATGCCTATGAAATTTTTAATCAAAGTTGCAAGGTTTAATAAGAAATCACTTATTTTTGTTAGATTATCTTGGAGAAAATATCTTCTCAAAACAATCTAAATAATATATAATTAATTAATTATTAATTAATTTATTATTATTATTATCATTTAGCATATTTTGTAATCTCATTACAGTTTTCATTTATTAATTTTTTTGTCATTTTATCTTGAATATCTGACATCTCTCTCTCTCTCACTCAAGATTCTGTCATGACAGCCAGACCTAACCGTAGCTTCATTTAAGCAATGGTCAGTTCCTAGTTTAGTCTGATAAATCAAAGCCCCCAAATCTGTGTTAATACTGACTGACGATATGTGTCTGATGTGGCCTGTTCATTAAAATGCGCAATTTTGCTGCCTGCAAATCTTTCTGGAACAAACCTGCATACACTTTAGACACATACCAGTAACTGGTAACTGCTATATCGAGCATGAACTTCCAAATGACCACAGGACAGAGGGTTATGCTATTCCATGTGGATTTACAAGTCACGAAACATAGGATTTGCTCTGGAAATATTATGTACATGCTATCAAAAGAACCCTTCAGCTGATGGTAGCTGCACAGCTGTGAGAAATACTGGTAAGTGTATAAAATGTACACCAATGCGTGCAGCCAAAAGTATCTGCAGTCTTTTTCATGTTTTAATGAATAGGTTATAAACTGCAATCAATATCATCACAGGGAATGGGCCAATTTTTTTGCCTATTGCTAGTGATATTGTCCTCATAAGGTTTCCTGGCATTATTCTTGCCTTGGGGCAATGTGTCAACAATTTAAAACAAAGTCATTAATAGATGTATACTTAAGTGTTCTGTTCTGACAATGGATTAATACTAAAAAGGTTAGTGTTCTGAAGGATTTAATGCAATAGGTCAAAAGAAGTGGGACTTTACTTACCATCTGCATACCAAGGTCAGTTAATTAAAATTTATTAATTACTAAGCTGAATGTGGTCAAGGCTACAAACTGATCCCATATCAAGTAATGAAAGTAAAAAAAAAATATCATTAAAGTCAAAAAAATAATTGGTTACAAATATACTCCCTGATTAGATCATATTTTGAAGAAAGTTGAGCCTATGATGAAGTTATTAAGCTAATATGTTAAAATATATTTGTATCTTTACACTAAATACACGTTGTCTGCCTTAAATGATATTGAAAAGCAAAATATTGCGATTCTGAATAAGTGCAAAACAGATGTGACGTATAGATGCATAGCTGGATTGACATTAATGATTAAAGGATACAACTGAGGAAACCTTTGGTGACACATGATTCAAAACAATTCTCAATCTTTCTGCCATCTTTCCTGCTTACTAAATACGCACAGATCACGAGTATCTGCGAACTTTAAACCTTTTTATCGTTTACACTCTACTTTTTGACCCCCAAAATTTATGATATTGCGTTGAGACTTGAATGTATCCGACTGAGATGGCTCATACTAAAACGGACATACAGGACCACACTCGCTGAAATGCTGCGAAAACCCGAAAATTTAGTTTCTTTAATAATAATAATAATAATAATAATAATAATAATAATAATAATAATAATAATAATAATAATAATAATAATAATAATAATAATAACCACAACAACAATAATAATAAAAATGATAATAATAATAATAATAACATACAAGTATTTCTCTTGATAAAATTAACAATTGATCCGTCAGCATTAAACCTAAAGTATCTAGACTGTTTGAGAAATCATTTGAGACCCAATTAGCAACATTTTGTTAGAACATTTTTTAAAAAGTAAACATTTGGATACTTTTCAACAAGGCCATAGATGGAAGCCCGTTCATTTACGTTTACTTGAAGAATGGGTCACACCTCTTGATGAAAGCAAATATATAGCTGCAGTATTGATTTATCCAAGGCTTTTGACTATCTCTCACATGATATTTTTATTTGCAAGTGAAGTACTAGGGTATGTCAGATAGCTCAGTCGGATTATTACTGAGCCATCTATCAAATCGAAAGCAGCAAATTAGGTTGCAGGATGCCAAATGCAGGCAAGTCTAGAAAAGTCTCAAGTACTAGCTGTGGATAAAATACATTCAGTATGAAGCCTGTACTAAACATAAGCAAGGCTGTCATAAACTGTGAAGAAATTATTAAACTGTCATTGACCATTCGATTGACATGAAAAAAGTCTCTGTAGGAAATCTTGAAGCCAACTATCTGTCCTGAAACATTTGTTTTTTCCAGCTTCATTTTCTGTATCTTAGCATGAGAATTCTGCAGTGATATAAACACTACTAAACGTGAACAAATACAAGATAATGGTCTGAGATTTCTGTATGATGACTGCACAAGCAGATATCATTAACTTTTGCTTAGGACAAAAATGCCAAGACGTCAGGTTATTGCTCTAGAGACTTTCAAATTTAGTATTAAGCGTTCTCCCTAGTGTTAGGATAATTTATTATGTTTCAAATACAATAAATGCAATTTTAAATATTAACATATATTACACGACCCATAAATCAAATCCTCAAATTCTGGTAACAAATATTTTAAATATGCAGTTGCCATTCTATGGGATGAGATATCAAATGACTTAAGAGAGCAATTGCATTTTAATTCATAAGATTACTAATCATATCACGGAAAAATAAAGATTGTAAATGTAATATCTGCAAATAATAACTGACAAAGGTAAATGTCTTACCGTGTTTTTGTTTATTTCTCATAGTATTATGTACTGTTACAAGCCAGGGGTCTTTTGCTGACCGAGCGGTGATAAAACTCTGGCTCGAATCACACTAAAAGTCATAAGTTTACCCCATGTTTCCAAAGACTTCTATACAACTTCAGTTGTAAGTTGGAAAGCCTGACGTGTCCATTCTATACAATAATCAATACAAGACCACATTATTTACAACTTGCAAATTAACCATCAACCGCACATCCCCACAGTTTCTCTATATTAACTTTCCGTTCCGGTTGCAATTCACACCGTAGAAACTGTACAACTATCCCTAACAATGGGGACTATTTTCACTGCCCATCTGAGGCCAGTCGATATACCCTTTCAAGGCACATCACACCATTAAACCTACATCACATTTACCACTTTGGCAACATAAATTGTATTTACCGAGTCCTTTCTCGTTTATCCCATTGTGTAATTTACCGGTTTACTATCATAAATGCTGTTGCTGCACACATAGGCCTATCTCCCATTAGTATTAACACCCTCTCACAAAATGCCTTATTAATATATAGACATGACAAATTATAGGACGCATGACTGCTCGACTTTGACGAGGATGAAAAAGAAGAAAAAGAATGAAGATTTCACCTCCACTGTCGTTGTAACAACAGTGGAGTAATGAAAAAGAATACATATAACCAATAACCAAACAAAGGGGCCACTTTTGGGTTCACCGGCCCTCTCTGGGAATAAAACTTTACATGTTGTCATTAAGAGGAATGATTGGAACTAAATATTCCAAAATATTCACAGAACACAGATCAAGATCGCAAATTTTGAAAGGGGTGCTTTATACCCACCAAATTTGATATACCATTCGGAAAACAATAGGTACGCACAGTACACAAAAATTAATACCTAAAATTTAGACGTAATAGGAAAACACACAACCCAGACGAATTTGGACCGTATGTGACTCACACATGTTTGACATTAACTAGAATCCCTAATATAAGAAATACCCTCCCTAACAAATGAAGGGCTAAAACCAATGCCCCGCTAGTAGACTCAGGAAAAACCCTTCAGAATAACGCCACCTACCTCGCAGAAAAGAAGACCACCCCCTCAAATAAGGGATCAGATGGAACCCCACCTCCTGATCTCAATAGCCTAAAAAAACCTCGGACAATACCACCTTTCTCGAGGAGTAAGGTTTCCCCACTTCAAATAAGGGATCAGATGGAGCTCCCACCTCCTGATCTCAATACCCCCCTCCTTAAAGCCCCCCCCCCCCGGACAACGCCACCTTCCTCGAAGAGGAAGGTCCCCCCCTACAAATAAGGGGTCAGCTGGCACTCCCACCAACTGATCCCAAAAGACCCCATCCGGTAAACGCTACCGACCTCGATGAGGAAGGTAAATACCCCTCCAAAAAGAAAGAAGAAAGAAGACCTCATCTCCAATGTCGTTTTAACGGCGGTGGGGAAACGGAAAGATTAACATTTTCATTTTACCATATTTTGGGCTCCTTTTGGCTTATGAGCCCTCATTGGGAATACAACTCATTATGTGGCCCGTAAAAGAATGATGGTACCAAATATTTTTTTCTCCACACTTACCCCAAATACCTAATTAAGATCTCAACTTCACAAAGGGTACCTGATACCATCAAATTCGACGAACGTTTAGGAAATCAAAAGTACGCACAGTGCACTAAAAAACTGAAACTTAAAATATGATAGGAAATTTCACAACTCAGGTTTATCAGGTTTATGTGGCATACACATGTTTGGCAAGTAGATATGGACCCCACCCCCACTAGACAATGGGAAACACCTGATTATTTTCATCACTATGTTTTGGCAGATGGCCCGGATGTACACGGCAATGATCCATGGGCATAATCACTGGAAACTCAAGGAGTACAAGGGCGGAAGGAAGGAGACGCTATAATGGAGGGAAAGCGCCCCGGGCCACAAAAATCCACACAAACAGAAAAGATTAAAGATTTCATATTGCCATAAATGTGGATGTGGACCTGGGGTATGGGCAAACTTCCTAAGGATCTTGCGGTGATGACCTACCAGATGAGATTCTTTCCTTTCCCTTCGCTTTCTGCCTTTGCCTGGGACTGGCATGGTGTGTTCTCTTGGAAGGTTAACAATGTACGAAAATATCAAAGGTCTTAAGGTCACGTAAAGGCCCTGCTTCAGGCCAAAGCCCAGCCCAGGGCAAAGTACCTCCCTGGACAGCAATGACACTAAAATGTGACATCCGGCTTTGGCGGTGAGCCAACCAGGAGGGTTATTAGGCCCATGGGCCGGGGCTGGATAAAACTGTCCAGCACTGGGACTTGGTGAGCTCTGCCTCGGAAGGAGGGGTAGCCACTAGTCCTTTTCAGGACTGTTCAGTCATAAAGTCACCTAGAAATGAGTACATGACTATAATAACGAAATCAATCAATCAATCACAACACCGATGTTCACCACTAATTTTATAAAGTGCTATATCACGTCAGGGACAGTCATGCGGATTGGGTCAGAGTTCGCTACTCATTGGCCATGGCATCTTAAAAACTCACTAACACTTTCTCTCCGTGACGTTTGCTCCTAATAATTGACTAATTGCTAAGGAATATTTCCCATTGCACCGAATTCCATTAATCAAACATGTAATCACACAAATCTACAAATTGCTTAAACTAAATGCGCATCTCCTTAATTTTATTACCGTACTATCAAGTGCCCTTCTGTTAACCCCTTTGTTTTTAAGTAAGGTATAAATTGCATTGTAACATGCTCTTCGTCCTAATTTGGTGCTTCTGCACTTAATTTAAATTTCGATTTCTACCAATCATTATTTTTGTTTGTAATTTTATCCTAAATTGTGGTTTTCATTTATCCAGATACTAACTTAATTTTTAATCACCGTCTTTTTAACTTCTTTGCTTGCTCATGATTAAAACTATGGGGTAGGGTTTTTTTTGCCTAGTTGTATCTATACATTATGTTGTGTTGGTAAGTATAAGAAATCGATCTTTTTAATGACTATTGTTTACGGTAATGTCGGTAAAAAGGCTCCTTAAAACGCATGTTGAATTGTTGTTTTAAGTCATACCTACGCTAAATAAATCTTGTTTGTTTTTGATACTCTATACGTTCTAAACGTTAATTCAAATGCAAAGGAGTAAATGAGAACAGAGAAAATACTACTACCGTCTTTGAGGGTAATGGTATGTACCGGCCTGCTTAAAAAAAAAAAAAAAAAAAAAAAAAAACATTGATTTACAATAACAGAAACTGATGTAGTTTAGTAGTTTATAATGGAACACTGCTATAATAAAAAAAAACAATGATAAAGTTCAGCAATAAAATGTGAAATATGTAAGCTCGTAGAAAAATCTGTGCTCTACCTACAACTTAAAACAATAGTCCCCAACATTTTCGAATATGGGAGTTTCTTAACTTCTAACTTCTATAAATTTTATAGACACCCCCCCCCCACATGCTAACGTTGGTATTTTCAGGTTCCGTCAATTGAAAAAATACATAATGATAAAAAACTATTTTGAAGTCAGTAATCACTGTAAATTAATTCACATTTTAATTATCACAACAACAACAACTACATACGTTTGAAAACTAGTGCATGCACGAGACATACTTTGTCTATTCGATGACTCCTTGGAAAACACGCGCGGACCACATGACAGGTTGGGAACCACTGACCTAGAAGAACCAATAAGGGAAAGACCTACCTACACGAATAGTAACAAGGATTTTTCTAAATCAAATGAAAATGTTCACTTCAGTTTGTTGTTTTGCTAAGGTGACGCTCACCAGTTATTATGTACTTTTGAGAGAGTGATGTATGTAAGGTGAAGTTGTTTGCATTTTAAACATGCATAGTGGAGAGAATGTTGGCATACCTATGTACTACTTTCATGTAATGTGGCTGAAATTTCTTTGAATATTGTATTTTTTGGAAATTTTAAATGATCTTCGGACACTGCTAACTAAAATGACTGCTCCCTTGTGCTCCAAAAATCAACTTGAATTTGTCTAAAGTACACTATTCTTGGTAGCTATTAAAATATGGAAAATGAATTTTGCCAAACCAGACAATACCAGCTTCTAAAAGTGCAATGAATGAATTACCAAATATATAAAATGTAAAAAAGTTATCGGCTCTATTTAAATGAGCAAGTAGAGCTAGCACATTTTTGAAAGATGCACATCTGGAGTAAGGCCAAGTTGTATACTCTCTAACCCATATTACACCCATCAATAATACATCAAAATAAAGGGAAGTAAAGGTTCTTTGAATAATACCTAAGATATACAAAGTCTCTTTTAAATAGCCAATATAACTAGTGAGGAAACCAGGGGAAACTCTTTTTCTTTAAAATTCTAACTTTATGCTAAATACGAAACTGTAGAGCGCCACCTAAGTGATTTTCTGTGAAAATCTACAATATTTACCCATTGATAGCAATTTTGAAATAAACATTGGCTATTTCCCATGTAAGTATAGATTTGGAGACACACATTATTGTATATCCAGTACAATAACGATAAGGTTCTAGCTAATACTGAAGTTTATTTTCAGTCACTGATATTTATGTTGTTCAATCGGTCAATTTTATATTTTAATTTGAATTTGGTCAAAATCAGACATGATGAGAAGAGATATTGGCTATATCAAACATATTTATAAAGTCTCTTCTTCTCCTATTCACAATTAACCAAAGTGTTAACATAGTGTTCCGTTTTAATTGCCTGTCTTGTCCATAAAAATAAAAAAACTATACGGGGATTTATTGCAACAGTATCATTAAACATTCAATACGTCTATTTGATATGAAATTTGGTAACTGATGTTACGAATCTATAGTCATAAACTAAGTAACAATATAGAAGCAAAACCAACAATTATTGTAAAACTTAACGAATAATTTAATGTATGTGTGTGTGTGTGTGTGTGTGTGTGTGTGTGTGTGTGTGTGTGTGTGTGTGTGTGATGTTGTGGTGAAAATTTGTAGATACTTCATGCTTCATGTATATACATATATTTTCTTATAGTTAATTCATGGTAAGAGCACCTGGAATTATGTCAATACACATTATGTAAGATTACGACTTTAGACGATTCTGGACGAATAAACTGCCGGTCTGTTATTTAACCAGTACGCAAAGACCCATTCGCAGTTAAATTCAAAGGAAATTCTTCTACCAAATAGAGACACCTTTGTTTGTTTTGCAGTGACGTTACGACCGGTTTGGAGCAAGTTAGGGCTTTGGTAAACGGAAACTCGAGTATCACAGGTAAGTGATATATTAACCCAGGACAGTTTTTAAAGAGACCAAACTATATCCGATCAAAACCGAGAGATCCAAATCTAGAGCGATGTCTCAATAAACAATTTGTTCGGACTAACATAAGGAAATTATGTACAAAACAATATTTTTAATATAATAACTATGATCGAATTTATTGAAGAAATGAAACAAAGAGGCGCCATGGTGCTTCTAGATCAGGAAAAAGCTTTCGATAGAACTGAACATAACTATGTACAAAAAGTACTGGCAACATTTGCTTTGGGAAATAAACTCAAAAGATGGACCAAATTCCTGTACAAAGATATAAATGCAGGAGTATAGGTAATTGCAACTAATACGGAAAAATTAGAAATACAAAGATCAGCGCGACAAGGATCTCCATTGTCAATACTGTTATATGTAATAGCGATGGAAATACTAAGTATAAAAATAAGATTCAATAAACTAACTGAAGGAATTAGGGTACCGAACTTAAGAGAAGAAATTAAAATGTTCCAGCATGCAGATGATTATGCGAATTTATAAAATACCCACCTTCTTTTAAACACTTGCGAAAAGAATATGACACTTTCGGTAAAGCCCCAGGGTAAAAAGTAAACCACGATAAAACGGAAATTCTTAGGAAAGGAAACTGGCGAGGAAACCATCCCGGTTTTCCCCTCTCATATAATCAAAGACAAGGTCAAATCTCTAGGAATATTTTTTTTTGAAGAAATAAAGAGAAGGAAAACTTGAATAATATTTAAATGTTAATTAATTATTAAAATCGTTGGATTTAAAACAAATAACTGTAAAATAAATTAGATAAGGATATTATAAAATATATATGTGGTTTAAAATTAAACTATGTGGATAAAGATACTTTATATAGGGAAATAGTAAAGGGGGATTAGCATTACCTAGTCTAGAATGGAAAAAGGAAGCAAATATTTTAACCGTTTAGTTAAACCTAAAGCAAATCCCAATATGCCATGGGAAGCAATATATATATATATATATATATATATATATATATATATATATATATATATATATATATATATATATATATATATATATATATATATATATATATATCCTGGTTTGGTTTTTACATTAGTAATAGAAACGACATTTTTAGAAACACTGCAATAAATAACGAAAAAACTTTTTATGAAGAGGAAATTTATATATGCTAAAACTTTGATTGTAAAATTAAGAAAAAGAAAAGAAATATGGGAATGGGATAATATATATATATATATATATATATATATATATATATATATATATATATATATATATATATATATATATATATATATATATAATATATATATATATATATATATATATATATATATATATATATATATATATATATATATATATATATATATATATATATATATATATATATAATAGGAAACTTTAAGACAATGAATACAAAATGTTAAGTAGAAAGTGAGAACTGGGGCAACACATGGAATAATTAGATCAACATAAACTCATTAAAAATAAAAAGCATAATTTTCAAATTCTTACATAACGTGAGGTTGACAGGAGAAGCAGCAAAGAGGATGAACATGATTAGATGAATTCCAAAATGTCCTCTTTGCCAAAAAAACTTTAAAAAACACGTTATAACCGAATGTAATAAAACAAAAATACAAAGAGAGAAAATTATCAATCAATTTCGAGAAAAACTGTATATCAAAATAATATTATCTTAATTTTTGGATGCTAAATTTGAAAGAAAGAATTTATTTCAGATATTAAACTATATAATAGATACGATGAAGCAATGTGGTCAAATTACAGTAATACGTAAATAACCCGATAACACGTCTTCAAAAATAGGAAATTGAATAAGCTTTTTCTCACGAATAAAATTGCTAATCAAAGATTAGAATATGGAATCCAATCAACTAATTATATTAAAGTAACATATACTGTACATTGTTTTTTATGGTAGTTAGGAAGGGACATGTATCCTGCACATGTATGAAGTAAGAGACAGAAATGCCACAAGGCGCTACGCAAAGTGGCAAGGCTTAAGGAGGAGTCTCTGAAAAATACATGTGCAGGAGATGGACATACAATACAAAAATTCATGGGCAGTTTCTATTTTATATTTATATTGAGGATTCCATGATTTATCAAGGGACTATTTTGTATTTCGAATTCCATATTTGACATTGTGGAAATTTTATATTTGGATAATAATAAATTTCTTTATGGAGAGTAATGAGTAAGGCCCGGTTATCAACAAGATAAGCGAGTCATATTAATAAATAAAGACTCGTGGCTTCTTGCAAACCGGCTTTACTACTAGCCTCCTATATTCAAAAATACACATGAGAAATGACGCATAAAACAGCTATCATCAAAACACTAGGCTTTTATTTATTTCAACAAAAAAAACCAAACTTACACCATTTCTCAGACGAAATTCTAAAATTTAAACTAAAAAAATAAAACAAATAATTGAATATTATTCAATAACTACTTGGAATAATTAGGTTTTAATTTGCCGTCCTTACATAAACATATATATATATAGCATACATACAATATATCAGTACACATATAGCATACACAGGACGTAGGCGACCTCTTAGGCAATGGCCACTTGAAATAAAATGGGATGCATCTGATGATTAAAATCGGAAAAAGAGTCAACCCTTTAGATACACTAGAGAAAGAGAAATACCCCATTTCAAAATTTGTGTTTTCTAAAACAATTTTTATAAATATAAAACTTTTGCAACACATCGGGGATATACAACAATACATATAAACCTTTATTTTTGGCTAGGTAGGGGGAAACTGTTAGGTGCTTCCCATCCAAAAAAGGACTAAGTCCATTTTCCCGTTAGTACTTGTTTGAAAGTTGTTAGAGACCGATCATAGAGAAGTTGGGAGACATTAGACTGTACTCCGATGGCCGAAGTTGCCTCACTTTCATAACTAAGTGTTGTAAAAACTGATACCTTATTATGTACAATTAATTTATTAGAAATGGAATCTTCCATGTATAGCTGAATTATCAACATATCGTAAACAGAGCGTATAGAGAATTATTAACATGCAAGATTAACGTATGTAGATTGTTGGATTGTGTAATTTACTATTTTGATTCTTAATGCATAACTGAATTTATTAGGGAATTGTGTTAGAACTTGTACTTGCTTTATTAGTATAGGAAGATATAGATTGTGAATTATGCAGTCAGTCATTGTTGGACTTGTGTATATAGAATTTGTATGTGTCTTTTATAATTCGAAGGATAAGAAATGCGTATGAATGTTGTTGATGATGATAGTATACTATATCGAAAAGTTAACAATTAAAGATGTATATGTATCAGAAGTCGTTAATAATATTGTTAATGTTATAGCACAATTATTATAGCACAAAGCATGTATGGATTATTTAGATGTGAGTGGGTGAGTTGATCTAATAATCCATTCGCCATTATTTTCATGAAAGGTCTGTGAGAGCGTAGTTAATTCCCAGGCGATATTAGAGCAAGGAGACCAAGTTATTCATCACTTATAATTTCACAGAAAGCCTTCCTGATGG
The DNA here is from genome assembly GCA_016746295.1 of Potamilus streckersoni. Lineage (NCBI taxonomy): Eukaryota > Metazoa > Mollusca > Bivalvia > Unionida > Unionidae > Potamilus > Potamilus streckersoni. Next base: position 2,234,689 of record JAEAOA010002240.1, read on the forward strand.
TATGAGAGGCGACACCCGAGGATCGGAAAGCACGTTGGGGGTTTATTGTGACGTAAGCAGTTGGGTGAAGACGCAGTGCCGGAAGGAACACATTGGAAAGAGTACCGGAAGTGTCGAAAGGATAGATCCGGAAGTGCCAGGGGAGCGCATAGTCAAGGATACCGGAAGTACCAAAATTAAAAATTTCATATAATGATAGTAATTTTCAACTGTGAATAGGTCATTGTTTTTACGTGTCCGAAAGATATTGTGATTGAGAAATTTGTCGATGAAATAGTTGAATACGTTTTATATATTTTATTAAATTGTTATACCTTTCCTCTTCAGAGTTTTATACACCTGGGCCTTCGGTATTGCTGACTAGAGGCTCTGAGCTATTTAAATTTTACTTGTTGCAATAGAACCAATGATTTCAGCACATCACCCAACTTAGCTGTCCAGTCTGTACCTGCTATAAGATAATAAAATGTTTTATCCGCTTTATTATAAAGCCATACGTCTTTCTTATAAAGAGCGGGGGGAGATTCGTAATGCAGCAGAGTAAGTAAATAGGAGGCATTGTGATGACTTACATTTGCGTCAAAAGATATTATTTTCCAGACAGAAGAACATTTGTATTTGCAAGTAAAACAATGGGATCTAACTGAGTTTCCGAGCCATCTGTTATTCTGGTTGGTTATGGTTGGTTATGTTATTATTTTTCATGTCATTAAGTATCATGCCTCTCTAAGGCCTTTGAATTCAGCACTGTATAAGTCCTTGTTTAAACCACCCATGTTTATAATATTATCACAGACACTGAATCCACGCTTTATGATGACATTCAGTGAGTCCCAGAAGTGACGACGCAGAAGGATAAAAGTTAGATTATATGAAAGGGGTTATTTTATAGCTTCTATACGTCTTTCTATTCCTATCCCTATAAAGCTACTTTATAAACAGATCGGTACGCCAACATGGTTGCAAAGTAAAAGTTTTTGAAATATAGACCATTACACCTATATTTGATTTGGTCGATCACACATAATTGGTTTAAGATAACCTGCTAATATAAAATTATCGAAAGTAATGTTACCATCCAGATGAGTCTCTGTAAGTGCAATAATATCAAAATATATACCGACGAAATCTAATTTATGGCGAACATATCTAGCGTATAAATGTATAACGGATATCCAATGATGACGTAAGTGGGGTACTGCAGATGTAAGAATTATAATATTCGGACACCATCTTGTCCTCTTGTATCCGGGCCTATTTTAAAAAAACAAAACGCATTAGGGATATAAAAATTGCACATTCAATTTATAATTTCTAGCCTGATTGACGTCAGGGTTCCCTATTAATATAAACTTATTGACGTTTCAGATTAAATGGAAGTTCTCGACGTAAACAAGCAGACAGACTGATCACTGTCCATTCTGATTACTAGAACGGTTCATTTGAGTATAAACTGTGTCGATTGCGTCTAATATTTGCGATGTCTAATTTTAATATTTCTAAACAAAATTAAATATACAATGAAGTACTTCTTCTATCCATGTGTTAAAAGAGATTAACTCCGAAATTAGTCGAATTACATAGATTATTAACGACTGTAACTACATCACATCTATTGTTTAAGAATATTGACTCGCATATCCAAAAAGCAAATATGTCACCTGTGTTACTAAAAAAGTCCCGTTTGATTTAAAACACTAAAAGGTTAACATTATTAGCCCACACATGACAATCAGGCTAAAAATGATAAATGGGAGTGAAATGACTAAGATTTGTTCATTTTTCGTATCTTTGGTGCTTTATGTTTTTAAAGCCGTAATGGGTTACAAACAAACTAGAATGTATGTGAATACTATCGATGAATCTGAATCTTATACCGATACTGAGTCTGAACTCATGTCATTGTCACAGGATGACGTAAGAACTAGAAACATCCATGATGCAAAAGATCATATTTTGAGCACTAAATTCGCAAAATTATTAAAATGTTTACAAAACAGTGAAATTTATATATGAAAGGCGGCATAAATCATTAACTCGAAAGGATAATCCCTTAAACTGGAATATATTTGGGGGTGAAAATGCTTTTTATCTGCAATTTGCGTGTACAATTTACTTTGAATGAAAATGAATTTAAGAGATTTTGTTTCGGTTTTAGTATTGTTGGAAGTGGGCTGTAAAATACAATTTTATTTGCATTTTTTTCTGCCCACTAGGCAAATGATAATGGCATGTAGTATTTCAAGTTATCTTACAAACACAGCCATGGTTTCATTGATTAAGTTAGTACTCCAGTAAAATAACAGATAACAATCAACAGTATTGACATGGGCGACAAGGAAGGATTGTTGGAATCACCGGAGTTTCAGAACTATACGTCGGTGCAACTAGCATTCGAAGTGACTGCCAAAGAACTGCATGAATATGTGGACAAGAAACTAAAAGTAATTCACGAGGATGTCTATACCAGGTGTTCTAAACACAAACCATGCCATCAACACTGCAGCGAAACTTCGAAAGACACACACAGGTCAGTATGAGTTGTCATTTATATCAGCGGTGTGTGTATATATATATATATATATATATATATATATATATATATATATATATATATATATATATATATATATATATATATATATATATATATATGGTTCCGGTGTTCGGTGTTCAAAATACATGAATGCATACATGCAAATGTACTGATATTTTACCCAATGTACCTGATACATTTGCTTGTGCTTTTGTGAGTTTAACCCAATTTATCAGCACGCGATAGGCTATATACGGCGGCCAGTAAATGTGGTAAAGGAAGAATCGGAGAAGAACTACCGACCCACAGAAAGCTATTGAAAAGCTGCGTCCCAGACTGAGCTCGAGACTGGAACCAACGTGAACAGAGGTGAGATGTCAGTGATATGTTAAAGATAGCGCCATGGTCTACATGGCCATCCGGGGCCTTTGACACATTTGTTAAAAGAGCGTTGTTTATGGTTAATACATGTGCACAAGTTTCGAACGTTCTAATCTCCGTACTAACATATGCTCTGTCAACTGATTAGATTGCCGAGTGTTGGCACGGTTTTAAATTGGGGCATGCACAGATATTAGAGTTTCTAGTCCAATATTGAGAGAATGGTAGAGAGATATATTTTCATCAATGAAAGTGTACGTGTGAACAGTTTAGTTTAGTTTACTGCCTGTAAAGATTTACAAGTTGGTAACGTTGTAAACGAACATACATGTGTCTTTAATAACGTATGAGATATTTGGTCAAGAAAATGATATATTTTCACATCTATGCATAAGGGATTTTATGTTCTTTTTCTTAAAGTATCAACGATTTTCACATCAAATGCGGCATCACATGGAATATGCCATTGCTAACTAAAACTGATTGTACCGTAGACAACACCAACATTACACATTAGGTTGATTTAATACTACTACTGACTACTTTTGAAAACCTGTTTATTAACAGAACCTTGGATGAGTAACAATTTATTTAAAACAAACACCTTTTCAAATCTTAAGGTCAACAGAACATGAGCCCATATCAATGTCCGTCAGATCTTAGTTATGCTGGAGAAAAACATTTTAATCAGATTGGTTTAAGCCTAACATTCAAATTGGTTTGAAGGTTAAATTCGGAATCGGTTTGATTAAACGGCATAGTTTTGGTTATTGTATAGCATGTACACGTTTAGAAATGTTAGTAAAACACTGCAACCTTTATTTTTAATTGAATAACCGGTACACGAATCACTGATTATATAATTTAGTACACTATTAAATAATTCAACTGCCAAACCCATGAACAATATTAATTCTAAATTGAATCAGATCCAATGAGTTCTATAAGTATATGCTGTTATCTATCTTACAACACGCAGTAAACCGAATTAACTAACTACAAATGAGAAGTCATATGAAGGTGAGATGACCTCATATTAACTATCACAGTCTGTAGGCTTGCACAAAAATATACAAAGGTAATTGATTCATTACTTCAAAAGTTAATTAGTTGTTTTCCACTATTACCTGCGATGCGAATCCAGAAGTACTAGCACTTTGTCTAGCTACAGAGAGAGAGAGAGAGAGAGAGAGAGAGAGAGAGAGAGAGAGAGAGAGAGAGAGAGAGAGAGAGAGAGAGAGAGAGAGAGAGAGAGAGAGAGAGAGAGAGAGAGAGAGAGAGAGATTTGGATTTTTAACGTATTTTGACAGCTTATAGTGTTGTCTAGTACTGGGGAATCAGGCCGCAGATATGTTACATGATGTCCCACCCAGACACATTCTTCTGACACCAGGTCGATCAGTCTAGACACTAACCTCCTAATGCTGAGCGCCAAGCTAGGTAGTTGCTACTATCATTTTTATAAGTTTTTGGTATGACTCGGCCGGAGTTCGAACCCGCGACCTACCTCATCCGATAAGGATGCTCTAACCCCTAGGACACTGGAGCTGTAGTTGTGAATGGAATTCGCCATACATGTTTCCCATAAAGCACTGTTCCGATTAGTTTGGTTTCCTGCGTTAGTTATATCATCCCTGCTGAACTCGCAGTACGTTTTCAGCTTCCACAGTAAACGTATGGAAACACATTTACTTTAAAACTTTGATAACTTACAATTTCTGAATACCCATGATCAAACGTATATTTCTCAGTATAGACGGATCTTTGGTACAATCATTGTTGAGAAAATCGAACGAGTCACGTTAATTTTTTGTGTGTTTGAAACACGTTTTTAGAGCCACAGTTGACATCTTTAACAAAATTTCATTGCTGCTCATCTCAGCATAAAGGAGGGAGGGTCACTGACAGTAGTCTAACGATGACTAGTTGGTCCTATATAAACAACAGTGGCCATCTGAAATCCAGTCTGATATTCAAAATGGATACTATAGCAGCAAACCTGCAAATATTTTTATCGCTACTCCCTCTGAGACTTCTGTAACACATAGTTGGTCCTAAAAAAAAATTCTGCTCATCAGACATCTAGTATGGTCGCCCCAGTGGCCATCTTGAAAATCTTGTAATCGCGACTCCCGAATGAATGGCCAAATTAAGATGTTGTTTTCACCGACATAATTTTTTAAATGTCTAGTTGGTAGTAAATTATAACGACCTGACATACAGTTTGACTGCCACAATGGCCATTATTGAAAATATTATTATGGCTACCTCTCCTAAATGGCTGCTCACATCGACATCTTGCTTTATCAAAAGACTTATTATGATACCAAGTTTGTCCCAAATGCAATGGTGCCAATCTGTTGTACATATGGTTATGATGCCAGTCATCTCGTAAATCTTGTTATTGTTACCTTGACTAAACGGAAAGTCTTATCAACACGAGATTCCACCAGATGACGTCATATTGTCTTGTTTATCATAAATAATGTCTTCTTTGTCCTAAATGAAAATGGTATCATCCTGACCTCCAAAGTAGCTAAGTTATGCATAATGCACATTAGAAAAAAAATATTATACTCTGATATATTATTGACGAATGTTCAATATTTCATCAGAACTCAAATCATATGATAAAAATATGTCGTGCATTATACTTAGAATCATACAATAAATATTTTATAAATAATTAATCATAATATATTGAGAATTATTTTTAAATGCTGTTTCTTTTTTTAAAGAATTAGTTTAACATAGTTTTAAGATAATAGTTTATATTTTTACTAGTTAAGTTATTCTGTAAATTAAAATAATATAAAATTTCTTAACCAAATGTAAACAGGGGATATATTGCATACAAAAAAGATTGATTAAAGAATGTTCTATATTGTTTTGGAATTTATACCTCTTTTTGACATACCGTATTCTGATGAAGCACTAAAGCGAAACCGGTCACACATTCTACATATTGGTGTTGATTATATATATATATATATATATATATATATATATATATATATATATATATATATATATATATATATATATATATATATATATATATATATATATGACTTGATTTCGAATATAAAAGAATTAATTCGCATTGTAGCAGACATCAGAGTGAGACATATGCCTTGAAGAAACATGCTTACGAAACAGTTGTTGGCTTTAACACACACATACACACACACACACACACACACACACACATATATATATATATATATATATATATATATATATATATAATGGCAGTGTCATTTACTGTATATTTGAATGCAAATATCACGATTTCCACTTGAAGAGTGGTTGATAATAATAATAATAATAATAATAATAATAATAATAATAATAATAATAATAATAATAATAATAATAATAATAATAATAATAATAATAATAATAATAATAATAATGGGTCTATTTTAAGAGGATTAAAATATTAGCATTAAAACTAATCTTCCAGGACATTCATCACGAAATTTTGTACAAGCTACAAACAACTTGCAAAATAATTTGAAACTATAAAATAATAAGAAACTGTTTGTATAAAATACACTTGGAATACTAGTCTGGATATCATTGATGGTAAGTCAAAATGTGGTAGCCATTATTCAAGGACTTGAATTTATGGTAAGACGCTTTAGTTTCTAATTTCGGTTGTAAAATGATTAGTAGCTCACTATGCCTCCATTCTGATAAACGCCAATTTGGGTAAAGGGCATATTACCCACTAAGATGAACATCAGCATCATCACGTCACTTGAAGTACGAGAGGCACAATAATGTTAAAAGTGGGTACAAGAGGAATTTAACAGTCATACATACGTCATTTTTGTTTGTACTTATAAGTTTTAAAATATCACTTGGGGTGGAAAGGGAGCTTAAAATTACATCAACATTAACAGCTTTTGATCAGCATATGACTAAGCTTCAGTGTAACGAGGGAAGGGGGTAAGAATGTTCACACACGAATATATGATCGTGATATATATAGAAGATTATAGATACTGCGATAGTGAATTGCGTGGGTAGAACGTATGTTTGGTTATTTTTTAAATGACGATCAGGACAGAAATAGGTCTAAATTTGATGGGTCATTATTGGGACTTCCGGTATGAATGAGAGAAACTTTGTCTTTATTCAAGGCAACGGGAATACAAATATTTTCTGAACAGTTATTGAAGAGATTAGTGAAAGACGGAACTGTAATTTGTGTAGAAAGTTTGATTATTTTAGAACAAATTTTAATCTAACCTTTTGTATTAAAACTTAAGAGAATGTTATAAACCTAAATGACACGAACAGAGAATATAGGTAAGACATATTTAATATCAGACGATACTTATTCACCTACAAAATCGGACAAATAGGAAATGCCATGTAGGGTTGATATACGTTTCCATTCAGGCGATAGCTGATAGATATTAATAGTTGATTCATCCTATTTACAGGTTTCATAGTCGTTATGTACACCTTCATTATTGACTTTAATTTCATGATGGATGAAGAAAATATAAGGATAAAAAAAGAATTGTATGCGTTTTGAAATGATTTAATACGAGTTTTATGTTCTAAGTACCATAAATTATCTTACTTTCGTTGATAAGATACATCATGTTTAACCACGTTTTATGATTATTTCAGTCATTATTTGGTGATAGAAGTCGTGCAGTTTAATAAGAGTAGTAGGAGAAAGTAAGAATCCGAGCTCAACAACCCCCTCCAGACCTCCAAACAAATACAAAATACCTAGGTAACGTAATAGAAAACCTATTGCAATCAATAATTGCGTTAAGAATCCGAGCTCAACAAATACAAAATACCTAGGTAACGTAATAGAAAACCTATTGCAATCAATAATTGCGCTAAGAATCCGAGCTCAACAACCCCCTCTAGACCTCCAAACAAATACAATAGAACACCTGTTGCAAAATACCTAGGTAACAGGTAAAATTTAATTACGTGATCTTCCAGAATAAGCAAAATGATATGTCAGACTCAATTTTCCAAATCATTACGATTTAGCAGAGCGTGGCGATTGTGGACTAAATTACGCATTAGAATTCCAGTAAGGTAAGTGGTATTATACCTCATTACCAACTGTTAATGTCTCAACTGTAGATATCAAAAATATTTCATTATCATGGTAATAGAGGCTAAACTTTACTTTACCGCTCACATAACGACGGGACTCAAACAAATCTTTTATTTGTGATTTGTTAAGAGGGTATTTTTTGTCGATAAAATACACCTTTGACCGATCAAGATCAATTGTAAATTTGGTGTATTTTTGCTGACTAATCGGACAGTGAAAGTTGTTAAATTCCGCTAGCAACTTTTGATACAATTGTTCGAGATAATTAAAATACTCGCTGTTATCAGATCTGATGAGCGAAAGTTTTAACTTGTCACGGGTACCACTAAAGCATATGCCTGATGTTTCATTATTAATTTCAACTGTCAATGGTTTGCCGTCCATCATTAGATATTTGATTTTGCTACTGTAGCTATTTGTCACTGTCAAATTTTCAAACATTATTTCTTAAGTTTAGATAAAATTTTAGTTTGCAAAGATAATGTCAAATATATCTCTATCATCATGACAATACCCAAGTGCAAATGTATCTACCCCATTTTCGCAATAACGTTTATCATCAAAATTGCTCAAACCGCGTTTGATAAGGACATACATCTGTTTCGAGCTTATGATGATTTGTCCGAATTGACATAGCTCTTATAAAACTAACGCCGCCATCAAGCGCATACTTGTAGTCATCAAATTTTATAAACTTTTTAACAAAGTCACGAGGCAGACCTTTTGCTTTTTTTGTTATTTTATTATTGTCTAACAATACGGCATACATTTTACTACGTAATCCGATAAAGTATTTGATAGCGCTCGAGTTCATTTCATCTTTGAACTTACCAATAACCTTTTTATTTGTGTCGTCATGAAATTTACTGTCACGTGGGTAATCAGAAAGATCAAACAGATATCTATTATCATGCATATCCTGATAGATGTCCTCACATTCGATTTCATATACGAGCGAATCAGTATCAGTAAATAATAATCTACTAGCCGGCCATTGATTTTTAACAAAATTATAATGAAAATCATACATCAGCCACTTTGATAAATCTAACACTGAAGCTCCAACGTAGATCGGCTTGTTTAGTTTTAGATTTGTTTTTCTTCTTTGTATCGCAACAAGATTCTCATTAAATATTTTCATGCTCACAAAATCATCGTCTGACACAAGTTTGTTTCTGCGATTGACATCATTGACTAGTTCGATATTTACGCGTTTCCTAATATTCTCCATCGTCTTACCAAAAACAGAATTGTTCATCAGTTTGAAAAAGTTTTTCTCAAAATCAGTTTTTGCCGTAGCTCTTCTTGTAATGTTCGAGTTAATATAACCTCTCATCCACGGTGACTGATTAAATTTTAGTACGCGATGAACTTTTCTCAACACGAGACCAGCATCGACTGCTTGTTTTAAAGCTTTGTAATGCAAAACATAATTACGTTTATGAAGCAAATTTGGTACTAGTTTCTTTACCATAGAATGTTGTCTTGGTAATGCTGACGCTTGTTGTTCTTCTGATAACAAACTATATTCTATAACCATCGATTCCGCGCAGAAAGGGTAATCGTTATGCAATTTGTGTAGCGAAGTTGGATAATCGAGATCAACTTCAACGAAATACGAAACATCGTCGGGTATCTTTTTTTCTGTCTCTGATAGAAATTGATCAGCCGTGATCCAATGAAATCCACCAAACGGCATTGGTTCTGCCATCGAATACCCGTACAAGTTATTGCAATCTAGATAAACTATATACTTCGAAGGAAGGTCAGGATTATACTCTTTCAAATATTTGTTGTTTGCTTCAGCATATTTCTTCGTTATCACGCTAATACCGCCTCGGATACCTTTTTCAATAAAATTGAACATATCAACGTCAGTCAGTAATTCCAACCTTACCTTACTAAACTTTAACAGAGCATTCCATGACAGTCCGGGGGCAGAATAATACCAGCAAGGATCTAGTCCGTAATTATTATAACTCACTTCTCGAAAACTTTCAAAAACATCTGCTAATAATAACACGTCAGTTTTCAAATACAAATTGTGGTAATCACCAAAAGTCTTACAATCAAACTCTTTCCAAATATCTTGTGCATACCTGTACTCGTCATCAGTGATATTTTCTTTTTTAAGTTGCGAGTAAAATTTGTCTTTGCTAGGTAAAGATGTTTCATCAAATTTACTCCAATCGTCGAGATATTCGTATGGAAAAACTCCTTTTTTAGCTAATAGATTAAATTTATCTCCAAAACAGTCTCTTAAGTTATCAAATTTACTACAACCTTTCACTAGCTCATCTAACGAGGCTGCCATAAACTGCAGGCTGTCAATAAAACGCAATTTACCTAGCGTAACTGACATGTACTTTTCAAAATTATTTGGGATGCATTTGATGATGTTATCGAGTTTTAGACGAGATTTTATATCAGGATCACCAAAAGCTTCTACTATAATATGGCTATCATATCCTCGAAAATTGTGAAGAATAACTGGAATAAAATCTGGAGCGTGAAATTTTAAATTACACTGGTCATGAGCCGCTCCACGATACTGTCCGGTCAAATGGCAATGGTCACGTACTTTTTTGTTGTCAGTATCAAAAGCTTTTTCACAAATATAACAAATTTTCGCTTGCTCGTGATCAGATTCTTGTTGAGGTGTTAATTTTAACATTGGAGTTACTTTTTTCAAACGATAAGTAATATTATCAACTTCATTAATCAACTGCTTGAGAAGCCAGACAGCTGGATTTTTACCACGATAGAGTTGGATTGGTTTAGATAATCTCGAATCAGCGCAACAAACTACCTTGTACGCTACTCCGCATGGAACATGATTTTGAATTTTTCTTGTACTCGATTGGTTAGGATCATTTTCTACGCCAAGTACAGGTTGAAGTAAGCATTCGAAATCGACGTATATGACGAAAGGAATTTTTAGTTTATGATTATGATGGACAAACTGTAACACGCTATCTTTTTTAGATGGCATTGTTATTCTTTGTACGTCACTACAGTACTGCAAATGCTTTTGTAATGTTTCATTGTCTCTACAACCGTGCAAGCAGCGATAACAAAAGAACTTTTTGTTGTTATTTTTATTATACTGTCTTCCAACTAGTCTGTTAAAGTTTTTGATCCAAACGTAATGATTTTTATAAAACAGTAAATTGATAGTCGATTGTGAAGCTTTTTCTGAAATATACCTCGGATAGACATTTTCTTTTTCATCTAATCCGAAAACGTTAATCGAAATATTATTTTGCTTTTCAAACTTTGGTATTTGATTTTCTGCCACTGGAAAGTCAATACCAGCACAATTTAATCTTGACACGTGACTGATATACTTCTCAACACGATCAGCATTTTTTTCTGCTGGAAATAGCGCGGAAAGAACAGCCCATTGGAAACATTTGCTATCGACGTTTTTTATGTTTATACAGCACTGTTTATTTTTTATTTTTGGTGGCAGGTCGATATACGAACTACCGCGTAATGCGTCATATTTCATCGTGTGAAACAAAATTTCCTTGATCATTTCAAACTTCCAACCCGAACCTAATTCGGTAAATTCTTCTATTTTTTTCCAAATTTCTTGGTGTATTTCATTAGATAGTGACAAAAGATCACTACCAAGTAAAACACGTCTAGATTTTGCGTTGATGTAAGGGTCTGCAATTTCCTTGTCAGTAGATTCTTCCGTCACAAGTAGTTTTGAAAATATAACGTGATATTGCACTAACAATCTTAGACCCTTGTGTTTTTCAAGCTCACGTTTTACAGTCGTCTGTAGCAGATGAAAGAGATTTGTTTCAGAAAAATTTACTAAAACGTTTTGATTATCAAACTGATAACTATTGTCAAAACCTGTAAAAGCAGTCGCTATTTTATCAGGTTCTCCCATAAGACTTCTCTTGGCTATATCACGCAATTTCAACATTATTATATTATAATATAATCTCTAATTGATAATTTACCTCACACTGCGCATGCGCTAAACAACAATTAGAGATAAAAATATCACCTATAATATAATGTTACAAAATCTGACAAGCGCACGTGAGCAAGAGGAATATCATGTTTATCCAAAGTACAACCTGTACGCTGGAAATGCACTTGGTTCGGTTATTAATATCATTACTGGAATATCTGTTGGTAAAGCAACGCCAGCGGGTTATACGATTAGTGTAAAGGGAGATAATACTGAAAGAATTACGATGTTTAGAAAAGATTTTATTTACACGTTATTTTGCGATGACATTCCAGAGGGGAAACGAGTATATCATTATAACGGTAAAGTCACTGATGATAATATTGAAAATTTATCCTTACAAGATGAGTTTCAGCCGCATCCGGTCTTTGATTTATACGAGGCTAACGATCGTGGTATTATAAGAAACAGAAAAACTAAAAAAGTTCTTAGTTCTATGAACAATATGGGATATCTTATAGTAACTGTTAGAGGAACATCGACAGATCGAGTTTGTTATACTGGTCATAGGTTTGTTTACGAGGTGTTCAACGGATCTATACCCAATGGTCTGGTTATTAATCATATCAATAATGTAAAAACAGACAATCGATTGGAAAATCTGGAGCTAGTGACCCAACAGGAAAATGTGAGAAAAGGACGAGGTGGTGGTATTAATTTTAGATGCCCCATAAAACCTGTTATTTCGTTAAACCTTGAAACGGATGAGGAGATCAAATTCAAATCAATTACAGCTGCGGCGAAATATTATAATATAAATCCCAGAGCAGTAAAATTTGTAGCTGATGGAGCAACAAAATCAGCTTTTTCAAACAAATATGATGCTAGTATTATTTTTAGATATGATGATTAATAATATTTTGTAATTCGGTTTTAGTCAAACAATGATGAGCAAATGCTATAATATCATCGCAATCAAATTTTAGCGTCACTACTGCACTTTCATTAATTTTATTTTTTTCTGCTTCTGTTAGTAATATTTTATGAGAATCACCTTGCATTACAAAAATCTCAACGGAATATGAACTATAACCTGACAAGCATTTTCTTACCGCTTCAGTCAGTTCGTGGTAGTTTATTATATTAACTTTTTGGTGATATTTGACCTTGTCAGTCATCTTATAACAACAAATTAGATAAAAAGTATATTATAATATGGATATGATGAAACGACTTGCTAGCGATAAGGTCTCCACAATCTCTAATGATATGATAGACAAATCTGTTGGTTATAACGAAGATGATATTTTATATAACAACGAGTCTGATGATGATGAAATAGTCACCGTCGTTAACAGATATAATTATAGCAGACCAACCACTGGAAAATATAATGTCAAGTATCACATTGCTAAAAAAATTATAAAATTTAATTTTACCGTTACCGAACAGCAGGTATTTTTGCAGTTAATCAGACCTTTTTTAAACATTAAAATTCCAGACCGACAGAAAAATATAAAATTTGATTTCATCTTTGTCAAGATTTTTAATCTTATGACGATCTCTGACGATCGCAGACAATATCTAATATCATTATGTAAACCAGTAAAATGCAAATCTATCAAACGAAAGTATGAGGAAATTTATAATAGCATTATTTCGCAGTCGATAAAATCGACCGGGTTGGAATCCAGCTGTTAAATTTATCACTATACCCACGCCATTTGACTAAACTTTTATCTCCTTTTTTCCTAATCACTTTTTCGATAACGAAAACATCTTGTTCAGTTTTTTGTAGTTCTTGTTCGTAAAAACTACCTACTATAGGTTCACCTGCCAGATCTTTTAACGCGTACGTTACAGGTATTGTTAAGAGTACTTTATCAACAACAAATACTTCTTCGCTCCAGTTTGGAGTAAATCCTTTTTCAAATATCTTTTTAGTCAAAGAGATTCTAACTTTATCACTGACCTTAAATTTATGTCTGCGGTACATGTTTTCGTTTGCTAATATTGGATTTTTGATAGCGTCATTGGGTGACATTTTGATGGTTCGATGTTTCGTGTTATTATATTCGCCTACGATTTGAGAAAGGTCATCGATGTACCTGTTGGTGTTTTTAGCTGTCATATGTTTGTGTAATTTTTCGTTTAGCGTGCGATTAAATCTCTCGACAACAACGCTTTTGCCTTCGTTTCCTGTAACGTATTTTTTAATATTATTTTGTTCTAGAAACTGCTCAAACTTTTTGTTAAAAAACTCGGCTCCATGATCAGTCCAGATTTTGTTTGGTTTTCTTTCGGTACTCGTTATTATTTGTTTTAACGCATCAGTGATTGACGTTCCTGTTTTATCTGAAACAGGTACACTAAAAGCGTATTTGCTGAAAACATCTATAACGTTAAACAAATACTTCTTTGGAGCGCCATCAGCGCCAACGTTAAACTGAGCCAGATTAGATACATCTACCAAATCTATTGCCCAGATATCATCTACAGCGTTTGCAACAACTTTACGTCTCGGAAACTTTTTTTTTTAGGTCTGTGTAGTTCGACTGCAAGATCATCGTATAATTCTTTTCCGAGTCCGAGTTTATATTTTGCTCCTATCATTCCTTGAACAAATCTTCTATCAAAACGTTCTCGTAGATTTGTTGGCTCCATATCATGTAATTCGTCTAACATTACTTTATCACAATCTGCTTTCGAGTTTTCATGATCACGATAACAGATATCATGACGCATTGCTATTGCATCCACTTGATTATAAGGCTCTTGTCCTGGCAATGGATTGTCGTTTTCATCTAGTTGTTGATCTAGCGGATTGTAAGGACCTGTATAACGATGACCAGGCAAAGTCCAACCGCCTTTTAGTTTTGGTAATTTACCAATAATTTTATGTATATCTATACCTAACCCTATTATTTCTCTGTTGTTACAACGTTGACAGTACGTAATGATTTTATCTTGTTCTATGCAAAGATCTTTGTCACAATCACAATTGCATTTCATTTTATTTTATTTTGTTTCATAAGATTAATCGTCGATCAAGATAACTCTATCAACGCTAGATCCTACTTGTTTTTTCAAAAACATACTTTTCTTTCTACCACAGATTGCACAAATACTTTTTAACATCGTTCTATTATTTTTCGTTTTTTCCGTCATCTCATCCTTGTTCTCTGTTTTAGTTTTGCATTTGAGACAGTATGTTGACATTATTATATCAAGGAGTTTAGATAAAATTGATTGCAATATTATCATTCGCATGAGAAGGAAGCTCATCAAATTGTAAAATAAACTTTAAAAAGTTTTTACTCCCAGAGCTTTTACTCTGGTGCATTTGTCTGACAAACATGATACAATAATAACCACAAGCTGATGTTCCAATCGGCTGTAGTTGATTAGACGAATAATTTATTTTATCAAATTTTTTAAAAATATATTTTTTTATGAGATCGCTTGGAGGAAGTCCGAACGAATCAAAATAATTGTTATCGTGGACAGCAACCCAGTGGGTGCCAGAGCCATCATTGAAGTTTTCAATATTTACAACACAAGAACCGCCTGTTGGTACGTCATCGAGTTCATCCTTAGAAAATACTCCTCGAAATCCAACAACGTCCTTCAATTTTTCAATGATGTCAAAATTGCTCAATAACGTCTGGTCCCTGGTAGAGTTAATCCGCGTCCGATTCCTAGTAAGTTTGGCAGCAGACTTCCCGCTAGTCCCGCTAGAAGTGGAGCGAAAGGAATAATTCCTCCTTGTTTTGTTTGTTTGCGTTTTGTTGTTGTCTTTTTTTTCGATGATTTTGTTTTTTTCGGCGACTTTTTCGTTGGCATTTTATTTTGTACTGTTACATAAAATTAACGATAGATTTGTTTGATACCACGACCTTCGACTGCTTTCTTCGTTGCGCCAGAGACTGCTCCTGACGCAGCCGCAAGTCCAAGTGTACCAAGTACTGGTAAAACTTTGCTAGCTATTACTGATAACGCTGGTCCAAAAAATCCACCTTCTTTTGACATTGCAGTTACCTGAGAAACAGATAATTTCAACACAAATGGTTTTCCTTTGTCGAGTTTATTGATTTGTTGTTGCGTTAGCATGACTTTTACTACAATTTTATTTGAAGTTTCCGGAGAGATCATCAAAGAAACAGAGCTGCGTTTAGCAACAGCTGCTGATAATTTTTCAACTTGACCAGATGTTAGGTATATTTCTCGAGTTGTGTATTTGGTTTTCATAATGTTATATCCAAGTTGTTAGATTAAACTTGTACTGTCATTCTTCCTTTGATTGAATCGATGGTCAGAAATCGATCACTAACCAATAGCGCGTATACGTTATACTGTTCACCTGGCACATCGCCCAGTGTCCACGTGACCTCAATATCTGCAGTCGATCCCACAACACGCTCCAAATGTTTTGATACGTCAAAATAAAAGATGGGATAGAGCGTTCGAAACTCATCTATTGATATTTGAGATCCACTGTCCGCGTTCTGATATTTTTGCATTGCTTCCATAAGATACATGTACGGCCGAGAGATGTTTCTGGTGGCGTCTTCGGCAAAGTTACATTCGATTGCACGTTCGGGATACTGTTTGGAATTTACTCTCACAAATATTCGTCTAACGTCTGGGTTATCGAATACGGAGTTGTTTATTTCCTGATTGTTACGACGTGCTTGTCGTTGAAATACGACGAACAAGTGTCGCGGTAGTTGTTCGCTGGGCGTGGTCGTTACACGCCATGTGTAATCAGTCGCGTTGGGAATGGCTGTTTGATAAATCCTGTTCTGTTGGAAGTGTATCTTTTTTGTAAAGGTGGCTAGTAAAGATTCGAGCTCCATCATTTTAGCTAATGAAGGGACAACCCGAGGCATCCACAGTGCTAATCTTGTAATAGAAAACTGTCCCTCAGCCACTCCACCGGCGTGTATTATACAATCGTTTTGATCAGCTCGATCTAATATAAGCGTATGTTTTATTCCTCGAAACACTTTGTTATAATCACGGCAAAATCCAAAGATTGTACTTAACGGAAGCATCATCGTTATTTGGCAAGATTCTGCGGCAAATGCTTTTCGTTTGGTAAATCCCTCGTTATATCTTATGTTACGTGCACTAATAACACCGTTTATTAAATTTAACATTGCAACACCATCTGCGGCTGCATCTGGTGGAGTTATACCAAGATTACGACAATAAGTGAAGCTCTTGTGGCGTTTTCATCAGCAGCTGCACCTGGTGCGGCTATACCAAATTTGTTAGCATTAGCAATAAGAAAATTTCTTACAATTATAACATCTGCAGCGGCATCAGCTCCATGTATAATAACACCTCTTGAAATAAACTCGCTCGACACAGTTGTCCCTAGTCCAGTATCTTTGAACCACATCATATTTGTGGCTATTGATCTGGAATAGTCATCGCTAAACGAAACGATGTTTAGTATTGTACTCGCTATGGGTAAGTGCATCGAAATATCTTCTACGGTTTGATTGGCCAGTTGGTATCGTGCACTCTTAAACAAGCTCCAACCATTATTGACGAGAGCGATTTCTGCATCAGCTGCAATATCACCACCTATCACAGTTAATATTTGACCACGCACTTCTAGCATTGCCTTATGGGGTAGTAGAAACACGTCCTCGTCTCTTGTGTTAAAAGTTCTAACCCCAGTTTTATTCGGTTCGTTCGAGTTCTCATCGAGATACTCGACATACTCTAATTCTGTTACAGCATCGTCAGTATCAATTTCTTCTGCAAAGTCGATATAGTTTTTAGCTGACATTTATTTTATAATCGTTACACAAAATTAAAAGGCAGCAGGGGTCATCGGTTTTGTTTTCTTTACAAGTTTACGTACTATTTCTTCACCACTCGGCGACAATAATTTTTTTGTTGTAGCTATCATAGCTCGTTTTGTTTCTTCTGTTGGCGCAATATCTGATATTACTCGTTTTATTTCAGACACCGTAGGTGTTGTTGAAGGTCCTTTAATCTTATCAGCAATCTTTTGCCCTACTGCAGTGCCTGCTGAAGATGCCGCCCCTGTAGCGAAAGCTTTACCAGCGTCAAGTGCAATGGGCGCTACTTTACGCGCGATTCCTGGAATATTCTCTGCAATTGTTGTAAATATATTTCCAAAAAATCCACCTACAATTTTTCTTCGATAAACTTTTCTTCGTCTCATTTTATAAAATTATGTACACAAAATCACATGCCTAAGCAGTGCGTAGGTGTAAGTAATACGTGACTATCTCGTTGTTCACGTCTATTTGTCGTCCAGATTGGTCTGTGAGTTGCATTGTAATGCTTGTAATTTGATTCTCAGGTGTTATTGGATAGTAGATAATCTGTCGCGGATTGATTTGCATGAGAGAACCCGGTGGGACTTCTGGTGAGAAACTGTAGATCGTTTGCCCGCGGTTGCCTTTTGACGTATAAGATCCAGATGCGATAGAGCAATTGATGAGTATTGTATTTACTTCTGTAATATCTACTGGTAGTTCTCCATCAAATGTCAAAGATTTATCTTCACCGGTGGTATAGTATAAAACTCTAGTAAAACCTAACATCTTTCCAAAACTTCTTTCTTCAAAGAGGACTTTCATATTTCTTTTCACTGTTATCCTAGCTCGTAAGGTGTTATAATTCGCCGCTAATTCAAAATTGTCAGCATTCCCACCAGCTTTTGTTAGAAGCTCTTTTATTGTTCTGTTTAGATCAGTAATGTTATAAGCTCCTTGTGGAATCTGTAGTTTGTATTGTATATCAATAAACTCTTTTTGTGATGTTGGAGATTGTTTAACATTAACGATTAAAATTTCATCATTAATCCCAGTTTTAATATTCGGCATGGCGTTCCAACAAGTACAAGAAATTAATCCAATCTCATACTGTTTTGCAGGATCTAGTTCTATTGGTGGGTTGTAATTTACTGTAAAATTCGCGCTGTTTCCTGTTATTTGTGACGAATCAAGCAATAATGTTGTTTGCATTATACTAATATTTTAGATAAGATCGCGGTGTAAAATTTCGTATTCGGATGATGTTAGTAATCCACTCGATCTTAGATGATCAAGTATATCAATAATTTCGTTATCAATCTCTACACTTTCATTACCAGCTTCTTTAGAGGATATCAACA
The DNA here is from genome assembly GCA_016746295.1 of Potamilus streckersoni. Taxonomy (NCBI): domain Eukaryota; kingdom Metazoa; phylum Mollusca; class Bivalvia; order Unionida; family Unionidae; genus Potamilus; species Potamilus streckersoni. Next base: position 2,253,794 of record JAEAOA010002240.1, read on the forward strand.
GCATTAGCCGATCGACTATGTCTGCGTTTGATGTAAATATTTTCACACCTTTTCCTGTTATTGCTTCTCTAATTTTTTTTACACGAAATTTATCAAGTGTAATAAATTTTCTTTTAAAATTCCACCCCTTACCAAAACCTTTTGGTCTACCACTTTCTGCTGTTCTTCCAAATATTGAAGCAATAACACCGTTTCTCATTCTTTCATAAAGTGAAATCATATTATTAATCTCTGTAACCGTGTTTAATTCATCTTTAGCAGCAGCTCCATCTCTTATTATCTCATTTAATCTATCGATCAATGTTTGATATTCTCCATCATTCCACTTTTCTATATTATCAATATCTTTAATATTTTCTTTCTTTAAAAAATTATCATACTCATTTTCTTCTATCTCATAATTTGCTCTTTTTATATAATAAAATCTTTGCTGTTCAACATCCATAAACTTTACAGTAGCCTCACCAACTCTTTTTTGCTCCTCTTTGATATCTTTTATTTCTCCTGATAGATTTGTTATAATATTTGTTATTCCTTGCGTTGTTAACTCTGCTAATCTTCTCTCAAGTTCTAGCGGATTGTTTATCAATCGATCTGTTTCAGCCTGTCTAGCAGCAGGATCAGCTATATTTGCTGTAAGTGACTCAGCTAGTTTTCTTTTGTCTTCATCAGATCTAGTAATGATTTTTGCAGCAGCTGCTTCTTGTTGTTCTTTAACAATTCCAACCAAACCTTTTTCTTTCAGTTGTTTCAGTTCTTCTTCTGATAGTGGTTTAGTTTCAGGTTGTTTACCTAATATTGCTTCAGTTATTGGTCTGAAAATCGTAGCTGTTGTTTCTGTAGCAGTCAATTGTCCACGTCGAGCTTCTTCCACCTTTTTCTTAAAAGCCGCTCGAGTTTCGAGAAACTTTTTTAGTAATTCGATTTTCTGTTGATGTTTGTCCATTATTTTTATACGCTTTACAAAATTATATCATAGAAACGTCTCAAGGTAACAACGAAACATCTTGGTTGGATCACGCGCTAGCTTGTCAAATAAAAAGAAACTATATCGATCTTTAGTTGCTCGATGATATAATTCGATAAATTTATCTTTTGTAACATCACCACATTGTTCGTTTGCAATATTTCTCACATCCACATTATCTAGTCCGGGAAATAATATGAAACAACCCGTATTTCGCCTAATAAACCTATCAACATTATAAAAACCTTGGGCAAGATAAACAGAATTACATCTTTTATTACGTGATAGTGAAAAATATGATCTAATCTTGTTCATTTCCTCATTGTTTAGCGGAATATCATCAAAGACGATTATCTTATGCTCTGACGAATCGAGTTCATTCACTGGAACAAGTTCTTCTGGTTGTTTTATCAAAAATATATCATCACCAATGCCAAGTTCATCACGAAGTTTATCATTATACTCACTTAGTAACTCGTATTTGTCTTGTTGGGGGTTAATGGTGTAAATATACACCTTATCATAGTTAAAGTTATTATTGAGTAAAAGATTTAATAACAAATTTGTTTTACCAGATCCAGTTCGCCCAACAATAAGATAATGACAGTCTGGAAGTTCATTGTTATGTTTATGCTTCACCAATCGCTCGGTGTCAAAGTTTATTATCTTCGCCATCGTATAATTTTATGTTATATTAAACCAACAATTTTGTGTAGAACGGTATGTATAATGAGCTACTATACAAAATTTGGAACATTAGCAGTAGATTTATTAACAGAAGGTTACCAGGGTGACTTATCCAAGTATGCGACTCTTGATAAGCTCAAAAATGAAATCAACAATTTGTTAAACGTTGCAAGTGTAGATCCAAATGAAGTTGTAGTTTTCCAGGACAAACAAGGACGATTAAAGACGAGTAATGTACAACTATCAGATGTACTAGTACGAAATCCTACTGCAGTTGCTAATAATATTGTTACTTTTAACAATCAAGGTAAGATAGAAGATTCGGGTAGGTCAGTTAACGATTATGTTAGAAAAGCAGGTGATTTATTTACGGGAAACATTGCTATGAACCAGAACAAGATCACATACCTTGGAAACCCAACTGAGGATAATGACGCTGCTACTAAGAAATATGTTGATGATCAGGAATCAAAGTACGTGTCGGCGCATGGCGGTATAATGCGTGCATTTCTCAACATGAACAATAATGGCATCAATAATCTTAGAACACCAGAATCTGATTTTGATGCTGTAACAAAGAAATATGTTGATGATATCAACAATGATATCACCAAGTTCAAAACTGATTTTACTAATCACATCACCACGTTTTTAAATTTTCGCAGAAACATAAACAAAACCAATAACGAATTTTTTGGAAGTCCGCCGTCTGTTGATATTACACTCGATAATATTAACACAAAACTCAACGATATTATTAGTGGAATTCCTAGTATTGTTGAGAAAACGAGTATGATTAAAATTCCTCACAAGCAGATTAAAAATATTGTCTATACTGTTGCTTCTGGAATGTCTACTTGGTCTCCGCAAAATAACACTCTCAAACATACTGCAGAGGTCACTGGTGTGTATAGATTGTCCGTGTTGAGCAGTGCAAAGTTTAATATATTTACATTATTTCCATGGCGTCACTCGACTGATAATTTCTCTGGAACTGTGTCTATTGTGTTAAACAAAGATGTTGAAGAAACTTTTATGCTAATAGCTGATGACAAAAAATTAACTGCTGCGTCATATTGGTATTGTCTGGAATTTGTGGCTGAAACACCTCAACTAGTTACTTGATCAAGCCTGAGATTATGTGAACAAATATTATAATGAAAAAAAGTATAGTTGATTTCAATCATATTTCAAAAGATATTCCAGAACAGGATGTTGACGCACTAATACAATACTATAAATATTATCACAAAAAACTTTGGTGCGTAAAAAAATGTTATAAATATTATAACAAAATACTTCGAGTAATATCATATCTACCCTTGTTAATGACTAGTTCTGGCATAATTTCAAGTGGTATATCATTAAACCCGTTTTTGTTAATCATATCCGGTGTTGGTGTTTCTCTTACAGCAGCTTGTAAAAAAGTTGAACCTAAAATTTTGATAAAAAAGCACGGCTGCTTAACATCAATTATAACTTACAAAAAACTACTTGATCAAATAAGATCTTACCTACGAGGAGTAAAATATAGTATGGATGATTTAATACGTGAATTTCGTATTATTGACAACATGTTAACAGATATTCTACCCATGAGGATCAGCAAATATGAGAAAGACTATCAAAAGAAGTATGATATAACATAAAATCAATTAGATATATAAATTTTTTTTTATATTATATAATGACCGAATTTTCAAGTGATCTCCATGAAATCCTCCGAGAAGTTCAGATGAAACATGCTGAAAATCTTATGCAATTATATACTTCTCCAGGGTATATACCAGTAGATGATATTGACGTAATAGATCTCCCTGATAAATTTATCAAAAGAGAAAGAGATCTGCTCAACCACTACATCAACGCCAATAAATCACTCATCAAAAGTGAACCAGATGGAGAATATTATCCTTACTTGTACAGCATAACGAGAAAAGCAGCATTAAACAATAATTTTCGCAAAACTCACAAAAAATTTATCAAAAGTGAACCAGATGGTGAATATTACCCGTACGCGTATAACGAACTGATCAACAAAACATTGAAAATCACTGATGATTGAGAATTTGAAACCACTAGTGGTTTTACGAGTGATCTTTAGGTTTCAGTAACGCCTCAGTAAGTATTTGTTCAACAGATTTCTTCTTTGGTGGAATCGTTAACGATTCCCACGCTAGCGTTTCCATGACAACTTTGTTGTCTGCGCTGATTCTTTCAAGTCGGCTGATTTCTTCATGTTGTTCATTTATCGTTGATGTTAAATCATCTATGATTATTTTATTATCTTCGATGGTGGTATTTAACCTGGCAATGGTCTCTTCAACGTCGCGAACTTCATTTACTGCTTTTTCGTACAGTTGTACGACATGATCTCGCCGTTGTATCTCACACGTCAGTTTGTTGATCAGTTCTTGCCGTACATCTAGTTCATTTTTCATTTTGAGAGCTTTGCTGGTTATTTCATCATGCTTGGTCTGTAAACTTTTACACGTTTGCCGTTTTTCTTTTAACTTTTCGTTGATGCTATTTATTTTTTTTTTAAATTTTGACCCGCTTGAGTACCTGCTAACCCTCCTGGAAATTTTCCATCTCCGGATGCGTCAGTCCATATTTTATACAGCCGGGTAAGTCCGACACATCATTTTGCTTATTCTAGCAAATCACGTAATTAAATTTTACCTGTTACCTAGGTATTTTGCAACAGGTGTTCTATTGTATTTGTTTGGAGGTCTAGAGAGGTTGTTGAGCTCGGATTCTTAGCGCAATTATTGATTGCAACAGGTGTTCTATTACGTTACCTAGGTATTTTGTATTTGTTGAGCTCGGATTCTTAACGCAATTATTGATTGCAATAGGTTTTCTATTACGTTACCTAGGTATTTTGTATTTGTTTGGTGGTCTGGAGGGGGTTGTTGAGCTCGGATTCTTACTTTCTCCTACTACTATAAGTAGGGCTCAGTAAAATAACTAATCCATTCACAAAGACCAAGTACAACTTGGCTGAGGTGAGAAATACTCGACTGCATACTCGTCACTCGACAGAGAAGATGCAGATCACATCGTGATATAAATCCAAGTGTATTTTCTACCCTGGACAAGCGCCCAAGTTTAGAAACTGCTCATAACATTTGGCATGGAACAATTAATATATGACTAATCTTCTAACGGTCTAGAAGAGGAATCTAAAACTCGTATCACCATTGACCTATGGGACGTATCACTGAAACCTTTGTACATTGGACTATGGGACGTATCACTGAAACCTTTTCATACAGCGAAACGATTCATATAAAAAAATAACCAGTTGAAATGTTGGAAACATGAAGTAAACGATGTAACAATCGAATTTGTATAAAACTGGCTGGCTGTGAAGAAAAAAGTATGCATTATTTATCATTTTACAAATTCCTGGTGTCGTTGAGGGCCGCAGAAAATAATTACATGGTTCGCGTGTTTGAGACCAAGATTTAAAACATGTTGCAAAGAAAACTATGCTGTTAGTGACGTATGTATCTGTCTTGATACTAAAATGTGGAAATATGAATTTATTTTCTTGCATTTTCACACTTAGTCCTCGATTTCGCAATGGCGTTTGCATATACAGTGACACTTTTCAGTAAACGAGGCGTCATTTTGATTTGGAGAAAGATTCTCTTTCGATGAGCTATTGCACATCTTTTTGAGTCAGACCTCTGATAGTTTCAGAGACTGAGAATGTCATTTTTTTGTGTGATTTTTCATCTGATGAAATTTTATTTATACATTGCCATGCAAAGGGAAGATACCAGCAGTTTTTTTTATATGCATTTAATGACTTTCTACAAAATAATTAAAACTTACATTCGAAATTAGTATTTTAAACGTGTCACCAATTCTCACACAATGAATACTATTATAATCTATTTTCAAAGCAAAAATATTGAGAAAACAGCTGATTTTTCGAAATGTAACTGGAGGCAACGATTTAGACATTTACGATATCTTTTTGCCACTATGCAATCATTCTTTTCATGGTGCCTGTGTGTAACTCTCTATACTGAGGACAGGGAAGAGTTAAACTTGCAACTCACTGTCCCGGGACCGAGTGCTTGGGAATTGCTGTCCTGGACCCTATTACTAGCTATTTTTTAACATCAGTGTACCATTCTTGCTGAGTGTGTCGCTTAGCCCTTTTGGATTCTGGTAAAGCATATTTATTTAGTAACAAACTCAGCCCAATCCTTAACACCAAAACAAACAAATCACCCTCCCCCATTGAAAACCCCCAAAACCCCAAAAGAAAACAAAACCCCGAAATTTGTTAACACAGTATTTGGATCGATCAATACAAATAATGTGGTCTCGAACTCTAGGGATACTTCATAAAGGAAGAAATCGTTATCAAAATGATTACGTGATTGCTATGTAATATTTCCTAGGTGTGTTTGTTTTGTTTGTTGAATTGATTTTGCAACACGCACACCTGCTAATAATCATTTAGAGCTACACACGCTCTAATCGTTTCGGGTATGGGTTGTGGGTGGAGTAGTGCAAATGTGATTAATCAAAGTAGACGTTGACTCGGCGACTCTTGGTAGTTTATTAGCATGGTGGGCAAGGTTATGAGAGATAAGCATGCCCACAAACATTATAGGATTAAAATAATCTGTTTTAAATCATCCATTATTGGTATGATGCATTATACAGCAGACATGGAAGGATTGACGTATTCAATATTTAGATACCAAAAAAAAATTAAAGCAGCAGGCAATTATGGGACGATAAATCTAAGAGAGATTTTGATATACAGAGGGAAACCTCCATTCAAATAGATTCTGCGGTATCACTTTCGAGATCTAATCCGTGTTTGTACTTTACATGACTGGCAAATATGAACAAAAAGCCCACCACCAATTTGTTACACTTGGTCAATTCTTTCCAAATTGTAACCTTTAATCAAGAAATCATCAACTGAATTTTATTAGTAAGTTTCAGGTAGACAAAATATATCGACAATGTTAGACGTTAGAATTGTTGATTTAATTTCATTAGCTTTTTGAAGAATATATATATGATACTTATATTTGCAGTACGCAAACGATTCTTTGAAACCATTGAACGAAAGGAATAATTGTTGGGCGCAACTTTATCGGCAACAAAATTTTGAATTTATTGCACGGGAATGATTAGAAAGACATGATGCAGAGAAATGTGGAATAGTTATTCCTGAAATATGGAAAGGAAATATGTAACTCAGTCGGTTTCATTCACTTATTTATCATCCATTTTTGATAAGGCAAGCGAAGTATTAAACTTAAAAGTTCTATGATTAAATTGTCAGGTTGCAGAGGACGGAATACTTTTGAAACGTTTTTTTTTTTCGTGTGTCTTCAGGGCACTTTTGTAAAAAAAAAAAAAAACCCAAATTAGACAGAAATAAAAATGCAAGTAGCCATCATTTTCAGCCATTTTTCTGAGGCAAACCATATTGAATTCGTCACGAGAAAAATAAGATAAGATAAGATAAGATAAGATAAGATAAGATAAGATAAGATAAGATAAGATAAGATAAGATAAGATAAGATAAGATAAGATAAGATAAGATAAGATAAGATAAGATAAGATAAGATAAGATAAGATAAGATAAGAATTCTTTATTTCAGACTGCATAGTCCATATATCTAAATTAAAAAAGAGCAATAAACAAATAAGCAAATCTACCATTTATTATTTCATTCGAGTACAGCATGTTGGCACAACAATTGCAGATGATATAGAAAACGCCACCTGGGTGATATTACATAAATAAAGTGACTGCTGTTGTCGTTTACTTCAAATCACGCACAGGAAGAAGCTTTTTTTTAGTTAGTGTCAATACTGAAAAAAAACCAAAATCAACAAGCAAATTACTGTTTGAGTGTTTTTATGTGAAAATGTAAAGAATGTGTTTATCGTTGACTTCAGGGGTACTGCATACATTTGAATGGTCTCGCGGTCAGCCCGGTATTGTGAAACGATTTGCATTTTGTCTTCAAGCCATATCCCGATACTATCGTGATACGTAGACCCGATCTAAAACAAAACATCAGTACTTTGGATAAATATCATAAATGCACTAAGAAAGGAAATAATAAATAAATAAATAAAAAGATAGATAGATAGATAGATAGATAGATAGATAGATAGATAGATAGATAGATAGATAGATAGATAGATAGATAGATAGATAGATAGATAGATAGATAGATAGATAGATAGATAGATAGATAGATAAGCACATACTCATTTCAGTGTACAGAGTGGAAAGAGTTTGTGGGGCAAAACGATTTTTTTTATAAAAAAAAATCCTAGACCTCTGAGGATGAGTGGTTGAATGGGGAACTTTCATTGCCATTGTTCACCCGACTGCGATCCCTCATAAACCTTAAAGAACTTATAATTGATGGCGGCAATTGACTTCAACAGTATACTGTTTAAGTTTAATACCGAAAGTCTAACTGCATACCAGAAAAAAGTGTATTTGATTGAAAGGATGTATTTGTGCAAACACAGACCGGCAGTGAAAAATGGCTTATTTATGAGTCCATTCCAGTTGTGTGCACCCATTGTGTCGATCATGGAGAAACAGTGTTTAGATGCGAACTGCTTGATTTTGACTGGTTGTGGCGACTTGCTAATGTAGCCAATAAAATCGATCCGCCAAGGCGTAGATAGGCTAATCTATTGGAATCATGGCTAGCGAAGATATTATACAACATGTATTCAATTGTTAAACTAAAAGATTTCAAGCACGCACACTAATTTGACACTGCAGATGGAAACTGTGACGGTTACTTATTTGTCTTTTATGTAAGTTTTCATTTCGGATATCGACATTCTTCATAATATATGAATTTATTGTTTTTGAGAAATACATTTTTTTTTAAATTTGTTGTTGTTGTTGGTATATTTAGTAAGAGCATTAGATGTTCTTAATAATTCAACCTACACAGTAATTGGTGCGATCCACACAAAACGTCAATGATTGCCAATTTGTTTGTCTTGAACCCTTTCTCACACCATTACCCAAGATCGACCCATTTTCTTGAAAAAAAATTTTCATATGAATTGATAAGTTTTGAATGTGTGGAAGCTTAGTTCCATCTAAAAGAGAGATTTTTCGTCAAATAAATAACAGCTTATATCAAACCTTTTATTTTAAAAGATTGTGTATGTGTATGCAAATGTTGCCGAGCTGACTCATCGCTATCACAAGATAAAGTTACTCAGCTTTTGTTATTTTCAGCTGGTGTGATGCTTGTACAGAATGGAAGAAAAACCTATCGCAGTACATTCGGCCGAGAGGGAGGCGGGTTTACTGGGATAAAATGCGTTCATGGGAATGGCCACAAAATTACAGAGAACTCGGAAGAGTATTTGCCAGTCAATGTTGGGAGGAAGAGAAATTGAACGATTTGCCAACTTACCTGGAAATAATCAAGAGTTGCAGGGAATTCAAATTACCTAGCACAGTGTTAGACCAGGTGCAAGAAATTAGACAAGCTAGAAATAAATACATCGGACATAATCCTTCTCTAAGAATATCGGAAAATGACAAATATCGCGTATTTGACATGATAAAACGATTTGTATCTTCAGCCCAAATCTCTCAAGAAATAAACTCATCGTTATTATTACAAGTTGTACATAATATTCAGATGGGAAAACCATTTCAACGGTGTCCAGAACAATTCAATCAAGTTAAAAAATATGAGGTTAATGAGACTAAATCCATTGAGAATGGCAGTCACCAACACCAAGAAATAGCATTCAATTTGAAAACACAGAAAAATGGCATATTAATCGTTACAAAAGAGGTCAGAGGAAGGAAAAGAAAAGTTGCATTGGCTGGTATTTTCTCTATTATTTTCACGTTTCTAACCTTTGCGAATATGTTTACAAGAACAGGGAAGGATTCACTCGAAGGTAAGTACCATTCTTTAATCGGTTCCAGTTTGATAACTGCACCTTATTTAGCTAACTTGATACCCGCCCGACTAACAATTTAACTGATAATTCTGAGTAAATACTTTAATAAGTTTTTGTTATATAAAAAAGACATTACCCTATTCCGAACCCACATTTCTTTTTACTACAAAATTTAACATGTCACCGTACCTCCTCCCCAAATTAAGCAATATGTACAAATATTTTACAGCTATAGATTTATACCGCCCAATTAAAAGAATTGCACTTATTACTTGTGAATAGAACCCTACCCTCCATCACTCGCATATTAAAGCCATTATTAATATGATATTTAACCTAAGAGGATTATATTTATACCTTAATAAGATCGCTTACACATTCAAACTCAATACATTCGAGCTTAGATCACATTCTTAGAACACCGACTACTGAATACTACTCTCATTAAAGTTAATTAAATGTCCTTACCCAATGACAACGAGAGGAAAGCATATATGTATGATTTAGTTCAGGTATGAAAATTGTGACAAAACGTGGAAAGTAAAATCCTCCTGAAACAAATACTGCAACCGCAACGAACAGTGTAACATTTTCTTGATCTACGTCAGTTCAGTGTAACGCACAAGTTATCAGACGTATTGAGGAAATATGGATAGATAGAAAAATAAGACGCACATAAAACATCTATTTCACAATATCTTCAAAATGTTTGATAAATACGCTTTAAGATATGGGAATGACGATTCAATGAACAGATACAGATCACGCTGTGATATAAACTTCTGACAAAATCAGCATGAGGAGCAACATTTTAATGCGAAGTATTTTATTAACATTCAACATATCAAAGGGGATCAGAGTTAATAAAATAGACATATACGTTTTATCTTCACATTCAGGCATGAAGTCTGTTGTCCGAGTGATTGATACGGTTACTCGAAGAACACGCTCTTAATTTAGCCAACAACAAAGTAGATCTAAACCATTTGACGTGATCTATAATAACGTTGATATCTACCAGCTGACGAAAAATCTATATGGTTTTGTTAAAAGATAAAGAGCACGATAAAAAGAAGAGAACGTATGTAATAAATATGAAAGCAAGAAAGAAAAGAACTATGACCACCTTATCAACAGTGCACGATTTAAAAGATACCAATCCCGAAACAAACAGTTATTGCAGGAGCTGATGTCATTTTCTAAAATATTATTACATTTTAGAACTCTGATTTTTTTCCAAAGACAGCGTATTACTCTGCCAGTTATAACAGGTAATAATATCAATGCTTTTTTACATAATTCGAACAAAGTGTTGACAACAGTTTTCATGCCTTATTTGATTTTGGCATGGAATGACTGGACTACGTTTCTACCAACAGTTAATTTTCAGCAAACAGCTATTAAATCTTTAACAAAACTTGCACCTGATACAGCAATGGTTGCTGCTGACATATCATGCAAGTATATAATTACGTATATGTAATTTAATTACTTGTGTGATAGTTTTAATTTATTTTTTATTTTAATTTTATTTCATTACATTTATTGTAATGATAATTTTCATTAGATTTGAGTCTCTTTCCGAAAAATTGGCTTGGCCCAGTTAGATGTCAACCGTTACTTCAACACTATTTTTAGCTTACCCGATTCATATATCTTGTAAACATCGAGGTAAGACAATTGGCTATTACCAAGGTGATGATCTGCTTGCATAAAAGCTTTAGTTTGCAAACAACTTTTTTATATTGAATCTTATAATAAGATTTGGTAAGTTTTTTTTCAAGATGAACGTGCAAATAGTTTTGTTTTATTGCTATATTCAAATTAGTGGTCACGTGAGCCACCATGTGATATAAAATAGAGGGTTAAAACAGCCATTTTCTGCTAGATCTAGTCAGTCGTATTCCTACACCTTGAGGGTACAAGGTGTTTATATTGTTGATGCCGGATTGTTTTGAAATTCATTTAATTTTGGATTTTTATAATTCATTTTCTAGAAAACTACACATCTGCTTCATATTTATAAAAGTAACCTGGGAGAAAGTTATTCAGTGGAAATTTATTTTGGAATTCTAAATGGGAACATTATAAAATGTGTTTCAACGAGGAATTGTTGCCATTAGTACAACGACCTCATCTGACGTCATGACCTTCCATATTGGAATTTCATCAAGATTCGAACTTGGATTCAATTAGAACTGTTTAGTGACAGGACTTATATTTTTTAATTTTAGGATTGCATTTTGTATTACATTCACAAACCGTTCTATTTGTATTTTTTACTTCACTCTTTTCATTTGTTACACACAAGTATTCCATGTTTTGATAACCAATAAATGGTCGCGAAATTGATGGGATATCCTCAGAATGAACAATAGAAGTAAAAAATAATAGAAACATGTATCATCTACAAAATGATAAAAGTTATAACAATACTAAGTTAATTATCGACGTAGGGGTAAAGTCAGAATTCGATTAGCTAGCCAGAACGCTGTTGACGCTTTGTTGCTTGCGGGACCGCATACCTGTCGTGAAAGTTTGAAATTGTTGTCTTACATATTAATTTACTGAACATGATAAGCATATGTAAAAAAGCAAGCAGAGAGAGAGAGAGAGAGAGAGAGAGAGAGAGAGAGAGAGAGAGAGAGAGAGAGAGAGAGAGAGAGAGAGAGAGAGAGAGAGAGAGAGAATTACACTACTAATTTCACATCTATATAACAACCTTTATTAATATTTGCTCTTGATCGATTAATCGTTGCTTGTGATATCATCATGGAAGTATATATATATATATATATATATATATATATATATATATATATATATATATATATATATATATATATATATATATATATATATATATGTGTGTGTGTGTGTTATCTGGTAATATGATAAATAAAACATGTAACATATTTAATAACAAGAACGTGAAAAAGTTTTAAGGTACATTCGAATTAAGAAAAAACATTGCTATAAGCACTGATAACATGAAGGATCAAGATGTCACACTAGACCAATTAACGATCAATGACTTGAAACTGAATAATGCATGTGTCAAAAATATAGGTAATCCAGGAAATAATTTACCAATGTAGGTATTGACATTTTGTACAAATATGTCAAATACGAAAGACTTTGGATGATACTAATTTGAGAGATATTAAAATATGTCTAGTATGATATTAAACTGCATATATTGTATCCAGAGACAGTTGGAATTGCTACATAATGACTCTTGTTTGGTCTTTGTACTGCCCAGAAACGTGTATGTCATTTCCCAGTGAGTAGAATGAGAAACAGAAAGTATACAAATTTACGAGGCGCTATTGGGGACAAACGTTGTTCCAACGAGAAAGTAACTATTGGAATTTCAATTTCACGTGCCGATAATTCTAGTTTCTGACGCTGAATCATATTGTTTGTGGTGAAAATTGTATTCCATAAGTTATTAAATTTTCAATTTTATCTGCTGAATTACATAACATTGGATTAAGGTTCCATGTATGTTTTAATCAAATAGTGTGCGGTGAAAGTTCCCTTTCACATGTAGAGTTTTGACACGAAGACAATAAACTATCTTTTGTTGAGCAGGGTAGTAAATTGTGAATTCAGTAAATTGTCTTGGACTAGAGGACGCTCAGAAGAGAAAAAACGTTCTTAAATTTTTGGCTCCCCCTAAAAATTCCATATACTTTTTGCGATATAAACATTGTATTAAAACTTTGTAGAAATATATTTGATCCACATGGAAATATGGATGTTTCTTTAGTACAAATGCATCTAATGCCAGGGGTGTTGATAATAAAACTGGAATTCAATGTAATAATCAGGTTAATTAGTTTAATTTTCGATATTATTATTCAGGATTGCAAAATAACTAATCAATATATGTCATAAAAGATACACGGGTCTCTTATCAAGTGATGGAAAGGGATACTAAACATACTAAAAGTGTAGTTGTTGCAGGTAATTGTAATGTTAAAATGAACCCTACTTCAGACACATATAATTCTGTTAAAATAAATAATCCCAAGACAAGAGAAAAAGTCCTCTAGCAATAGCAATGATTTGACATCATTTATATTTGGCTGGAGTAAATATGGATGAGCGAGTGTAAAGGAGGCTTTGGTACAGCCAGGGTACATAACAGATTACTGTAAATTCATTATTAAATTTAAATTCTTGAAATTGCCAAAGGGGAAAGGTTTATGGAAGATTAATATTTCGTTATCGAGAAGATGCAGATTATGTACAGCTAGTTGTATAATATGTACATGATGTTGTATAATAGTGTGCTGAAATTAAGTTTGATGAATATCAAATGCCATACAAAAGAGAACACTAGAAAGAAGCACAGTTATTGGAGGAGATTAAGGAATGTGAAACAGAGGTGAAACTTTAGAAAATTCTACAGAACTGGAATAAGTTAGAAACAATGATACGTTTTGGAGTATGATGAGTTGATACAAGTAACAAGATTATAATGTATTTCTACACCCTTGAAATTAAAAAGTTGGGGTCTCCGAAACACAAATGATGGTAAAGTCTGACACACCTGACCTTGTTTACCAATTTCATGGAAAGTTCCATTGCATCAAAAGTCATTTGATAGTCTCTCTCTCTCCCTCTATCTCTCTCTGTCTATATATATATATATATATATATATATATATATATATATATATATATATATATATATATATATATATGGTTGTTAAAATTCATCATTCCTATTTTAACATCTGTTTTTGTGGAATGAGACTTTTAGCTCTGTTTAATTATAACTTGAGAGGATTTATTAAGTTAAAATATTCATTGAAAATACAAATTGTTAATTGATTGTTAGGACTATATTACCATTTGGGGATTATTGTGAATTCATACAACACATTATGGTTCATATCATTGTGATACATCAAGACTGTTGGCACATCAGCTTATCCAACACTTGAAGCTGCACATTCAATACAGAAATTTATTCGGAACTCTATTCGTTTGGATGTTTGTGTAAGTTTTAGGACTATTTGGAATATAATTCACAAAAGTGTAAGTTCCTTTTAACTTTGTGTTCTAGTGAAAAAATATTATTTGAGTTGTACTAAACTGTTGGTTTCGCATATTTCTTTTACTTAGTTTAAGATCATAGAGTTGTAATATGGTTCAGTTGATAAAATCTAAAGAAAATAAATTATTAATGGTTTTGATTTGGGAGGAATGAGAATTAAATATATATATGTGCATTTGTAGATGCCTTAAATATGACTTTGAACTACATCTACAAAATGAAAACACAGTATATAGGTATCTTGCCAAAAACAACAAAAATTTGCAGCTGTTTGGTGTAAACCGTCGAAGGAAACAAATTAGGTTACTTAAAACATTTTGTTGAGATGTTTTCTACGCATGGATTAATTTTGAAAATACATTATCAGTTGATACATCTGCGCATTGTTTTTAGATAATCCTGTATGGTACAACTATAATGTTAATGTAAACAGTAACTCTTTATTATAAAAATGTCAGTATGAATCTAAAATGTGACTAGAATAATATGCAATTTAGGGATGCTATTTATAGTGGCTTAGTATGAATCAGTTTCAACTTCTTCATAATTAAAACAAATAATCTAGCATACCAAGAGTAATAATTGAATACCAGACACATATATCAGTTCTAAACTTAATTTCGTTGCAGCTGACAAAAGGCTTGCTAAAGTATTTACAACAAACTGAACAAAAACAAATTTTTACATCAAGTCACAAGTGGGACAAAAAAAATTTGGTCAAATTTTGAAACTGGCGACTGGCTGAATATTTTCTCTTTAACATTGAAATTAACAAAGTGTCCACAAATAAGGTGTTTTTCAGACAAAGATTCTGCACATAATTATTGTTACAAATTCGTTTTTTATTTATAATTGGTATAATAGAAAGCCATGTATGTACTTTTGTGGGCTGTTTCCACAATCCATATTCAATGTTTTTTTGGGAGAATGTAACACTCACTGTTCATAGGTTTTAGGCAGACTTTTGTCACTGATAAATGTATTCCTAATTAATACATTGTCGTAAAGTATCTAAAGAAAAAGGTTTGGTTTGGTATATATAATAAACAGGAGGCAGGTAATATGTTCAAATTTCTCTTATTGCACACAACATGTCACATTTATTGCAATTTTCATCTTACTATATCACATTTTAGACAACCTTTATACAGCATTTGTTTTAGTAGAAAACTTCAATGGTTTTGATATTTTGAAGGTGAAACATTTCGGAAGGATAGTTTGACGTAACATAAATGTGCCAAATATAGTTATGATCTGTATTTTATATATAAACATCGTGTAATTTTGATTTGAACTAGTTCGAGAAAGTTATTCATATACTTTGACTTTCGTTTTTTTTCTCTTAATCAGATCAGTGAAATATCTTTACAGTTATTACCAATATAAAGAAAGAATATACAAACATTATCATATTGACCAACCAATATATCTCTCTCTCTCTCTCTCTCTCTCTCTCTCTCTCTCTCTCTCTCTCTCTCTCTCTCTCTCTCTCTCTCTCTCTCTCTCTCTCTCTCTCTCTCTCATTTATATAGTATTACTTTTGTGCACATTTTGTAAAGACGAAAATGCACGGCCCCAGCCATGGTGTCTCTAAACATGTCTGGGACTAATAAAATAAATAAATAAATAATATCCGTGTGGTGCAGGATATTATAAATAAATCTCATAAAAGAGAGAAACGAATAAACGAAAAGTTACTTTCACAATTTAAACAATTTTTTTCAACTATATTTCAAGAATTAGTACATGTATGGTTTATGTTGTTAGGTAATTATTTCGTATGCAAAGATATTTTTGTTTAAGGTTCGGTGACTTAAAAGGTTGATCTAACGTAGTCGTCTCCAAAGAACAAGTACAAGAGAACATTGATATCTTAAATCTAACAGGAAAAAGAAAATAGTGTTTGTTGTTTCAGAAATACTGGAGAATTACAGATTATTTTACTGTAATACAATTGAAATCATAATAGCGGTTTAAGCAAAATAACAAAGCATATGTTATATTCAAAAAGGGTATTCATTCACACATGATATAAATGTTTACATATAATCGTTCCCAGCTCTTTTCACAGTAGAAGTGGAAAAATGACATTTTTCGAAGTCTCCACTTGGATTTTACTTAAGCAGAGAAATTTGTATGGGATTTGAGAGTAACATAAACAATGTTTGGGGATCAGCATATGAAATATCTTTAACTAGCAAAAGATTAAAGTTAAAGTTTGTAATAAACATTCAACCTTTAATGATTCTAGAGAAAAAGAAGGAAGAAAAGGAAATCAATTATAAATGTATATATCATATATGACAGGCATGTTGGTCTGTTAGCTACGTTGAATAAAATTTTATTTTACTTGTACATATTTGTGGATTTTGAACACTACTTTCAGCTTGTGGTTCATTCACATATGGCTATATAAATAAGTCTGTTCATTTATGACAAAGTCAAACAATCATCACATTTTATACACCGACAGGCTGCTAGGTTAGTATTTATATCAGGATACCTATAAGTTGTGTTAATTGTATTGGATTATTGGAAAGTATTAATCTTCTCAACGTAAAAGTGTGGATGTCAGAGTAATATGACTCGAAGTCACGTGTCTCTCTCTACCTAGATTAATAAAGCTCAGATATATCAAATTTAATGACGTTGATCTTTAGTGAAGATTGAATAGATCCATCAGTTTGTGCATATTTGCCATTTTCCATAACATGAACAGAAATAAAAATGAAATTATTTATGCATATTTTTGTTTCTGTTTTTGTCAATAAAAAGAATATAAGTTTTATACTGGCAGTAAAATTTTGTACACATAAAGCAAACATTTCTTGAAGACGACATCAAACATAAGCTCCAGAATACTGCATAATGGCCGTTTAGAGAATGAAAAAGTATGATCCAAACAGGGTGATCTCTTATAAAATATAATTACTGAATCCAATACATACAGATTTAATGTTAATTTAATCACAAAATGTCTTGTATCTAATGTTATTAGTACATCAATAGTGTCTCTTCTAAGTATATAAAAACACAGTTTTAATCAAGCAGCAAACATTACACAAATGATCTAGATTATGCATAAACACCCTCCTGGTATTACACGAATTATTAAATATTTTTAATGTGTTCTGTATATTTAATTTAATTGCTTGTTTGTTAATTTTCGATTTTTTAAAATTTCATTACATGCTATTATGAGGTAGCATTGTCTAAAACTGAGTTCATTTCTGCTTGATATGATTGATTTCTTTTAAATTTCATTTTATGTCAACACTCGATACCTAATACATAGCTAAAGTATTCTCTGTATATAG
Source organism: Potamilus streckersoni (assembly GCA_016746295.1). Lineage (NCBI taxonomy): Eukaryota > Metazoa > Mollusca > Bivalvia > Unionida > Unionidae > Potamilus > Potamilus streckersoni. The sequence goes on from JAEAOA010002240.1 coordinate 2,271,783, forward strand.
GCATAATATCAGGATTTTTATAAATATAAAAAATAGATACATTTATGCGGGTCAGGATTTTGGAATTTCTTAAGCGAAATTTACAGGTTATGGTTTTGATTTTTAAACATCCTGATCATTCTATAATGTTATTTTCTATGAAGTAATGTTATAAAATAGAAAATGCCAATTTTAACCTGCATTAAAGTAAAGAACTATATACATCAAGCACTTTCAAGTTGTGTGTTATATGTGTGACCAGAATTTTGGGCTGGAATCTCTTTGTTCAAATTATTGAGTTCAGAAGATTATTTTCTCTGAAATTACAAAAATGCTCTGATAAAATTCTTGGATAGAGAATTCATTGAAATTTCTAGTATATTCAAAGCTGGAATTATATTTCTGTGATTCAACAAAAGACTGTTGACACATCAACACTTTAAAAGCTACCACAGACACGTTATTGTCTTCAGTTTTGATAATTTTTCTGGACTCTTACTGAAATTTATTCAAGACTTTAAATTACTAGGACTTGTGTCTGTAATTCTTGGATTTTATTTTGAGATTTGTCGTCCATCTTTATTTATTGTGGTCTATTGAAACTACTCGAATACTTCGACTTGTCTGATTTTATTTTATAAAAATGGTATAAAAAAGAGCATTTAAACCTCTTCCATAATATTTTGAACAAGATCTTTTGCAAGAAGTAGATTTATGCATCAGATGTCAAAGAACCAAATAAGTTGATCCATAGTTTCGACCAATTTGTTCCATCCTTTTTTAAACTTTAATTGGAGTGAAACTGACATGTAATAAGTTATACAATACATCTACACATTTGTTAGTTTCATTCTGAGTGAAATGCTTCCACGTTTTGTTTTCCAATGTTAATTACATATGCTTTCTTTTTCAGAGGACATTTTTTGTCTTGTGTTGTAAAGCATCTGTTGTGTGGCATCTGAAACTAATGCTTCTTTATCTTCATATTTGGATGATTTAATGTAGCAATCTCAAATATTACGTGTGAGATAATAAAAACATGAATATCTCCATGTCTAATAATAAGAAAACTATGCTGGAGAATCAAACGTCACTTAGCAAAACTTTGAAAGCATTGGTCATAGCGGTTCAAGCAAACAAAAAGAAGATATATCGTTTGATAATGGTATTTATTACACATATGAGATACGTGTCGTCATATAAGATAAACATTACAAGAGATAGTGCAATACTTTCAATAACATCAGAGGGATCTAAATATGGACTATCTTTAACTAACTCAACTATAAATTATGCTAAGATTTTAAAGAATATTAAACCATTATTAGTTCAACAGAAAAGAAAAAAACGTACTCATTCATTATAAAATTACGTATCGTAGATGAAAAACCCGCTAGTATACCTGTTATATCATCAAATATCACATACCAACTGTTCCATGCACATATTTGTTCCATTTTGAACACTGGATTTTAGGACATTTACATAATTTACATCTGACAATATAACCTGTTCATTCATGACAAATCAAACAATAATTGTTTTGGTGCATCCACTAGATCATTGATTTATATTCACAACGGCATATTTATTAGCACTGTTATATATGTATGCTTTAGAACACAGAGTAGAAAAATAACGTGTGAGAGAATCAAAGCAATAATATCCCAAAGTCTAATATGAAGTAAAATGTTCTTGCATATTTAAAAAATGCAGGAGAGTTACAGCTTACTTATAATTATCACTGTACTGAAATAATTGACAATGAGGATTCAAGTAAAATAAGAAAGCATTATTATAGGAAATGTTTTTTTTATTACACATGTGACAAGTTATAATAAAGTAATTAAATAGGGAACCACAATGACTAAGTGGTCAGCGTGTGGGAGTGACGATCGAAAGCTTGTTCGAATCCTTTTATCGAACTAGCCTGGGTCAGCTACCGTGGTGTCTTTAGTCAAGGTACACCACTCGAATTGCCTCGACACTAAATAACCTACTTGTGCTGATTTGCCGTAAGACACCAAAGCAGCTCAAAATAATTATAGCAGTATCAGAAGGATTTTTAAGTGGAACACATATAATTAAGGCAATGATAAAAGATGCAAGTTTTTAATAAACAAACATTTTATTAGTTTTAGTTGGAGAGTGAAATAGAAACGTTCCATATTAATATGTATAAAAGTATACACGATAGATGAAGTAATCGTTGATCAGTTAGTTATTTCTGATTTATAAGATATTAAAGACCAAACATCCCTAGTACTTATTTATCCAGTATGAACACTACTTATTACAATTTTATGTAATACACGTGACAATATAAGCCTGTTTAATATAAGCCTGCTCATTCACGACAAAATCAAACAATCATCAGTAATAACTAAGCTGTCACTGCTAAGTTTAACCTTTCTGCAATGAAAATACCTCGTCTGTGCTTGGTGCACCATCTTTTTGTTCTAGAGATTTATTAGAGACACGAATCAACCCAGTTTGATCTTCATCATCCGTCCTTGCGATGTATTATACTCTCATTCTCTTTCGGATGACCTTCGTGTCAACACTTGAGAAGAACAAATATCTAAAGTTATGGTTTTGATAATTACCAGGGCTTGATTCCCGTAGTACAGGAGGTCAGCCAAATGACAGATCACGCAAAAGGTTAGATGTCATTCTTGCCTTTTAGTTCTTAGTAGAAATTTCATCAAGTCTAGACCGCCATTGATTGAAACTGACAGAACATTGACTGATCACTTATATCCGGGCGACGACCACCAGACACAAAACCGAGTACAGGCTACCGATTATCACAACATGGGCATATCTATAGGGATATGTAGAATATTTCCCCTTTCGCTACATTACCTATTTATTCAATCACAGGAAAGGGGCCTGCATTTATGTACGATATCGGGATAGGAAATGGGACACACGTTCTTTCACGATTTATGGAAGAGAACAACATATACCTTCAGTGATGCAGTCCATGTGGCCAGTTAAATGGTACAAATGATGAGGTCACTACCATCAAAAGGTCTGCATAAAGGGTTAGTCCCCTTTTTTTCTGAAAGGCCAAGGAAGAACGAGAAGAATTTTCGCTCTTCTGATATGAAACCCATTAATGACAGCTTATACCAGGTATTTAATGTTTTTCCAGATGATAGGGCATATAGTCCTTTCCGAGTATTTCCATATCCTTCTTACCAAGCGCCATAAATGGTAAAGGAGTAGGACACTTGGTCATTTTAAATTGCTGTCAACGAAGTCTGCCGCTTTCTTCCACTGAGAGGAGAAATAGAAACGTTGTACATTAATAAGTATAAAAGTATGCACGACAGCTGTAATAATCATTGATCAGTTTGCTATTTCTGAATATAAGATATTAGATACTAAAACTCCCTAGTACCTATTTATGCGGGATGAACACTACTTAAGCTTTTATGTTATACACATGTGACAATATAAACCTGTTCAATCGCGACAAAATCGAGCAATCATCGTTTTAATGTCAGTAATAACCGACCCGTCAAATCTAAGTTTAACATTCTGTCAATGAGAATAAATCGTTCGTGCTTGATGTGTTATCTTTTTGTTCCAGAGATTTCTTAGAACACATGAATCAACCCAGTCTGATCTTTAATTACCCACCATTGCGATGTAGCGTACCCTCATTCTCTTTTGGATGACCTCGTGTCAACATGTAGGAAATAAAATATCTAAAGGTATGGTTTTGCTAATCACCAGGGCTTGATTTCCGTAGTACCAGAGGTCAAGCAAGGCACAGATCACGCATCACCAAACGATTAGATGTTGTTCTTGCTCATCAAGTTCATAAGGAAAATTCCGTCAAATCCAGATCTCCATTAACTGAAAGGGACAGGTCATTGACTGGTCACTTATAACCGGACACTGACTACCGGGCCCAAGACAATGGTCACCAGACCGAGTACCGTCTACCGATCATCACAACATGAGCATATCGCTAGGTATAGGTTCGAATATACCCCTTTCCACTAAATTAAATAGTTATTCAATCACAGTGATCGTGCCTGCATTTATGTACGCTATCGAGATGTGAAATCGGACCCATATTCCGTTATAAACCTTTTGGTAAGCGGAACATAACCCCACCTCATCCAAGAGAACAACATATACCTCCAATAATATTGTCCATGTGGCAACCTACATGTACGAATGATGAGGTCCAACAACCATCAAATGGTCCGCATACAGGGTCATCAAGGAATGAAAGATTTAGTCCCCTTTCTTCTGAAAGACCAAAGAGAAATAAGAAGTTCTCGCTCTTGTGATATGGCACCCATTAAAGACAGCTTATCGTAGATTCCCAAGTATTTAATGACTTTCCGGATGATAGGGCATATAGTCCTTTCCGAGTATTTCCATATCCTTCTTACCAAGCGCCACAAATGGTAAAGGAGTAGGACACTTGGTCATTTTAAATTGCTGTCAACGAAGTCTGCCGCTTTCTTCCACTGACCTACACGTAGCTTAAGTGTTTAAGTGACACTAAGATTCTGTCATGCTTAGAAAACTGGCAGGAATAATGCCCAGACCGGACTGCTACTTGCTCACTCTCAGATGGTCGGAGAAGTAGCACAATGACTGAGAAAAGATCAAGAATCGAGAAGACGAAATAGATTGTTTTTTGTTCCTGTTGCTCCATAGACTCTTAATGTTAGTCTCAGGCTATAACTTTGATTTATCTGTCAGAACAGTGGTTTCTTTGCAACATTGTCACCTGTTTCCTTGCAACTACACATGGAGGATGTGGCTAAGAGTACGACAATTGCGTTGTCTGAAGAGCTTACTCACCTGCTTTTGATTCGTTTAATAATTTGATAGGACATAGCAAAATTGTTAATACGTCTACTGTTGGACACTGGGACCTTACTTGCCACTATTGTTTCTCAGGATTTTAGAGAACCAGGAATTTGCGTGGGTTGCTGACCGTTGCAGTCGGTAAGTACTTGCATACAACCTGATCGAACCATGAATAAGCTACAATTACAACTAAAATAAAGTAGCCGTCCGTCCCTCCCCACACCATTAAGTCCGCTCCTCACACAAGGCTGAGCAAGCGGAGTGGCCAGAGCAAGAAAACAAAGTCTACTCTTGCCTCCATCTCTCCCAAACAGGTGTGTGTGTGTGTGTGTGTGTGTGTGTGAGAGAGAGAGAGAGAGAGAGAGAGAGAGAGAGAGAGAGAGAGAGAGAGAGAGAGAGAGAGAGAGAGAGATCCTGGAGACACTGCATCTCTGCTACAGTGCATGCCGTTTTCTTTAATACACTTTGGACATCAAGTAGTATCGGTGTGTCCTTAACATAATAAAAGAGCGTTTAAGTTATGCAGCACATAACTCTCTACTATCTTTAAGAAAACCCATCTTCTTCCATCAGTCAAATCTGCTAATATTCAGGAAATGCACTTCAGAAAGGCGCAGTAGAGGGGTTAAAAAGATCAAGTCGTCTGTATTCTTCTCTCGGATTTTTCTGGTCTCCAAAATGGGCGAAAAACTGAGGCTTATAGATCTTTCCGTCTCCCCACTACAACAAATTTCTGGTAAACGAAATTTGCAGGATGTAAATTGAAACGTCCATTTGTACTACTATTATACCCGCTAACTTGGCATTTTCCATCGATCGTCAGGATGCGTACTTTAATATCCTGATTTTTCCTTTACACAATAAACCTTTTTCGATTCTCGATATAACAATAAATAATAAAGTTATGTGCCATGCTGTGCGGTCTAGCCCCAGCGTCCAGAGTCGTCAACAGAACCATGGGATTAATAGTTGTGCACTAAATTCTTGGGCAATTTGCTAATCAAGTATCTCGACGATTGGCTGGTACACAACAACAACATCGACAACAACAACAAGCAGTCACTTTTAAATCACAACATGACCAGCTATTGATCTATTGATCTACAGTGACTCAATTAAGACTGATTCTACACTTTGAGACATCCATCTCATAGCTCACATGATTTCGCGAACATGTATTATCCCGGCTCTTGTGCTATCGTATCGTACACACAATATGACGGAACTTTTAATGACATTACGGACCATGAGTTCGTTGTCGACTCGCCTGTATATGTCTTCTGGGAACCATGAATTCTTCAGCATTCATAGGGAAAGTGCAGTTCCATCCTTTTACGTTTCTCCTGATGGCGGCTTGGAAATCCTACAAGGATGAACCGTCAGGTAATTTGTTTTCAAGTGTTGACGTTTCAGTACCACTTCAAGTGCTGGTAAAATCAAGAAAATTTTCTGAGTAAAATTCCCCTGCATGCCCCTAAACACCACTCCTATCTGTACTTCCATCAATATTTCCATCCCCGCTTGAAACCCCAGTCTATACTATGGATGAATATGATACAGTTGTTTGCACGGGTTGTGCACTTAGATTTTGTTTATCAGCTACTAAAGGAAAAAGGAAGGATAGGAGAAGGTCTTTTCTCCCCTTAATATTATGAAGGCCGCGTTTTGACGAACAAGCGCAACCTTCTCCGTTATCTCGGGTCATTATAAAATCCAAGCCAAAGTATCTCAGGGTCCGATAGTTGCAATCGGCTAAACGGACTACTGATACATAAACAGCAGCTGACTGCTTGGGCTAGAAGGTAATTCATTTGCCACATTTTAACCCTTTCCCGTCCATCAGCTACCATCCGTACCTAATAAATTCAGCTTAATAATAGTGACTGGTAAGTCCTGAAAAAGAATTAGGACGCGATAGAACGCACGGATTTGATAGCGTAAATCCGATTGGTTCAATGCAGGTGTTCTAATAACATCTAGAACGAGTAGGAACATCAACTACGGGGGAGGTATTTACAATGTGAAGAAACTAAGATTAATATTAGTGAGAGACACGTGTCTTACATCTATAAAACTACATTATTACAGTCCACTATGCTATTGATTTGTATTGACAATGGCACATTTACAGGCTCTGTTATATAGATAAGCCAACAATGGAGAATGTTGACTGCGCTTCTCTTGTCTAGCTAAAACTTCAGTCAGTGTTCTGTGACTAAGGGTTATCTAGCTCAACAAAGATAAATAAAGTAAATAAAAAACAAACGTAATATCACGACACGTTAGTGAAGATTGAATAATCGGATCTATTTAAAAGGGGGTATTTTTCTTTCCATGATCTAAAGTAAAAAGGAATATTAATTCAACTTTTCGAAATTAACTTTACTACATTTTCGGTTTTGCGGTACAACTCTGTGTGCACGTATATGAAACGAATATAATACTAAAGATAGAATGTTGTGCAATGACTGTATATAGGATTAAAACATATAATACACCTATTTATTGTTAATTCCAACAAATGTCTTCCAAAATTGTCTCGTATCTAATGTGAGTCTCACAATAACATCGTCTGGAAAACTAAGTAAGCATAAACACGTTTATAATAATTCCACACACGCATACCAAAATTGATGTAGATTATGTCCACACCGTCCTTACCACCACCAGTTTATGTATGAACGACCTTTTTGTACTATAAACCAAATAAATCCGTTTGATTTAATTACTACTAGTTCTCTGAGTTCAGTAAAGAATCAATTTAATTATTCTTTTTTTCGCAATGTTTCAAATTTGAAATAAATCATAGCATCCCCATTTTCAGCGAATTTTTTTTGCTTCGGTTTGGTAGTTTTTGTGTTCGTATTTAATGTGCAAAATTATTTTTCATGATGACGGTGGAGCTCAGCACCAGGTCCTCTTAGCATTATGCTGAGTTGGAGTGTACTAAATTTTAATATATAAGAGATTCAATGGACACAATTACCATAATCTTCTTTGCTCGAATATTGCGCAGCAATTGCGTTGATATTTAAGTGATGTAGGATAGGGCTCTGTGCTGAGAAATGTGCATAGATTTTGTTTTGAGTGTGGGTTAGGGTGGCTTTGTTATTTCCTGGAAAACAAATAGATGGGAGAAGAGAGTTGTCAGCAAAATTATATTTACAATGGGTTGCATGGTTATTTCACTAGGAAAATTTTTTTTTTACCAAAAATAATTTACTACATTTATCAATGGAGAAATGCTTTCAAAATATTTTAGGATTAACTACCATTGTAGCTAATATATTTTTTTTCTTCACAAAACGTTGCCATCATTGTCCTTTAGAGAAGTTTGTTAGAGTGAATATGATGTCACCATAAGAGGAAACTAAACAGATCATGGGTAAAATAATCTACCACACTTAGTGTAAAGAGTAGTGCACAGTATTGACATTAATTGTTTTTAAAATATTTTTCTTTCAGGATGTTTGGCAGAAGACTTTTATTATCCGCTTCAACCAGACATTTATCTATCTCATTACATCAAGGAGCATACCAAACTTGCTGGACGGGAATGGTTGCTACAGAACATCTCTGATACAGTTTTTGATAGCAAATTCGACAGAACAGGAGTATTATTGGTAGCAGAAATGGGGTTTGGAAAGTCGGCTCTGATTTCACATATTGTTTGTGCTGAATCTAAAGAGCCTGGTGGTGAACTGAGATCACGACTTCTTGCATATCATGCATGTAGATTTGATGCTTTAAATACTAAAAAAGCGGATATTTTTATTCGAAGACTTGCAGGAATGATAGCAAATTCCATTCCTCAGTTTGGATCTGCTCTTGAAACCGAATACGGTGTTCTGAGCTACTTAAACTCAACCAGATGTAATTACGATCCGGTTGGATGTATGGATCAAAGCATAGTTTACACATTATCCAAAGTGGAGTCAAGTATTGATACAGGACGGACTTGGATTATAATCATCGACGCATTAGATGAATGCGAAGACGCGGATACAAACAAAAATGAAATAATAAGTGTTTTAGAACGGACAGCGCACAGATTTCCTAAATGGATCAAATTTCTATGCACTTCTAGAAATATATCAACTTTAGTTAAGAGATTGGGAGATTTTCGTTTGATGGAAATAACCTCTAATGATGACAGAAACAAGAGAGACATACATAATTTTGTTAGCAAGTATGTTAACGACGACGAGTCAGTTTTTCAGATACTGTCAAGCGCCTTTATGCTGAATAATAAAAACGATATTGTTTATAGACTGTGTGAAATGAGTTCAGGAAATTTTTTGTATATTCGCCACGCTCTCGAATATTTAAAATCGACAAATGTTCTGAGTGTAGGGAATATACCTAACACATTAGAAAATATTTATCAACTCAATTTCGAGCGGATTTACGGCAAAATGGAGGAACGTTTTCATTGGGCCAGAAAAGTTCTGGAAATATTGTGTGCATCAATTGAACCATTGAAGAAAGAAACGATTTTTAACATGATGCGTTTCGAAAGCACAAACATGAGCAAAACTACATTTAGCAAAGAAATGCATACGTTGATGCATTTTGTCAGATCCGAAGAAAGATTGTCATTCACACACATTTCAATGTATCATTGGCTGACAGATGTTAAAAGAGAAGGAATGACTTACTTTATTGAGAAAGAAGTGGGACATCATGTAATGGCAAGATACTTGTTTCATTTGGTCAAGGAGTCAAACAATGACAGTGATGAAAACATTATAAATCTTGCACTACATGTTTCTGAATCAAAGAGACAAGACTTGATATCATATTTCAGATCTCTTCCGCGTAGGTTCTTTAATAGAAAAAATGAATCTGGTTCATTGCTTCACAAATTGGCCAAGAGTTTGAATTCCTATTCAGCCACTGAACTGTGCCTCTATTTTATCAAAGATGTTGATATCCTAAATGCTGATAACCTAACACCGGCTTTTATAGCAGCTGGGAGTGGCAACGAAGAAACTTTACGAGCTCTGTTGGATGCAGGAGCCAAAATAACGTTCCGGATATCATTGCCAAAACTGTTTGCCACTGTAGATGACGCCTCACTAGTTATTAAGACACGCACATTCTGGGGATATGGATTACTTGATATTGCTGCTCAGCATGGTCATCTGGATACTGTACGTACACTACTTAGCAGAAACACGAGTATGGCTAATATATCGAACGAAATGAGTGTAAAGCCTCATCATCTTGCGTGTGAATTCGGTCATGTCAAAGTGCTCAACATTTTCTTGAACGTGAGTCCCGAATTTGCTGATCAGAGATGCCTGTATAATGCTGCATCTAGGGGACATGTTCAAATCATAGAAAAACTTCTTAATTTGAGAGTAAAAGATGTATGTCTTCCTTGTAATATGGGCTTTTACTGGCTGAAAGAAAATGAAAGTAGAATGCAGTCTACATTTTTTAATTTGGATACAGGCATTTTGAAAAATCCAAGTGAAAAATTATTGAAGAGGAAACCTTTTGATGACTGGCAGACAATATCTTGTGAAACAGCACTTCATGCATCGTCAAGACTTGGATTTATAGACACTGTACGTCTGCTGATATCTCATGCACAAAATGCCATGGCATGTCGAGACCGAGCTGGAAGAACACCTTTTCTTACAGCTGTCATACATAATAGAACAGATATTGTTGAACTTTTATATCGATTAATAAATACATCTAATAAATGTCTTGAATCTAATTTGACACATGAAGAAATTATGCATTTGAATGGAATAGAGATAGGTAAACTTTCAGAAGGTAAGTGTTCCAATGGTTCTTCAGTGGTCCATCTGATCGCAAGATATGGATTAACCAGTCTGGCACATAATTATCTTTTTCATGATATGGATTGGGAAGAGGAGGACGTCGAAGGATGCAGACCTATTCACCATGCTGCTTGTCATGCTGGTTTGGATATGTTAGTCTACCTATATAGACAGAAGGTGGACTTTTTCTCTCGTACTAAGAATGGGTCAACTGCATTTCATATTGCAGCCTTATGTCGCCCGTATAATTTACACTTTATGTACCTTTTGAATTCTAAAAAAATGCCACAATTATTTGATAATTTAAATCGTAGTATTCTTCAGTATATGTACATGCATCCGCTATCAATGGATTCCAATCACGCATTGAACAGCATCTCAGAAAGAGTAGTTTTAATGGAGAGACTTTTCTCGGAAGAAGATGTCAAGCATGTTGATTTAACCGGTGCTAATATATTGCATTATATCATGAAGCATGGTTATTTTAAAGCAATACTATTTCTATACAACAAATATCCAAATACATTTTTTCAACTCATTCTTGCAAGTGACCGTTTACAAAATAGACATCTAGATGACGCGTTTTACAACCTTCCATATGATGAACATGTTGTTCGAATACCTCACAACTGCTGTATGAACAAGGTAATTGAGTATACGTGTGATGGAGTGAATGTGAATGATTATGTTATCTATATGTCTCCCATTGAATTGTCAATTTTCTATTTTGCAATCACTCTAAGTCCAAAAATTGAATATCATCGCTATTTTAAACGATATGTTCACGAAGCTATCAAAAGATCTAATGCATATGTAACTCTTATGTTTCTGACATATTTTAACTCACATAGTACCCTTGGAAAAGATGGATTTAATCCGTTGACTACTTTCACATCCATTGGAAATAACCATATTATGGCAGACTTATTTCTTGTGGAGGGGTGTGATTGTTTAAAATGCGGAATGCCAATTGAAAAATCCCCCCTTCATCAGATTTCTTTGAATATAAATAATTCATTCTGGTTTGTTGACAGCAAGAGAGTAGACGCCATGGTAAAAGGTTTAAGCGTAGAGGATATTGAACGGTGTGTAGACGCAGAAGGTTATAATGTGTTACACAGAGCAATTGAAGGTGGAAATCACGAGCTTGTTAAATACTATATTAAACGAGGATTATCAATAACCAAAAATTATATTTTCAATCATTTTGGAGCTATAGCTAAATTCTCCATTCCTAACTTTAATATACAGCCATACGAATTACAACTTTTCAATAGAACAAAATACTTGTATAGTAATTTCATAATACCTGTGCTCAAAACGGACTATGATGGCACTACACTTATTGTCCTTCGCCATGCATCTAAGGGCAATTTGCTTACATATAATGATATTTGTCAAAACAATAAGACCACTCTGTCTTTGATTCATCTAGCTGCTGTCAATCGACTCCAGAAAAGTCTAGAATACATTGCCAACAGATGGGGAAAGAAAGCTTTACTATGCCAAAATGCTGACCGAATATCACCAATGTATCTTGCCTACGTGTTTAACCAGTCTCGAGTCATACGATACCTTGAAAAACAAAATATCACTCTGAATTTTCCAAAACATAAAGCTGAATTATACTTGTCATTGATTCTTTTGTTTGATATGAATAACTTTCACCAGAGAAAGCGACACTGTCTACGTACCGTTCTTAAGTGCGTGAATATAATTAATTATTCTCCTCACAATTATTTTGTTTTGTTAAGAGCCTCTAGCTGTCTTAAAATATTCTCCTGTTCAGACTTGCCACCGATATTGGTGCATGCCTTTAAAATGGCACAAAAAATAATTGCATCAAATGTGAAAATGATCTTAACAACTTTGTACATAAAAAACTTGAGTAAAAATATTGGAAATGATAATTGCATTATCTCTGATTTAGGAAAGTGTGTATTCGAATTTACCCAATTAAGAGCATCGCTGAGTGCAGTTCCATTACTGCTGACAGATCTCTTTTCAAAAGCAGTTCTGGTAGAAATTTTGAATCAAAGTTCGACAGTATACATGATGAAGTGGCTGTTCGATCGTTGGAATAACATACTGCCAAAAGTTAACATGACTAAACATCGCGTTTTATATTTTGAAACAGTTTCATCGGTTATTGATCCAGTTTTAGGGAGCAAATTTGCCTATCTTCGAACTCTTACTCATATCGGTATCTATAATCAACTAAAAATCTCAAGTACCATGTTCAAAAATGTATTAAACATAACCAATGTGCAGTTATCTTTTAAATTACCCCAAATAATGATGGATGCTTTCAAACCTTTAAACGATTTGTTCACTTCAAGGAAAGGCAAGAATTAATGACTATTTTCTATATTACAGTGAGAACATTGTTTCTTGCACTGCTTGCGTTAGAAAGATTTTAAATGACTTGTACAGTTCAATTTGTATTGGCATTATTTATTTTCTCTTTGTTACTGAGTGCTCTTTCTAAATCTAACTTCTTTTAATGACATATGAACGGTACATACTATTTTATGTGCTATGAAAAAGGTTATTCACATAATAATGACCTTGAGATGTAACAACAACAAGTGCTCTTGTTTTATTATTTTACCTTAAGAACTATTTCCCTTTTACAAACTTAATTTTTTAATGCAGGAAACTGCGATCACGCCATTTTTACATGGAATGATTGATGTGACATTCATATGAAAACGCGTTATAAGCTTGATATTACATCGCTGACCGACCGCTCCTGTGGCATAATGTTCAAAGCATCCGCATCGGATGCAGGAATTCGTGGTTTCGAATCCTGGCCGAGTCATGCTAAAGACTAATAAAAATAACACTAAAATCTGCCTCCATATGCCATCAGCATTAAGAAGCTAGTGTTAGAACTGGCCGGTATGGTGTTAGGATAATGTGACCAGGTGGGACTTTGTGCCACATGTATGTGGCATGATCCATAAGTGCTAGACATCCAAATAAACTGCCATACTGCAGACATCGTAGTGATTGGACTAAAAAATGCTAATGCTATGTTAAAAGTCCAGAACACACACACACACACACACACACACACATACACACACACAGAGCTGACATAAAAACATCACTGGCGATAAAAGTTTAAATTTCCATCTAATCAGTTGTTTTTTTATTTCCAATCAAAGATCAGTGTAATTCTGTAAATGTGGACATGAATCATTTTTATTTGAAGTCCAAACCTTACCCGAGAAAATTCAAATAGTTAATAATTATTTACGAAATTGACATGCTCATAAAATTGTGTATTTCAACGAAAAACATCTTTCAATGTTAAGCCATTTAACCTCCCAATGTTCGTAAGTAAGTGCAATGTACCTGGATCATATTTTGTGGAAAACAATTATGTAGCTTATTCAGGTGATATATACATACCGAACAAGAGCGTGACATTACGAAGACGAATTACTGACCTTAAAGTCAGTGGACTGTATCTGCAATAAAATTAAATACACAGTTTACAGTTTGGGGCAATTTTCTGACTGGATGGTTAAGTACAGCGAGATAAGTCATGTGGGGTTTATTTGACATAAGTTGGGTGGGAGATATTGCGAAAAAGACCAAGTAGGCATGTATTGCAAAATAGAGTCGCAGTAGTGTAGTGGTAATTTATAAAAAGGAGGAACAATTAAAAATTATTAATCCATTTCCTGTTACCGTTCTTACTTTATTTTCATTCTGCAAAAGTAATGAATGTTGTGTTTAGATTTAATTTGAGAAGAATAATTTTTAAAATTATTTATTGTAATTATAAAGTGCTCACGTGACTGTTTGAATAAACAATATTTTGGAATTGTTGTGAATTCATTCAAAGACGTTATGAATAAATGTCATTGTGATACATGAAGACTATTGAAAATTCAGCTAATCCAAGGTTATTGGTACTTCATAACGGTGAAGACATGGAATTCATTCGGCTTACTATTTTGTTCGACTTATGATAATATAGGATTAAGTCGAATTTAATTAATAATACTGTAATTTGCTCTTAGATTTCATTATTTAACTTAGTAAATTAAATTATGTGTTGAATTTTACAAAATGTGTTAGTTTTTCTTACGATCACATAGTCGTAACAATGAGTAATAAAGATAAATATTCCTAATTTTCAACTTTTAAAACATAATTAGTTTTTGAATAATAGATTCTAGTCTGTTCGGTACATTTAGATGATTCATGCAACCGAAAATTTATTTTCAATGTGAACTATCGTCAGAAAGTGACACAAAATTAATAATACTACTAGTTTTAAGAAATGGAAGATAATTTAATTGGAATCACATGTTGATGAAATTAAATTTGCTGTTGTGTAGCTAAGTATCCTTTTACGCATATAATTCTTCTCTATTTCTTTTGAGCGATAGTTTTTGTTTGCATTTTTACCATGCTAATGCTGTTCTATTGTGTATTTAATTTTCTTTCTTGATTCAGTCCAACAAGTCTTGTTTGCACTGCGCTGACTGATACATTCCAGACCCCCCCCAACATTGTTTGGCACGTTAGTTAAAACTTATATTTGTATCTCAGTGTTCTATTATCACTAGCTGTATATTATCAACACATATGATCCGAATAAAGTTACAAGAATAAAAAAATAAAAAAGATAAAGTCACATAGTTTCTACTGACAGATTTTGTTTTGAAAAAAAAAATATTGCATTTAAAAGGGGATCGCCTGTTAGATGAAATATTATTTCATTAAAAGCATTGAAAGTTTAGGAGGTTTTATTAAAAATAGATTATGTCTTGTTTTGTCTCTGACTCTATGAATTACTCTCTCAAATATATGTATCATATAACAATTATAATATCTGGTTATATTTTGTTTTACATTTCAATGACAGTAATAATCAAATACAAAATGATTTGAATTCTTTCTAATTCTTGATTTTAATTTTGTTTTTTATATCAATAAATGTAATTATTATTGTTATGATGATTATTATGTTTGAAATATCGTATTTATTTGAAACGTAATTATGACTGTGTAAGCATGATTTTTGCATGAAGACTTTGTCGTCACAAGCAAATAGGTCTGGAAAAGCTATGTAAATGATTGGCTGTGACTAAGACTATTTCAAAATAATATTTGTTTACGCCTTTGTAAATACGCAGATGGATTTCGAAATCACACGTGTTCTTCGTGCGTGTGTACATTAAACGACGTCGTAAAGTCTTTTATATACTGGGTTATCTGTAAGAAGAGGGCTAGTCCTAAAGAGTCGAAGTGGAGAGTCATATCTTAACATACCTTTAAAGGTATTTCTATGTCAGAAAGAGTTGTTCGACTGTGGTCGTGCTAAAGAACAATTCTTTCTGGTGAGGATAGTCCTACTTCGTCTATTTTCTAAATAATGAAAATTTTCCCTGGAGAACAACATTACCGTTTTTGGAAAAAGACATTTCATGAAATTACTTCTAAACTGGAGAAGAACATTACAAATTGTAATTGACGGTGAGAAGTATTAATATTTTGTGCTAACCTTCTTCTGACGTCATCATTAGCCATCTTGGAACGGAACTGATATTCAGACATCAATTTAGAACTATTTGTTGTGATTCAGACTGCATCAATTTAGAACTGTTTATTCAAGGAAGTTCTGTGTTCACAACTTTAGGACAATATTATTGATCTTCTTCGTAAATCGTAAGTCTTGTTTCATAGTTACCTTTTTATGTGCTTTCGAAGAAAATAAATTATTTTTGTTAAAAGTTTTGTGTATGTATATGTATGTATGTATGTATGTATGTATGTATGTATGTATGTATGTATGTATGTATGTATGTATGTATGTATGTATGTATGTATGTATGTATGTATGTATGTATGTATGTATGTATGTATGTATGTATGTATGTATGTATGTATGTATGTATGTATGTATGTATGTATGTATGTATGTATGTATGTATGTATGTATGTATGTATGTATGTATGTATGTATGTATGTATGTATGTATGTATGTATGTATGTATGTATGTATGTATGTATGTATGTATGTATGTATGTATGTATGTATGTATGCATGCATGCATGCATGCATGCATGCATGCATGCATGCATGCATGCATGCATGCATGCATGCATGCATGCATGCATGCATGCATGCATGCATGCATGTATGTATGTATGTATGTATATATATACATGTATGTACACACACACACACACATATATATATATATATATATATATATATATATATATATATATATATATATATATATATATATATATATATATATATGTGTGTGTGTGTGTGTGCATGTATGTACACATACATATATGTACATATATGTATATATCTATATATATATATATGTATATGTATATATGTATATATATATGTATATATATATATATGTATATATATATGTGTGTATATATATATATGTATATGTATATATATATATATATATATATATATATATATATATATATATAAAGTGGATGGATGGATGGATGGATGGGTGGGTGCGTGCGTGCGTGTGTTTAATGGTAATAGCCATTAAAAAAGACAATAAATTCCAATTACTTACCCAAATGAAATCATTGTTTGATCGGTCTTTCATTTTTATCTACCTGCGCCGAATTTTGATAAAAAAAAGTCAAAGGCGACCATGAACCAGATTTGATTCCTTATTATTTATCTCAGCTTGAAAGTTCATCCCACATTTTCATGCAGACTCTTATAGTGCAATCTATTACAAATTGTTTTATACACATGTTAATGTTACTTACATTACTTGCCCACACATAACTGCACTGCTTGCAACAATGTTGGTACAGTTACCATATCCATGATGCTGGTTCGAACTGGTTTCTTTTACGCATGGATAGAACGCGTAGTAATACGATTTTCTTATTTTATCTTTTTATAAAAAGTTAATAAATTTTCAAAATTGGTACATTCAACTATAAAAGAGTTTGTGCGGTAGTTGGCCTTAAATCGGTAGTATTGTCTTACTGCCAGTAGAATTACGTGCATTTTAAAACCAATTTAACGTTTTTCTAGACATTGTCGGGCAGCGTGACCGTGTAAATACAATTCCTCTTATTCTCATTAGAGATAGAAGCTTGGCAGATATGAATGAAATGAACGCAAGACCGCATCAACTTGCTTTTACGTTTGGGTATCTTTAATTGAAACTGGCACTCAAGTTTGCCTATTAGTGTTGTCTCTAAAATGCAGCAACCAAAGGATACAAAAAAAAAATTTGTACGGAAACTTCTTGATTTAGATGTAAGAGATAGTTGCGTTTCTGGAAAAGGCAGCATGTATCGGGTGAGTGAGAGATAAAGGAAACTTCAGGCGGAATATTTTGCAGTTACTATTTTGAAATATATATTTTGCTAAAGAAATCTAGAAAACTTGATCAAAAGGAGACACTTTGATGACTGATGTGCAGTAGCATGTGAAAATGCACTTCATGCAGCATCAAGAAACTCCTTACAACGAAGAAAATGTATTATGTCGAGATTGATCTGGGAGAACTACATTTCTTAAAGACACAATATGTAACAAAACATAACTTCAAAAATTCTATATCCTGTAGAAAATTTGTCAAGACTAATGTTTGGAAAGAGGCCTAACAGATGGCCAAATTACTCAACAAAATAAGAGATTCAGCAGCTTTCGAAAGGAAATTATTCGAATGATTCATCTGCGGAGCATCTCATATAAAGATATAGGTTGCATAATCTAGCACGTAGTTCTCTCTTTCGTGCTTTGGATCGGGAAGAAGAGATAGCGGGAAGAGTTCAGACCAATTCATCACTCACGTCACTCTGATATATAAATGATTATAACAAAATCTGAAATAAATGTGGATTTGTTTTCTCACTCGCCTAATGAATCTATTGCGTTTTAACTCGCGGCCTTGTGTCGTCCGTTAAATTTAAAGTCTAAATTACAAAACGGTGAACCTCTGCCTAAGCTGTATGACATTATGAACCGTATTATGGCATTACATGTGTACATTTCTCTGTTGCCTAGTGCTTCACTTTATGGCTTTCAAGGGGACTTGGAGAAAAGTGCTTGATAGAGGGTCTCTTTTCTGCTGAGGACATCATCCATATTAATTCAAACATTCATCATTCAATAAATTATTCATGGGCACTTCGTATTAATGATTAAAAATGTAAAGTTCAGTTTCTGCACTTAGTAGGAAATAAAGACAGCTTTAAAAGGGCACTATTAGATAAAGTAATTTATAATCTACCTGATGACAATTTCGTGGTCAAACACTATAAAAAGTTCGATCGATCAAAATCTATTGGAAACATTTAGCAAATATAGCTAATATAATTATTTGCCTTATTTTTGTCACCAATTGAGGATTCATTTATATGAATCTTTAGTCAAGATACTGTACACTAACAATTCTTATAGGAAGAATGTACGTGAATCAATGTTTGTGACACGCATATTCCCCCTAGTATAAGAAAGCACAGAATTTTCATGGTACCAAAAGTTACTCCCCTTTGTGTACCTCGCGTCGATTGGTTACAATCCATTTACGATGGAAATATTCCTTGCTAATAGTTAGAAGATTTTTAAGTGTTAATTTGCCGTTTGAAATGCCACCTGTTTATCAAGTTTTAATGAATAAAACAATCTATCTGGTTTGTTGATGCAGCACAAAAATGCATGAGTTTATTAAAGGGTGTATGGATTGGATCGGTGTCGGGAATATATAATCTAGAGGGCCTTTGAAGGCGGAAATTGGAACATAAATTTTAGATTATAATCGTGCTCGAGGCCATGATTACATTTTTCTTTTATTTCCAATTTTTGCAACATCACGACGTACAATCAATCATTTAATGGGTTAAAATGTTTGAAGAACGAACATCTAAATGTATATAAAAAACAAATTATGAATTGACATAAGTTCACTGTCTTAAACATTGAAATTTGTGATGCATCAACTGCTACACTATAATAAGATAATCTGGCTGCACTTAATGGACTAAACAAACGTTTAGAATACATCCACAACAACTGGGGCAAGCGAGCATTGTTGGGCAGATATATTGATGTAATATCTTCAATGTACTTACAAATCTTATTTCATCAAGATGAAAATGAAGAATTTTAAAGCCAGAATGTTGCGATTGATCTCCCTAACGATAGTTTAAAGCAAGAAAACTTAAATTGTCTTCATGGTATACTGCTGTGCTCTATGAAAATAGCATCTTCTCCATGTAAGTTTGGGAGGGTATGGATGTCTGAAAAGGTTGGACTATTCGAAGTTGTTAACTAAAGGTATTCGTATCTTAAAATTCCGTAAAAATTATACTTTTAAATCTTTGTGGTTTTCCGAAGATGCATCATATTTACAGGGCAAGTCACAACATAATAAATGTTGCAGAAGAATGACCGAATCTGAAACTAATTTTAGAACAAACTCAAAAACATTCTTTCAGTACTTAATAATAATTTGTGAAACATTTTCATAATAAAATACTACATTTACAAGGGCCTCTTCAGCCGTAGTCCATTTTTATCAAGTTTTACTATCAATTAAAGTAATCTTACTTAATAGCGAAATTTATTTCTGAAATAGTTTATCCAAGGTCACGCACAAAATTTACTTCAATGAGACTTTTGACTCGATTTGGCCGAGATTATGTAATATAAAACTTTTTCAATCGAACATTTCAACAAAATTAAACTACATGTTATGAGAAGTTAAGGCGAATGACTTTCCACCAGTTAAATACTTTTCAAATCCGTCTGAAGTAAAGTAAATAAAATCGATATTTAGAAATAGTTTCTACTTGCTATGACTATTGTTCACTGAGTCTTAGAATGCAATGCAATAAACTGTTCAGAATGTTTGGCATATATTTGGCATCCCTATTTTGTGCCGAAATGCACGTCCTTTCGAGACAGGTAGGCATTTACATGAAAGTATTTTGTTTTAACTGGCCAAGATATTTTGTAAGAACCTTCTCATCTTGTTTTCACTTTCTTCCTTTTTCTCACTTTCAATGTTTTACCCCTCCTCTTGTATTCTTTGGTTTCTTTTGTTGAACAAATTCTTGATTTTCTTAATTTGAGGTTGCAGAAGATCTGTAGCTCTTCTTTGTTTTATAAAATCGTCTTATGCTGATGATGATGGAGAAGGAGATGAAGGTAGTACTACCGGGAATAAATGTAGCCAAAAAGTTAAAAAAGTCTCGAAGAGCCAAACTGAAATCGTTCTCTAATGAAAGAATACCTGCTAAAGCAGCAGCGATGTCCTAGCACTCCGGTATTACAATGCATCCGTTGACAAATACAGTGTCTTCATTTGATGATGGGTATTGTACTTTAACACTTCAGCGATGGTTAAACGTAGGAACACTGGTATACATTAATTGAAAGTTACGACATGTGTTTGTTGTATTCCTATTACGTTATACTCATTTTGTTTGGAAGAACGTCCCTGGCTGTTTATATCCCGTCTTAGATTATATATAGATTTGCTTTGGCACAACGTGTCATTTGTTCTCGAGAAAGCAAAATAAAATGTGGATATGTGTGGAATCCTCTATTATCGTTTCGAGCATGTTGTTTGATGTGGAGCGCCTAATGTATGCCACAGATTCCTCAGACGAGTATTAGTCCATGGACGAACTGTTAGGACTGCCACCTCTGGTAACCCATTAAGGTTATATACCAACGGTTTCAGGATCACCCAAATATCTTCGAGAAGAGTGAAAATATTCAAATCATTATCACTATTTATTTTTATTATTGTAGCGTCTCTATTGTTATAAACTAAGCAATAGAAAGAAGCAACACCATAAAGATTTGTAAAACTTATCAAATAATTTAAATATCAATGTTATAAAACGAAAATTCAAGAGGGGCTTAAATTACTACGAACTGAATCAAAAATAATTCTAAAACAGTTCTGATGAAGTTCACAAGTAGAATGAAATGCTTCTTATAAGCTTCAGATCCTGATATATACTGGTCCGCCAAGAATCGTGACGTGTCAAAAGGACGTTGTCCGGAACTCCTTTGAATAATTCACTTTAGTTCTAGAATATAATTTTAGTCCTATGAACACTGTTTCCACTGAATAATTTAAACAGATGTTTTCTCTCTCAAATAATGTCTAAATGCAACGTAAATAGGGTGAAAACGTAATTAACTACTGCTTACTGCGTGTCAAATCGCATATTTCCGACATCGTACGAGGACTCTCATGATTTAACCCGTCCAATGAGAATTAACATAAATTTTCTAAGATACAAACGAACCTACTTGTCCAATGGTAAAATCCTGTGAACATAGTTACTAATAACTGTATTAGTATTAATTTTAAACACATATGTAAGCATATATTTATAGATCATACACAATTTAAGTTCTTAACATCTTAAAATGGAACATATGCACAATCAACTGAGACTGCAATAACTCTTGTATGTGATGGTGTGTTGGTATGTATGGTACACAAACACACGAGCCGAATTTTGAAGCAGCATTGAATCTTCAAGTGCATTAAATGTTATCATAGTCAAGCCAGAAAGGTCTTTGAGAAATGCTACTGTGACATTTTTCCCAGTTTCATCTGTGAAGCATAAAAGGACCTACGTTTAAGGACCAGTGGAACTGACCTAGTCATCGTAACGTTATCTTGGCAGAGAGTACCGACCGTATCTGTTTGTAAAGGACCGCATTGATCTTCAAAGGAAAGAGGACTGTATCTTATTATAGGCTGTTAAAATCTGACGAAAGACATGATTATTTTGGGAATGTTTACTGAACTTTTGCTTCCGATTGATCAGTTGAAACTAAGGCGTACACTTTGGAAGTTTTGGGTGTTTAAATTTACCGATCTTAGTCAAAATTATTTAGTCAGAAATTTGCCTTGAGAAAAGACAAAGCCCGACTCCGGAGGAAAACCTAAGTATAAAGTTTTCCTTCGTTAACACGTAAAGAGTCCAGATAGCTGTCTTGATAGGAAAAGACAGGACGCACGGTTTGTGTGGAAAATAAACAACATTAAGGAAACAGCTTCCTACATTCTGAAGCTTTTCAGAGAGTTGTCTAAGTGGGCAACGGAGACACACGCACAATTTCATAATCGTGTGCGCGTGCCTTTCGATAAATTGATTAAAAGCACAGGTCCCGCGCTTACGTATGAAATAATATAGGAAGAGATCTTGAAAGAACATGTCCTCAGTACGTATCGGAAAGACCTGATCGTATTTTTGGCGGAGCGTGATTTTGCAACCTTAGAAGATATTAGTGTGCTAGCTGAGCGATATGAGAGTGTTCACTCTGTCCAGCCACCTGGAGTGTCAGGGATCGAACCAGCGTCACTTAAGGAGAGCTAACGGTTTGACATCTCCAAGGTAGAATGGTCAAAATGGTGGCAAGCTAGAGGCTGAAAATGTCAGCCGTGATCAATAGTGTCTCAGGAAAGTCCCGTGTTGTAGTTAATTGCACCCCTGGTAAGAAAGATGAAGTTGTGTGCTTTGTTTGCAACAAAACTGGCCATATTCTCAAGAACTGCAAGAAAATTCGTCCCACGATAAATGCAGTGACACCAGACGCTTGTAGAAAATATAAACCAGTGGAGTAATCGAATACAGCAATAGCTACAGTAAATGGAGAGAAGGTTACTGTGTTGCCTGACACTGGTTGTAGTTATGCAGCTTTGGTGGATATCAAATTGTTTAAACTTGCTGATTATACAGGTGAGACAGTGGAAGTTCAATTTGCTAATAGGAGTAAAGATTACTTTCAATTGTTTACGTTTACATCAATCTTGATTCGACGTATTTGAAAGGACGAATCAAGCAGCGTGCTTGTCAGGGTTGTCGCATTACGAAATTTTAGGATGTAGGTATGTATTGCCACTGCCTAATCCTTTGACATGTACACTCGTACACGTGGGGTCCCTAGAGACGATGCCTATGAAGAAAAGACCAGGATCTAACCCGCTGAACCCTCGACTTCGCCTATAGATAATATGCTACCTGGTAAATTAAAGAGACTTCAAGAGGAAGATTCTACCCTTGACATGATACGCGGGTATGCAAAGGAGACGTCCGTGCAGAACTTACCTGACGGTGAGGTAGAGTTCGCATTGAAACGGGGTCTCTTGCATCGATACTCCCAGAAAGGTTCCGAGAGGTATAAGCAAGCAATTGTACTTCGATCTAAGAGAGATGTGCTTAGGCTAGCACGTGAGTGTCTACTCGGTAGTCCCATGGGAGAGCTAAAGACGAGATATAGGATAGTGAGGGAGTTCTACTGTCAGGTGTGTATGGGCATATAAGGAGGTTTTGTCTGTCTTGTGGCAAGTGTCAGCGGGTGGCAAGTGTCAGCGGGTGGCACTTAAGTGTCAGAGGGTGGCAAGTGTCAGCGGGTGGCACTTAAGACTTCACATTTCCCAGTGCCACTAGGCTGAGTGATGAACATTTCTCTAGGGTGGCAATGGATTTAATAAGTCCGACAAAGCCTGCGTTAGAAAGGGGCAATTATTATGTGCTTGTTTGTTTGTTGATTATACTACCCGATATACAGATGTCGTTCCGCTGAAGAACATTGATTCAGTTACGGTGATTAAAGCTTTGTTAGGGGGTTTGGTATAGAGTTGGTGTTCCTGAAGATATGCTAACTGACCAAGAGCCACAGTTTCTTATCCAGATGATGAAAGAAGTGAATCGGTTACTTTCCATTAGGCACTTTAACACTACCCTGTATCACCCGCAGTGCAAGGATCTAGTAGAGCTTTTCAATGGGACGTTGAAGCAAGCTCTTAAAAAGTTGGGCAAAAGTAGACCCTAAGGAACTGGGATAGATACCTTCCCACAATAATTTTCGTGTGCCTCGGAGGACCCCAAGCTAGTCTAGGATTTTCACCGTTTGAGCTAGTTTATGGAAGGACAGTGAGAAGACCCATGACTGTGTTAAAACAGTTATGGAAAGATGAAAAGGCATCCGAGGAAGTACGAACAACGTATCAGTATGTTGTTGATCTCCGTAACAATCTGGAGTAAGTTTGTAACTTTGCCCAAAAGAATCTTCGTGACACACGGGGACGTAAAGCCAAGTACTATGACAAGATGGCGAAGGAACAAAAGTTTGACGTGAATGAGAAGGTGTTTTTGTTACCGTTGGTAACAAGTATCCTGAAGGGAAACGTTCGTTGCATTGGAAAAGAAGGGTGGACATAACTATCATATCAAGGTCGGAGATAAAGAGAAGTTGTACCACGTTAACCTTCTTAAACGCTATTATAAAAGTGAGATACCTACTGAGTTCGTTGTTGCTACAGTTGTGACTGAAGAACTCGACGACAACGGAGAAGTGGCAGAAGTACTTTCTAGTTGTTCTTTGACGAGGAATGAAACCTAAATGGACATTGTCCTTAACCAAAAGACCAGGCATGACGGACTTGGAGGAGTTCAGGTTGAAGTTACTTGATGTAAAGATTGTGAAATTGAAACCCTATCCTCTGCCTCATGCAAAGTTAGAAAAAGTACGGAACGAAATTCAAGTTATGCTTGACTTTAGGGGTCATTGAACCAGCCGAATTCGCATATAGTTTACCGGTTGTTTTGGTACAGAAGAAGGATAGTGTTGACTATCGGAAATTAATCAGGATGACAGCTTTTCAGGTAGAAATGTTACCAGACCTTGAGGCCATATTTACTGGAGTAACCAATGCCAAATAGTCTTGTCCAACAATATTGGCAAATTCCAGTTGGTAATGAAGACCGTTAAAAACTCGCGTTTGCAGTACCAGATGAGATCTACCAATGGGTAGTCATGCCGTTCGGGGTTCAGAATGCACCCAGAAGTTTCACCCGAAAAATGAGCAAGATACGTTGACAAAGGATAAGAGGTTACATCACAAAGATTCTTCACCTTTGAGAAAAGATGTTGTTAGGACAATGATGCGTATATTTATAAGGGATATGTAATAGACATTAGCATTTAAGAAAACATTTTGTTGTGTTTATTGTTATATAATTATTGCATAAACTTTTACCTGTTCTTAAAATTTTAATGTAGTGCTAAAATGATTTAAGCACTTCTTGTTGAAATATTATTGTTTCGTGTGTCGTTTGTTCACACAATTTGACAGCAATCTGGAAAGATCCTTTATTTAATAATGATGTTAGTTGTCTTTATCAAATGTAGTAAGCATATCCATGTGACTGACCATTTTCATTCTAACTGGCTCTAAAAGATATGTTATATTCAGCTATAAAGTGTCTCTTTTTTTAGTAGCATGCCAAAGTCGGGACCGAAATGGTGCGAATTCCAATCCTACCATTGTATATCGTAGTGTAAAGCAGATTGCATTAGTACTAATTAGCCCAATGGTATTTTTGAAAGATAAAACACCAAATATATTTTGTTTATAATTTTTATTTGGTATCCAAAAAAACCAATGTTTATATTTCTAAAGGCTATGTTTTTATGGTCTATAGGGATACTTTCTTGGTGGGTTTCTCATAGATTCTACTGCATAAAAGAAACATAAGTAATTTTCATCGTGAACTTCAATACATGCATTTATATTCTAAAACCATTTTCCTTTTGCTAGATATAATCTTCACTTTATTGACTAATATCTATCTATATGTAAAATTCGAAAATGAATAAAGCTAAATCTCATATCATATCGCTGATTATTTCCAGACAAAATTGCATCGTTTAATTTTAAAGATTTTGCCACTTACCGTTTGCATTTCATTTATGTTGATAATTAAATCCTTGTCCACTGACACCAGTTTGTTTTGTTTAAACCGATGCTATATTACATTCTTTTCTTCTGATATTAAGCACCGTATTATGTTGGAGTCTTAAAGGCGGGATCATTTGCGTTTACAACGTTTTACCTTACTCAAGCATTATTCAACATCAGCAAAATTAAACACAAATCCTCATAAATTGTATAATAATTTAATTTGTTTTAAGCGACGAGCGCAGCCTTTCTGTAATACATGTATTTTTTATCGTATAATATTGTTATATTTCCCCTTTAGATTCATGAGAAATATAAGAGAATTATATATTTTTTCTCTCGGGTTTTATTATTTTTAAAAGCACTGAACAAATAATTAATAGAGCTATCTATGAAAAATACAGTCAATAAAGAATTCACTTTGTGTGATTGTACATTTATCTCACACGCACGAAATTATTTCCTGACTTATCATTTTCTCCATTATGATACATAAAATTGGGTATTGTAGCAATGTTTTCTAAGATTCCATCTCATCTACAAGAATTGTACTGTACTAAGCACTTCCAAAACATGTCATAATCTGCATTTATTCTAACTTCAACGTGCACGTATGAATCTAATATTGTTATTGCTGTTTGAGATGACTGTTCCATAAACCATTTAGGGTGTTGAAGTCATTACGGATGCTATACATTTTCGACTGTTGAAACTGCCAAGATATATTTACCGTTGTCTTCACAAACTATCATCATCTGCTTTGAAATTTCTTGTAAGATATCATATATTATTAATGATGATAAAAAGTTTATATTTTGTATAAACTTTATTACAATACCAGCAACCACCTGGAGATGTTTTATCAGAATCATTTCGTTATTTAAAAATATCAAATTATCTTTTTTTTCGTTGTAATTTGTTTGAATTTATCTTCGTGTGGTTCTTTTATGTTTCGAACGATGAAGTATGTGTTCCATATCAATCTTAAAGAGTCATATTTATCTTAGCTACATAATATTTGCATCAGGTAACAAATCGTAGAAGCACAATATCGTCTCCATTGCTCTAGGATATATACATTACACAACTGTTTAAGCTCACGTTACCTAATTCTTAAATTCTTTAATAAAAGTAGATTTATATTCTAGATTCTAAACAGTACACTTATTGTATATGCAGACATTTCATATTAATATGCATATTTATTTATATTGTTTGTTAGTTTTATTTGAATTGTTTGTTTCATTACATGCTATTGAAATGAAATATTGTAGACTGGATTTGACATTAGCCAAAACTAAGTTTTTTTTTCTGATTGATCTGAATTGAGTTTATTTTGTAAATTAATACATAGATTATTCTCTTTCGGTATGGACTTAAAATCAGTGTTATTTTTAAGAGAAGTAAATAGGCTTGTATGGGTATAGGAATAGGTTTTGGAATTTCCTTAGTGTATTTTACATAATTAAAGTTCTGTTTTCTACAAATAACTAATGTTTTTATTTTGTAAACATCAGAATCATTCTATATAGTTATTTTCCATTAAATAATTGTTTAATATAGAAAATTCTAATTGTGCCTGAGGACAAGTAGAGAACTATATAATCTTGTACTTGAGAGGATGTCTGAGCCGTGCTGTAAGATCTAGCACTTCAAGTTGTATTATATGTTGCATCCATTTTTTTTTCATATTTGGGCTGGACATTTTATTTCTTCAAACTATTGAACATAAATTATTCATATAAAGGCCGGCAGCTTTTCTAATTCACTGTGAGAATTGTGAAGAATATAATGCTGGGTACAATAAATAAAGTTTTGATAATATGAGTGATATTTTACGATTTTTTTATGTTTTCGTATGCAGTTTGGTAGTTACACAGTTCAAAAATAAAAGTGTATCTTGCAATAATGTGTTTGACTACCAGTATACCTTCTGCAGAAATAAATAAAGTTTGAATTTACAAATCTAAGATTCGCAATGTAACAGCTGAATAACTTTATTTTCAGTTTTCAAACGTGTGTGTGTGTGTGTGTGTGTGTGTGTGTGTGTGTGAGAGAGAGAGAGAGAGAGAGAGAGAGAGAGAGTTATCTTGCGACTGTGGTCAAAACAACAAACCTTAAAATTAACTGAATATTCCGTTTCATTATTAATTTTAATTACTGAATCATCCATAAAAAATTGTGTCCATCTTTTTCACAATGATCTTTTGTCCAGTATGTGGGGTATGTATTTATTTCACATCAGTTCAATTTCATTCAGTTATATAGCATTACTAATATCCTTTCTTACATAGAAAATTCTTTTCTTTGTTACTCATACACTGCTCCACTAATCGCGTGCTACTTCTGTTTGTGTAAGCGTTGTGGACAATTTCTCTCTGCAAAGAGTTGGACACAACGTTACTCGTGCCGTGTTTTTTGTGATTTTCTTCCATTTTGCTTCAATATTAGCCTCATAGCAAGGAAAGAGAAAGAAACATGTCTTATCATAATCTTTATTGCAGTCGGTGTCACGGTTCAACCACAAAACCTGAGAATTCCGTTTTTGTCATTTCTTTCGGGCGGTTTTCTATACAGGAATTAAATTCAGAACACTTTAGCAATATATTTTTAATGTAGAGTGTTACGACTCAATGTTCCTAAAATAAGTAACAGAAAATAGTGAAGACAACAAGCTTTGTAAAATTTTACCAATAAGTTATTTTCCTAGAATACAAAATGAAACATGAGGGAAAAAAGAACTTAGGTATTGTAAACTAAATCCAAATTATAATTCATGAATCAAAGAAACAAGTCCCAGTAATAAACAGTCATGAATAAAACATAAGTCCAGAAGAGATTAAGGCAAGGAGGTGTCTGTTATGGTCAGCAAAGTGCTGATTTGTCAACAGTCTCTTTTTGAATCACATAAATATTATTCCAGTTTTAAATTCAGTATAAATTCCAATGAAATTCTTTATCCAAGAATTTTGTCAGACTACTTTTGTATTTCCAGAGAAAATGATCATTTGAATTCAATAATTTGAAGAAAATAAAATTCAGACCAAACTGGACACAACACAATACAACTTAAAGTGCTAGATGTTAAAGCACAACTGGTAAAATCTTCACAGTTTCAAGACAATATAGTTCTCTGCATTACCTCAGGTCACATTAGAATTTTCTAAAAAAAAATAACCATTACCTAATGGAAAATGACCATTTACATGGTCTAATGAGCCTTAGTTTCTTACAACACAATAACCTATTAAATTCACGTGGGAATCTCCAAAACTCTGATCAACATATTTACCACTTCTTGTTTACCTGAATAATAATTTGGTTAATAAAATCATACATGCAGAGAACAATGAAGCTATTAGTAGTTTTGTACATATGAAAAGAAAATTAAAAAAGTCAAGCAGGTCAAGCAGAAATGAACTCAATGATCTAGAAGGTCCAAGTCCAGCAAGCAATGTTACATTACAATAACATGTAATGAAATAAAAAAATTTAAAACTAACAGACAAAGAATTAAATAAAACATACACAACAAGAGTCACAAAGAATTTTTTTTTTCAGACCCCTCGCTAAGAATAATGGATTCATTAATGTTAGTTATCCTGCTCTTAAGCCCACCCTAGGAACTTTTTAACACATTGGAGTATGTCTTTTAATATTTCCCTTTTTCGGTGTTTTTGCCAAGTTAAATTTGTTCATGATGTTAGAAGTCATGTGGGCAGCCTGATTAGGGTTGAAGATGGGGGGGGGGGCAAATATTAACAGTTTTATTGATATCTTAATGTTTGGAACAGTAAATGAAAAGTTAGAATATATTGTTAAAGTGAACATTTACATTTGCTAAATTTAATGAGGTCAGTTCGTTAGACCTCATCAGATGTTTAAGTGGAAGATGGCGGTGCACGGGTACACGGGAGTGCAAAGGAATGCAAGAAGTAACGCTATAGTTTTGTGTTTATCTTGTGCAACAAATCCTCAGTTTAAGTTAAACGTAAGCAAATGATTGCTGATTTTATATGTACTGACTGCAAAGTAATATCAACAGACATTTTAAAATAAATTCATTGTTCAATTATATTGCACCTGCCCTAGCCTTTCTCCCACCAGTTATGACAACAACAATCTATGTACACAATTAATAAGTGAAAATATACTGCAATCAATAGTGCAAAGGCCTTCACGTAATACTTGTAATTCAGTATTGGCCCTCAGTTCTTGTTGTTTTTGCATGGACACTCTTTCAAAAAGAACTGCAACTAAGACACCTAAAAATAGAGAGAAAGAGAAGAGAAATGGTGAACGTGTAGGTGGCACACTATTAATAAGTATCTGATATCAAATATGTTTCTGGCCTTCCCTACACAAATGTCAGTCTGTGAGTTTGTAATATAACAGTTCCAAAACGCCTGCCAATCAGTTCATTCAAACCAAATGCACTGGATTACGGAGAAGAAGGTTATAAGTAAACAGTACGTCATTTTGACGGACTAATGAAAAGACGGTACTCCATTCATCGCGTTACACTTGGATATTAAATGGGCTCTATTTGGCCATGTCCAGCACTAACAGTGGAAAGCGGACTGGCATACCTTAAAGGTGGTATATTAAGTCAAATCTAATGTAAGCCAAAAGGTTAAATCTGTGAGCTAAACATTGGTACTAAATCTATTACGCTTTGAGAAGTGTCGCTTGAAATATCAACTCTTAAATAGGTTTCAGAACAAGTAGGAGAAATACCCCCTTGTATTATTATATGTAAGACATATAATAAGTAAATTGTAAACAACGATATGAGTTACTGTCGTGTCACCTATCTTTACATAAAAAATTTAAAAATTAAAAATAGAATAAAAGCCAGTTTGTTCTGCAGTCATGTTTGATCCTGGCTGCCCATAAATTCCAAACACGTTTCAAATTTAGAAAATTGCACTGTTAAGTCCATTTGCACTATTGACTGTTCCTGTTTCTTAGTGGTTAGAGCGTTTGTCCTAGATGCGGGAGGTAGTGGGTTCCATCCCAGGTCGAGCCATACCAAAGAGTTCTAAAAATGGTACTAACAGCTGCCCTACAAGGCGCTCAGCATTAAGCTGTTAGTGTTATGACTGGTTGACCTGGTGTCAGGATAATGTGACTGGGTAAGACAGCATGCTATTTGTGTCTGCGATATGATGCCTCTGTGCTAGGCATCACTTTAAAACTGCCACGCTGCAGATATCGCAGAGATATGGCTAAAAAAAATTAAAGCTACGTTAAAAATCTAAATTACAAACACACAAATTTGCACAATTGATACTTTTTCAGTTATACATTCACTTTATTGGGACGTTCAGCAAAATGACACGCTTGGGACCAACAATGCCCTTCAAAGCCTAACGTGCATGAACTTTATTAACATCGTATCAAAGAACATTCGCACTGCGGCTATCGTTATTTCCTAACTATACGAATAAACGAATATTAATATTTAGACAACTCTTGGAAATTATTTTTTATTTTTGATCGTTTATTTATTTATTTATTTATTTATCCTGTTTTTTGTTCCTGCTTTATGTGTAAACGAAACTTTTAATTCTATTAATTAAATCATGCCAGAGAAATGCGAAATAAGTGCCTTTCCCAATAATATGCTGAGTCATCATGACATTGACCGTCCATATGGGCGAATAAGGCGTTTGCCGAGGGCGCCAAGTTAAATGGGGCACCAAATTTGAGAAGAGGTTTGGAGGGGAGGGGGACGACTGCATTGTTCGTCTAGGGCGCAATATGCTGACGGGTGTTCTAAATAGGACCCTGCCCGCGACTCAGATTATTAGTCTGACGCTCGACCACCTGAGCTAACGTGGCTTCCACATTCCTTTAATACCTCCAGTTTATAATATAAGGGGCAAGAAAAGAAATACAAAAGGATATATCAAGTATGTGATGTTAACCATGCTGACAAAATGACAGTTGACAAGTTCAGCCTTGAGCTAATATTATTCTGTGCAAGCCAAATTCCCTTTGTCAGTCAAAGTGACCTTATTAATCGTTCTTTGTAGTGTATCATTGTCGACGTGAAATGAACTTGTCCATGCATCTGTATAGTGTATTAATGATGACGTGAAATGAACTTGTCTATACACCAATGTAGTGTATCAATGTTGACGTGAAATGAACGTGTCCATACATCTGTGTAGTGTATCAATGTTGACGAGAAATAAACTTGTCCATACATCTGTATAGTGTATTAATGATGACGAGAAATGAACTTATCCATTGTTCTTTGTAGTGCATTACTGTTGACTTCAAATGAATTTGTCCATAGTTCTGTGTAGTACATCACCTTTGACTTGAAATGATTTTGTCCAAAGTTCTATGTGAAGTGAAATGATAGCAGTATCAGTTGTAGCAGCAGGAGCAGTTATATTGGAATGTGTTCCTCCATTCGCCCCAAAGAGTTTATATCCTGATGAGGATTGCCATTTCTATATGTTTTTTTTAAACTTTTATAGTTGATTTAGTGCTCTTTAAATGGATTCGAAGAGAAAATACATATAAAAAGAAACAAAAGAAATAAAGAAAGAAACAATGGAACACAGTGTATATAATATACAACTGTTTGTTGGCCAACATTCACAAAAGATGGACGTCATGTGAGTGTCAGCATGAACAATTGTAACATTGATTTGCCCCAGTACACTCTGGATATGTTTATAATTATATTCTTTACCACATATCGGACATGTTCAAAAATAGTTTTTGTTTCAAGTTTAGATTTTATCAGAACCTATCTAATTACAACATTCATGTCAGGCGTGCTAAATCTATTTTAACATTCCTTTGCTTTACCCAGAGGTTAATATGTGAGAAAGGCTATCAATAAGCACAAATTTTCAGAGCTAATAGAGATAAGGTCACAGCTATTGCAACGTAACAAAAATGATAAAAACATTTCCTTTTGGCAGTATAAGTTTCAGGGTCTTTTAATTAGATATATCCGAATATATATATATATATATATATATATATATATATATATATATATATATATATATATATATATATATATATATATATATATATATATATATATATATATATATATATATATATATATATATATATATATATGAAACATCTGCCACACAAAGCGTGTCAAACACACGTATGAGCTAAGTTTGGACACCTATCTAAAATACGTTCTAAAAAGAATCGGAATAAATAAATTTGTATTTTAATCCTGAGCAATTTAGAAATATGATATAAAAAGTGTATACGGCTCAAAAGTAAAATTTTGAAAGTGTTTCCGTAAATACCCACTTGTAGTGATGAGTGAGAAATTCTATGCTCAAAGATGTAAATAGGTAACCAAAGACTAATTAAAGTTTAGACAGATAATTATGAACAATACTGCTACTCGTAGGAAATGAATAATAATACAGGAATATTTATTACTTAAGTATGAAATGTAGAAAATTTTTGGCAAAATAATTTTCAAGTTTTTCATTCCATTATTTTCACATGTGTTGTACGCTTGATCTTATTGTTGCAATGAAGAGAGTTCAATTTCCTAAGTAAAAAAAAACTAAAGGTAATGCAAACGATTTTGAGTTGGAAGAATTTATAAAGAATTGCGAGCTAGAATAAAAGTAAAAATGGTCTGATAGCTAGGTTGTTTTCGCCAAAAAGTATCTCGCCACTGATAGGATTTTATCATGAATATTATCTTTTTCTTAATCAACCTATTACGTAGGCAAACTACCAGTAAATATAACTGATGTAAGCACAATATTGGTAAATTGCTCTATTGCATCTGGTCATTATTCAGATAAGAGCAGCAAAGGGCAAACTATATACAGTTTTTCTCCGAAAGTTCCAACACTACCCTTTTAATGTTGAAAATCAAATAACAGAAGTAAATATGCAACTGAAGGACCAATCCGGACGAAAGTTGGATATGAATAATGAAGTTGTTACTTATTACGCGAGCAATGGTAAACATATTTTTTGAAAGATTTGACAACAAAATTATACAACCTCAGATATAATGAAGCAGAAAAATGTTTATAGAAGAAATATAGTATGAGGATTTTTGGGAAATATATTTACTAAAATTATTTAGTAAATATTTATTTCTACTGCCTCACAAAGCAACGTTGGAAGCTCGTTGTCAGATTATGAAAGTACCCAATCCATCTGCTGCAACTGCAGCTGGAGCAGAAGTAGCTCTTGCAAATAATGGTTGGTGCTTATTTAGAAGTGCTCAATATCAGCTGGCCAATCAAACTGTCGAATATATTTCAACTTACAAGTTGCAAGTACAGTCTTAGATATTAATTTGTTCTTTGATGATTACTCCAAATCAAATGCAACTAACATGATGTGGTTTAAAGATACCGTGGTTTAAAGAACATTAATTGCTGGAGCTGATGCTGCTTCAAGCCCTGCAAATGTGAAAGATTTTCTTATTGCTAATACTCAAGAGCTAGGTATAGCCGCACCAGCTGCAGGAGCTAACGCAGACGCTACAAGAGTCTCACGTACTGCTGCTTGTATTAATATTGGTATAATACCGCCAGGAGCAGCTGATAATGGTACTGCAATGTTAAATTTAGTTAACGGGTCAATTAACGAAAGAAATAAACGTTGCAATGAAGGTTATGTTAGGCGAACAGAACGCACAGCAGTGTCACGTCAAATTACAATGATGCTGCAATTAAGTACAATATTCGGCTTTTGCAGAGACTATGATAAAGTATTTCGTGGAGTTAAACAGGCGCTTATTTTAGATCGAGCAGATCAAAATAATTGTTTATTTCGACATAATGGGTTTAATGTACAATTTTTCATAAACAAACTTGCACTGTGGACGAATAAGTCCGTCAGTCACTAAAACGCTTGAATTAGATAATATGCTGAATAAACGCACGAATACAATTCATTTTCAGCAATATAAAATATATCAAACATATATTCCAAATACCACCGATTACACAAGGCGAGTTACAACAACATCAAGTGAGCAACTACTGTGTCAGTTATTTGTTGTATTTCAGCAACAATCTTGACGTGGAAACCAACTACAAAATAATGGAGTATTTGATAATGCCGATATTTGACGAATATAAGCTAGAATAAATTCGACACAATAACCAGAACGAGCAATAGAATGTAATTGTGGAGATGACGCTAATAGAAACATCACTAGACCTTACATGCACCTACTCGACACAATGCAAAAATATCAAGATGCTGGAGATGGAATTCAGATATCAGTAGAGGAATTTCGTACACTTTATCCGATATTTTATTTTGATGTTAGTAAACAGAAATAGCGATATGTAGACAGCAGAGCCGATATTGAGATTAATTGGACGCTCTGAGCCACTCCAGAAGTGCTGTTAAATGTATATGCATTAGTGTTATGCGACAGATCCGTTACAATAAACTCTCTTGGAGGTAAAATGTCAATACAAATTTAAAGTGATTTTCTCAAAATTTGAAGAATTTAAAGTTTAATCTGTAACAATAATATAATGACAAAATATATTGTAAACGAAATATACCTAATTGATGGCAAGGTTAAAACATAGCAGCTTCTGTTGCGAAGCGGGGGCAGGTTTCATTGAAGGTCAATTAACACTTTGGGAACATTAACAAAATTATTGTTAACTAAATATCAAGTAAATAAATACGATCGCAAAAAAAACAAACCTTTGACACAAAAAACTGCGATGTCAAAACATGGCGGATTCTTTGGTCTGGCAATATCTGTGATAGCCAAAACTTTACTACCTAAACTGTTGCCAGTCCTTGAAACATTAGGGATAGCAGCAGCGTTTGGGGCAGTATCTGTTGCATCAGAAAAGGCAGATAAAGGTAGTGGCATAAAGAAAAGTTTCGCATAAATAGCAATTTTTGTCTAAAGATACATTTAATGCCTAAGCGTAAAACTGCATAAAGAAAGACACCGACGATAAAAAAGACACGACAGCGACAAGGTGGATTTCTTCCAATAGTTCCATTACTGGCAGGATTGGCGAGAAGTCTGCTGCTTTGCTAGTTAGGACGAGGAAGCGGACTAACATTGCCAGGAACAAGGAGATAAATTCACGGCCGACAAAGTTGCCTGCGTTAAGTAACATTGATATACTTGATCAACTTAAAAAAGCAAACAATTTCTAAGGAGTTTATTCCAAGGATGAGCTTATGACGCTGGCATCGCCGCTAGGTTCGTGTGTAATAAATATACAAGATTTTGAATCGCTCGGAATTCCACCAAGTGACGCAGTTAAAAGATATATGAGTAAAAACAAAAACAATTCGTCTAATCAAATTCAATCAGTTGGAACTTCCCCATATGAAAATTATTGCATAATGTTCATTAAGCAGATGACTAAAAATCCAGACTTTTTAAAAGTTTATTTTGCAATAAGACAAACAACTTTCTCACGCTAATGATGAGATTGAAATTAATTTTGTCTAATTTAAAAATATAACGATTTCAACATATTGTCTTAGATGTAAAAGTAAAACTGATACTAAAGAAAAATAACCCAGAACAAAAAACAAAGTATAATGCTGAAAAGCATCTGCGCAATTTGTGGAAAAAGAAAAAGTATATTTTTACTAGAAAAGTTGTCCGGAGATGGCTGTCTTGAAGTTATTTTAATAGACGACTGAAACAATAGTTATGCTTTTTTAGAAAAATGTTTTTGAAAAATTCAGTAATATTTCTTATTTTTTTGAGGGTCAAATCTCCAGGGTTTTTCAATATTAATTTTATCATTTTTTAACTTTTTCATACAAGAGTATGATTATTTTGTTCCTTATTCCTTGATCTTGCTTAAGTTTGTATGAAAAATACTAACAGTGATGAAATTTATATTTAAAATCTGGAGATTTTACCCCCAAAAAGCTGGAAATTTGACCCAAAAAATCGCCATAAACAAGAGAAATGTTTCGAACAAAACAAAATTGTTACATATTGCCAGAAGTGCAACAACAGATAAAACATTAATTGGCAAACTGCTGAAAGCAAAAGGCGGAGGGACAATGCCAGGCCCTAAATATAATGGCCAGTTGAACCCGCTTGATTAGCAACTTGACGAAAATGATAATCCGCTGCCAGGAAAAGAGCCTTACGATCAGGTTGACACAATAGCAAATGCGTCGTGATATCTGCTACAGAAATATTGAATTTACTAGTGGCGAAACAAAACATAGCTGCGACAAAGTAAAGTTAGACGAACTTCATTAAATGAAACCCGCAATTATGCGAGAATGTGTTGATCGAAGGTTGGTCCAGGGTTTAATTGGAGAAAAATATAAACTTGGCCTCGGCAGAGACTTATATGATAACCTGGCAGTCGAACTACACAAACCTAAAAAAAGTTTCTGCGACGTAAAGTTGTCTCAAATGCCGTTGACGACATTTGGTCAAATCTATGATATGTCAAATCTAGCTAAGTTTAACGATAATAAGAGATATCTTTTTAATTTTGTCTACGTTTTTAGCAAATACGCATTTAGCGTACCAATTTCGGATGAAAAAGGGACCTCAATGACTGACTGACACGATAAGGCAATTAATAACAACTACAGAAAGAAAACCGAACAGAATCTGAACCGATCACGGAACAGAATTTCTTAATAAAAAGTTCGAGAAGTATTTGGTACAAAATAACATTGAAAATGTTAATGGAAATGGGGGGGGGTAAAAGTTATTTTAGAGCGATTTAATCGCACG
This sequence comes from Potamilus streckersoni, assembly GCA_016746295.1. Taxonomy (NCBI): domain Eukaryota; kingdom Metazoa; phylum Mollusca; class Bivalvia; order Unionida; family Unionidae; genus Potamilus; species Potamilus streckersoni. The sequence goes on from JAEAOA010002240.1 coordinate 2,309,877, forward strand.
CTTATCGAAAACATTCATAAGTATTTGAATTACCACATTTGCTGGTATGTGGCCGTCCATGAAATATCTGCTTTAGTTCATTCATAAAAAATTGTTTACGTTAGAAAATAGTTCATTTGCACTTGTGATACAGCATAAAGGTGTTCAATATCGGCGAATAATGCACGATTCTGACAATGTAAAGTTAACGAAGAAAAAAAGATGAGCATATAATAAAGCTTGATACAAACAAAACAATGACGTTACGAATAAACCGCGACGATATAATGGAATTTGGTAATAATTGTCTTTCTAGAAATAATATTGGAAACATTATTAATTCTCGTATCTGAACATAAGTCTGTCAAATGTCATCATTGACGTCGCCGATCTAGTTTTGTTATCAGTTACATCTCTACATCTCTTATTGTTTGTAGATGAATTTTGTGGTGTTTTGCCGCAGATGTTATTGACCTGAATTTTATTTCCTCTCTAGTTTCGAGATTTTTTGAGATTATTTGTTTAACCAGATTTTTAAAATTAGAACTATTAAAACCGGATCCATGTCTTGTATTTTCTTTTGGTGTAACCAAATCTAAATTTTCTAGACGATTGTCGGTTTTAATTTTATTGATATGGTCAATGACTAAACTATTAAGCAATTTTCCATTAAAAGTTTCTTAAACAAAACGACGTGACAAATAATGAACAAAATCTGTATTTGCTCCACGTACCATAACTTGTCGATTTCCGCTATTATTATAATGTTCTTAATTAATCTTACGTCTTTTTATGTGTCTAACAATTTCCTTATCATTTGTTTCATATGCAAATACTAGATGAGGTTGATATTAGTTTTGCAATCCTAAATTTTTAATATTATCATCAGCAACTGCGCCTCATGCTCTGTATACTCGTTGCTCTTCTGGAATATAACAATGACAAAAATATATCTTTCCTTATGAGTATCTCGATGATTGGAGAAAATTTAATGAAACTCCTCTGCATGACAAAGAGACATTTTACTGGCAGCTCAAGAATGGAAGCATCACAGATGACGAGTATAAATATGCACAAGATACGTGAAATAAATTTGGCTGTAAAACGCTTGATGATTATCACGATTTGTATCTGAAAATAGTTGTATTTTTGCTAGCCGATGTTTTCATTAATTTTCGCCAAGTTAGTCATGCAAATTACAGATTAGACCCTTGTTGGTATCATTCTGCTCCAGCTTTGTCTTGGGACGCTACTAAAACCGAGCAAAACAGAATTAGATCTCTTAATAGATGTCGATATGTTTAACATTATTGAAAAGGCATCAAAGTCGGAATTTGCATTATAAAAAAATATTTTAGCTTATGATAAATATCTCAAAAGTTCTGATAAAAATCTCCAGTCGCATAACCTTACTTATCTCGAATCTATGTTCCTTTATGGGTGGGAGTTTCACAGCCAATGCGGTGAGTTTCATTGGATAATTCCAAATCAATTTATTAAAGAAACTGAACAAATCATCCGAAAGCTATTTCATAATTTGTTGAAGTTGATCTCGACTTTGTTACATGATCAACATAACGACTATCCGTTTTTCGCAGTCAATGACGATTGACTACAGTTTATTATCGCATGAACAACGAGTAAGAACAACGGCAAAAACTTCTATCGTTAATTAGTTCCAAATTTGTTAGATAAAAGAAATTACGTTATGCACTCTAAAAATTTAAATCAAGCAGTAGATGCTGGACAAATTCTGAGAAAAGTCCATCGCTTGTTAAAGTTTATTCAGTCGCGGTGGATGGCAGACTATATTGACCTAAATACGAAACGTCGTGCCGAGGCTAAAACCGAATGTGAGAAAAACTTTTTGAAGTTAATGAATAATTCGGTATTTGGTAAGGCTATGGAAAAAATATTCACATGAGCGTTTCGTTTGAGATTGTAAATGATATCAGTCGCAGAAATAAATTAGTTAATGATGATGGTTTTGTTAGCAAGAAAATATTTAATGAAAATCATGCCGCAAATACAACGACGAAAGACAAATTTAAAGTTAAATAAGCCGATTTATGTTGGTGCAGCTGTACTTGATTTATCAAAGTGGCTGATGTACGATTTTCAGTATAATTTTATCAAAAAGCAATGGCCAGATTCGGAGTTGATATTTACTGATACGGACTCTCTAGTATATAATATAAAATGTGAAAATGTCTATCAAGATATTTACGACAATAAAGATTTATTCGATTTATCAGATTATCCAACATGTAGTGAATTTCATAAATCGAACAAGAAAATTATTGGAAAAATATAGGATGAGTTTATATTTGAGCCGGTGAGAGAGTTTGTTGGACTAAGAAGCAAAATATATGCTGTCATTTTAGACGAAAATAAACTGGAAACGAAAGCTAAATGTTTCCCTCTCGGATATATGAAAAAGATGATGAATTTTGAGGATTTTCAAAGCAGCTCTAAACAACAGCGTCAGGTTTATTAAACTAGTGCAATTAGGACTAATTATCGTAAGCCTGAAACTAGTATAGTTATAAAATGTGGACTAATCAATTTCGATGATAAAATATATTGCAAAGACAGAATTAATACTCACACGCTTGGACATTATTTATGTAATGATGTATAAACATCAGAATAATGTTTAAAAAGTTTACATTAGTCAATGGAGTTCATAGCAAACAAAAATTAATGGTCAATAACCAACAGTTGTCATTTGAATTTAATAACGAAATTTCAGGAAATTTGTTTTAGTAAAAATTACAAAATCAAACTTTCCCTTATCAGAGTATTTTCCGCATCTCGAAATTTTACGAAATGGACTTTCATTAAAATATGAAAATTTACATAATCCAATATGAAAAAATGTTTGAATGTCACAGCAAGGTATCTGACAGAATTAAATTTCTGTTATATAATCACGATAACACGTTATACTTAATAGTAAATGTGGACATATTGGTGATATGTTCAGAAATATATCTTTTTGTATACTATACTACATGTCGTAAAAAGGAAGATAAAAGCGCTAGTGTTTAGTTTGAAATCTATATAAGTTGTCGAACATAAAATATATACTGCAATATTGTTTCGTATTTCTTTTTTAATTAAATGTAATATAAATGTAAATATGATAGTATATTTAAGACTCACGAATTCTGCTTCATTTCTGTACCTGCTAAAGTAACTAGCAAGTCCCTTTATATAAATAATATATCATACTGTAAATTCTTGCTTTAAGTCCAACCGTACAGACTCAAATATGCTTATGTGCGAGTTCATATTTTAGTCGGTGCAATTTCGTTATTAAGTAAATAGTGAAACAAACAAGATAAACTATGATCTGCTTAATACTATTACACATTTTTATCTGTAGTTTAGCTTCAACTTATAAGAAAGCATATACGATACATCACTTTCAGAATACAGAATATTGATTGCTTCTCTGCAGTTTGCACGTAGTCTTGGAAACAGTCGATTTTCTCTGCTGGTCTTAACAAAGAAAATTATATGGCCATTGTATAATGCAGTCTAAATTTAGCAAACACTGGAAAATTGGTTTTATATAAAACAAAATCATGTATTTCTAGATTTTATTTATAATAATGTTTTTAGAATCAGATTAGTTTATCCTCGACTTTGTAATCGAGTGTCATTATAAAATCCTATACTGCTTGCATATGATTTAGCTTTTATGTGTAATATGAAACAAAAATCATGTGTTTCTTGAATAAGTTATAAAAAATCGTTTTGAAAAAAAGAAAATGTAATGCAAATTTACGTGTTGTCAGAATCAGAAAATATATGATACTGTTTTGGTAACTATATAATAACTTTTTCAACATATGTATGTTATGTGTCCGGTGGTAGATTGGAGGTCCTTGGTTCGAAACTCGTGAAAGACAAATTGTTTGCGAAGGCGATCTTATGCCTAGATTTATAATTTATTGAGGGGATCCAGAGAAACCCTCGAAATTCAACAAACAAAACCCACTCCCCACTATGTAAGCACATAGTGATGCTATTTTGGCACTCCAAGTTGTTGCTACGGTTTAGAGTGTGTGCGACATTTGTTGGACGTATATAAGATCCACATGTTAGGATAGGTTCGTGCTGTCTTCTGCTTGTTTGTTCCGTCCAAAAAACAGACAGAGTCATGTGAGATCCTGACCTTGTGACGTCACTAAAGAAGTACCTCACACAAGTGCCATTCCAAAAGACACATCGTTAGACTAAAAATAAACCTCATTAGATTTCTTGGTCACAACAAAGACCTTAAAACAGAGTCTTGTTGACCACTAAAAGGGCCTATACACAAAATAGACAACCCTCTGTGTTTCTAAAATTTTGTTTTGTATATTTAGAAACCTCGCTTGCGAGACTCTTAGAAGGTCATTAGGTTTATCTGATATAACTCGTCGAATGGTATTTCGAATTTGATCTCATTGTCTATTTCATTTTTGTTTTATCATTTATAAATATCCTTTTAAAATATTATATCGACAATGTTATTAATAAATGTCATCACATCATCTGCCCAACACGCTGTCCTCATATCATTTTCAGTCTCGAATAACCATACCGACCCATATTTTGGCCATATATAATATTCTATATTTTAAATGCAATCGCTTATTATATTAAATTTTAGACCAGTATAACCTGACGCTGCTGTGATTGAATTAAATATTTTACAAAATCTGTTTCTTAAATCAAATCCAACATGTTGTACTGAAAATAACATTATATATATTTCATTTGTTTAATATAACATTTTGTAACATTATTTTTTAGCAAATAAGTACAAAAAAAATGACATAGTAGTAGAGAGGGTTGATGTTATCCTCTCTCAGAGACACCCCTGCCCCGACAAAACATATTGTTGTCAGAAAATGTTATAAAAGTCTTATCATGTAAAAGTCGTCATTTTTAGAGCTTAAAAGGACAGCTGACAAACTTGTTAACGTACAATGTTTTTGAAGGGGGGCAGGGGTCTCTAAAATAGGATCATCAACCCTTTATACTACTAGTACTACTTCTACTTGTAATACAGCTAATCCTACTATCATTACAATTTTTCAGCTTTTATTTACCCTTGATGCATCATAATTAAACCCTTAAAGCTTTCCTTCAGATCAAAAGTCGAGCCAAATATTAAAATGTTTAATTAGCATAATCTATGCATTAGTTATGATTATTCATGTTGCCCATATATCATTGTAAACATATTATATGGTCATAAATAATCACCACTTTAAAAATAATATCGTATTTTTCTGTAATAATTAGATCTTTTAACAAAAGATGTATAAATGGTATAATTTTTTATATTCAAACCTACCTTTCGTGTATTTGAATGTTTAGCATATTCAATAACCTTTCGTGTATCTGAACGTTTAGCATTTCAATAGCTCAATAAGAATGTTTAGCATTTCAATAGCTTACACTCAAGCTAAGTTGTTGTAAATAGTTTGGTACGGAAAAACAAGAGTCATGCTGTTGATCACAAAGTTTATATACGCTGGCGATTCTTATTTGTATAAAAAGTATTCGGGTCTATACTTATGATATCATATCTCAACAGTAAAGTCCTAATCCATGCTAAGAATTATTCATGTTCCAAAAATAATGTAGATTTACTTTGTGTTAAGAATAGCATAAATTTCAATTTTATTTAATTATAAGCAAGTATAATATCTTAACAATATGTCAATTTCTAAAGATGTGCATGGGATTTGTTCATAAAAATATATATGGCCTCAGACGGAATGCTATGGCTCATAATTTGGTCTTTTATGAAATATTTACATAGGCATATATTAAACCTTCATAAATATAACAGTCTGAAAGTATGAAGACGTTCAGAACTTTACTCCTTTCAGTGTAACGTAACATAACGCTTACAATATGCAAGTATTTTCCGAATGTTCCTAAACACTTAACTCAAAAGATGTTGACTTTCAGGTTGAACAGGGGATGATATAACAAGTGAACCGCCATCGATTTGAACTTTTCGAGTATTTTTGACAATGACCTCGTCTACTCTGGTGTTCCTGCTTTAGTTATTATTGCTATCGCAACTACATTCTGCCAGTGTTTGTGAAATTGCTAATTGTTCAGCTGATTTAGCCAGTGCTTCTCCTTTTTTTCCAGCTTTTTTCTTTTAGCACTGAATTTTCTTTCTATATATTTCTCTACTTATTTTGTTTAAACGGAATCTTTAACTCATTATTTGGCAATATCATGTGGAGGAAATGGGAGCTCATTGCCTTTCCCACGAACACACAGAGGTAGCCAATTCAGGCTGGGCGGGTTTCAGACTCCAACGCTCTGCATACTGAGCTATTTCGGCTCTCATATACCGTAAAAACCTTCTGTTTATGTAAATAAAGATGTGAGAAACGAAAGATATAAGCATAGGTTGTACAAATTACAAGACAAACAAGTATCAGATAGTTCTGTGTGGGTAGTGTGTCACTATTTGTTGTAAAATGATTGTAGTAGTAGTAGTAGTAGTAGTAGTAGTAGTAGTAGTAGTAGTAGTAGTAGTAGTAGTAGTAGCGGCAGTATAAGCAGCAGGAACGATAGCATTTATCTTGGAATGTAGTCAAAATTAAATTGTCCATAGTTTTTATGTATGGATAGTATATCACTAAAATATTATTATTATTAGTAGTAGTTGTAGTAATAGTTGTAGTAGTAGTAGTAATAGTAGTAGTAGTAGTAGTAGTAGTAGTAGTAACAGCTGCAGCAGCGGTAGCAGTTATATTGGAATGTATTCTGCCACTTCACAAAAGGATTTATATGATCCAGAATGACATTTGTATTCCCTTTTTTACTTTTAAAGTAGACTAAGTGCTGTTTAAAATGCCCCCTCATTCCACAGAAAAAAAAAGATAAAAAAACAACAAAAAAAATGCTGGAAATACATAACATTTGACGGACAGACAATTAGTCAACATTAACAATTCATTGAAATTATAAGAGTGTTCAAGTGAAAACTCTTACTGTTGATTTATTCGTTATTTTGTGTACAGTAAAGTACTGTACTGGATATCAGACATATTCAGAGTGTTTAAAGTTGAGATTTTATCAGGACGTATTAAATTACATCATTCTTGCCAGGCGTGACAAACCTTGTGTCTAGGCATTCATTTGCTTAAATCAAAGGTTAAAATCTATGAAAAGCTATCAGTAAGTATAGATTTTCAGAGCAAGCAGAGGTTATTCCCAGATAATGCAGATTAAGAAAGAAAAAACCCGATAAAAAACATTGTCTCCTTGCAATAATGGTTTCAGGGTCTTTCAATTATATGGCTCCAAATATTTATGAGACATCTTCCGCACAATACGTGTCAAACACCTGTTTAAGATCAGTTTGAACATCAATCTGAATATATGCCTTAAAAGCGAAGTGAAAAAAGTTAGTGTTTCAATCTTGCCACTTTCATAGAATGAGTTGAAAAGTATACACGACTAAATGGTTAAACGTTGAAGGTTTTTCGGTAAATACCCACTTGTAGTGATGAGTGAGAAATTCGGTGTTTAAAGATAAAAAACATGTAGCCAAAGACTAAATTTAGACAGATAATTTTGAACAGTTAGTATAATAATGTCATTCACATGAAATGAATAATATAATAGTATTATACATTACTTAGTTGTGAAATACAGAAAATTATTGGTGAAACAATTTTCATATTGTTTTATTCCTATTTCACATGTGATGTAGGGGTGTTCGTGTTGCGCTGAAGAGTGAATTTACTTTTCTGAAGCACGTTTGGTTTATACTAAAAGAGAAAAACTTGTTTTCCTGCGTATATACCGGATATATTTCATCTAATGGTTCCGAAAATAATCTATTTTAACGAATTAACATTTTCAAAGTGGAAAGTGCTCTCTACATTTAAATTAAAAAAATATACCATTAAAATCTCGTCAGTTTACCGCAGCTTTCTTAACACGCGTAGATTTGATGTTAATAAAAGTCATGCTTAATTTATGTACTAAACTTTTCATAATACTCTAGAACATCAGCAATACATTACACGAATGAAATTCTCAGAGAGTTTCTATCAAAGGGTTCTTTATTCATTTCCATCAATACAGATATACGACGAAGCTGATAAAGAAATCCGTTGTTCCTGCTATAGACAAAATGGAAAATTCTCCACATGGAATGACCACTGTCAGGTTCATCTTTGGAACTGGAGATTTTAGTTCATTACACCTCTGCGTAAAAAAGCAATACAAGAATTTCCAAGACCAACGTTATCTTGCAACCACCCTAAAGAAAGAATTTATCATGCTCTATTGACTACGCGGTAGCATTCATGATGATCTTTAATGGACATCATCTTTGCTGTTACTCAAAGATGTCCTTATTCTTTGCATGAGTTTGCAATATATCCACCATTATAAATCTATCCTGATTTTATGTATATTTAATTTATATTGCGTACCTGATATTTGTCATGATTTAGTGGAGTGTAGTGAATGGAGTGAATAACACACTGACTTTTGCCATCATTATAAAAAGTAAAGATGTTTATCAGAATTTTAGTTCAAGGTTTGATGGAATTTATTTGTCGGAAATTTTAGTTTTTCAGAACATTATATATATATATATATATATATATATATATATATATATATATATATATATATATATATATATATATATATATATAGAGAGAGAGAGAGAGAGAGAGAGAGAGAGAGAGAGAGAGAGAGAGAGAGAGAGAGAGAGAGAGAGAGAGAATTTTGGAAAACAATTATTCAATCCTGTTTTAAGATCAGTCTATGGAATCATTTATAATTATGGTTATGTTTGGATATAATTTGTGAGGAAGTATTTATTTAAATTATTCATTGGAGTTACAAGGTGTACATCAACTTTGTCTACTGAAACACTACTATGGCATAATTGTTTACTCATTTAATAGTCTAGATTGTATCATTGGAGTAAATTAGGACATTCAATACTATTAGAATGTATTCGAAACATTCTAAGCTTTTTGACTTGCGATAGGATATTAGGAATATTGGCATTTAATTCCCAATACTGTAAGTGTCTTTTAAATTTTCACTTTGAAACTTAGAGAAATAAATCATTTGTTGATTTTATTAAACTTTTTGGTTTCATAGTTTAAGGCATAAAGTCAGGCAGGAACTCGAAATAACCTCTTTCCGTCCAACAAAGTCTGACCCTTTGATAGGATTTCCTCATTTTTTACTAGGGAAAATGATGGATTATATTGTCCTTATTTTGCTCTTAAAATTCATCTCCTTTATTTCTTCTTCAATCTTCAAGTGCCTTTTCTTTGCTTTTTTTAACTATGTTTTTCTCCACAATAAGACACATTGGCTGCATTACTAATTATAGGCGGCTCATTACCTCTAATCACAATACTTTTCACACATTGATCCGAAAGATTTCTCAGTAATGACGGTAACAAAATAAATTCGTAATCTATTTCCTTAATATGATAGATTAAGTTTGACACTGCCCAGTACGGTGGTGATTTCAACGGAACAGTAATTGACGTATCATATACCTGATACTATAAAGGAGTATACCTGTGTATTTAGTAGCATTATAGTATTATGGAATTCCGTAATTCTCATAATGGGGAGAAGAGAAATTCCATTGGGAATGCAAGGTAATAATTTCTTTCTCATAAATATAACCAAGCTCACGTTCTAGTAATATTATGCCCCTGTTGCTGTTACAACTACTGCTATTAATTTTTTTTTTATAAAAAAAATACAGCTACCACTTCTTCTATAGTTTCTTATAACAGTACTTCAGCTGCTACCATTGCTACTACTATTTGTTTATTCACCGAGCTTTACATTTCTATCGATGCATACAATAAAATCCTTATATGTTCGTCTTAGATAACAAGGCGAGCCAAACATTAAAATACCTGATTAACGTAATATTTGGGATATCTTGATTAATTCTGTAGCAATTAACACCTTTTAACAAAAGATGTATAGACTGTATCCCTTTTATTTCATTAGACTATTCGTATATCAGAACGCATATAATATTCAATAGCTCATCCTCATATTAATCTGCTGTAAATAGTTTGGGATGGAATAACAGAAGTCATATTAAAATTTATATTCTTTTGCGATTGAATCGTTTAAAAAATAACATATCACTTGTCCCAATCAAGAGTTATTCATATTACTATGTGTATGTATGTGTGTATGTGTATATGTTTGTGTGTGTATATGTATATATATTTGTATATGTAATATATATGTATATGTTATATATATATATATATATATATATATATATATATATATATATATATATATATATATATATATATATATATATATATATATATATATATATATATAAAGAATACAAATCATATGGCGAATAACAACCCTCTCAAGCGTACTGGATCCACCAAGGGATCACGTTTGTCAGGGATTAATTAAAATAGACGCAATAAACTGACGACGAACAGTACGAAACTAGTAACTAACTAGCCTAAGCGCTTTCGACTCTTAATGAGTCTTTTTCAAAGGCAAATACAAAACATAGTTACGACAAACAAATAAACACAAAAACGTTGCGTTTGTAAACCTCTACATTTCTATCTTCACATGTGCTAAAACTATAAATACAACCAGCTTGTATAGACTAGTTGCGGAAACTGCCAACAACCACAGCTGGAGTTCCGAAACCAGGAAGGAAAAGGAATCATACTGGATACGCCGCCTTAGAACATTGAAACCAAGCGGTCTAAACCAAGAAGACTAGAAAATGAAAACTATGCACTAGTAGAATTTAACATTTTCTAAATCTTCTTATCCTTCAATTTTTACTATAAGAATAACCGGTATAGAACCAAATATCCGGGATATAATCTGCGTTACATATGTACACAAAGTAAAAATAGATGTCGCTTTGGCTTGTAGACTTTTAGGGAATTATACAACGTTTTCAGTTTTCATATATATATATATGTGTGTGTTCTTTTATGTTTACAATGTTTTACTCTATATCAGTATTTTAATTTAGATGTATGGACTATGCAGTCTGAAATAAAGAATTCTTATCTTTTTCTTATCTTATCTTATATTGTCCTATATTAATGTGGATTTACACTGTCTTAAGAAACGCATAAGTTTGATTTTTATTAAATTATGTCCAAGTACACTCTTTAAAATATGCTTTTTTAAAAATGAATACTTATTGTGACCTAAGACGGAATGTCAGGGTATTATAATTTGGTCTCTTATAACATCCGCGCAGTGGCATCTGCAATACCTTCAGAGGTTTAACAATCTGAAAATATCAAGTCGTCCAAACATTCTGCAATGAAGTCATGTACGCAAGCACATGTACGGAATAGAAGTAAGGTTACTGACTACATGTAGAATTGTCCTCCTTATAACTGTAAGCTTGTGCTGAAAGGTGGGATAGTCTGACAATATTAATAATATTTAAGAGTACATCGTCAAATAGCCTTGCCTGACAAACAGTTGGAAAATATGCATCAATACGAGCTCTGTCTTCTACAATTCATTCCGAGTCATTGTAAAATCACCACCCTCGTGCCATAGCAATAGTATTTCGGTACACGTCTATGACTATCATGACTCCTGTCACAGTCAGAGGATATAACAAGAAAGTCGTTTCATTTTGACTTAACATTTAAAGAATGCATGTATTTCCGATTTTTAGATTCAATATGGATAATAAAATAAATCAACAAAAATCAAATGATCCATCTATGTGAACGCTTCGAACATTTTGGGCAATATCTTCGTCTACCCTGTTGTTGCTGTCGTTGTTGCTGATGCTATAGTTATTACAACCGTGGCATCAACTAGTGTTGGTTATGTTGTTAATACTGATGTGGTGACGTAGTCGGGTTAGCACATGATTCTTCTTTTTACTGTTGTTATAATAATAAGCGAATATTTTTATTTTGGCATATCGAGAATTTTAAATTTGTATAATTTTTTTATTATTATTATTTAAATGGCACTTCTATCACATTATCGTCTATGTCAATCTGATAAAATGGGAACTAAGCGTCTTTCCCATTTCATATGGAAAGAGGCGGGAAATAAAAGATATATAAAAGGTTATGTTACAAAAAAATTGCAACCGACAACCCCAACGCTCTGCATTAAGAGGTTAGTGTCAGGACTGGTCGGCTTGGTGTCAGCTTAATGTGACTGGGTGGGACATCATGCTACATTTCTGCGGCATGATGCCCCAGTGACTGACATCACTATAAACTGCCACACTGCAGACATCGTAGCGACATGACTGAAAAAATTGTTTAAGCTGTGTTAAAAATCATAATCATATCACATAATCACAACCCTCAACTCGAACAATTGTATATTGTTAACATCGCTGTCGGCAGAGTAGTTTGAGGCGATCGCCTTTAAGAATCATTGACGTTTCAACTCTGTTCACCTGCGTTTGAGTCTAGGGTTGACCAACGTGGGTAGGTGAGAAAGCTTGCTAGTAGCTTCCCGAGGATCGGTGGATCTTGTCGTTTTTTACGGTTATTATCAGCAGCCAGGTATATCATGTGCTGAAAAATGGTGTTAAATCCATAAATCACCAAACGTAACCCCGCTGATAATATGATATTCAGATTGCTGCTATTATGCGACCAAACGTTCCTATTTCAGTCAAGAATGAACTTGTGCACATGTTACTTCAGACGTGAGATTACAGTAGTAGTAGTAGTAGTAGTAGTAGTAGTAACAGCAGCAGCAATGCTATTGGAAAGTAGAATGTCAATCGCCAAATAGAGTTTATATTCCTGATGGCAATTTCGATATTTTATTTTATCTTCTATACAGCTGATACAATGCAATTATATTACTTTCATGGGAAATCAGTGAAACAAAAAAAATATATACATAAAAAACAAAACAAGACACAAAGAACACAAAACACTGAAGAACTTAATGCTAAATGACAAAAATTCACAATGCATTGATATTAAGGGAGTGACGAAGTGAAAAATTGCACCATCGCTCTCTCCCGGTATGCAATGGTTTTATTTACAATCGCGTTCTTTACTATATATAGGACCTATTGAAAGATAGCGTTTACTAAAGTTAAGATTTTATCAGGACCTATCAAATTACAACATTCTTGTCAGGTGTTACAAACCTAGTTTGACATTCTTTTGCTTCGATTAAAAGTTTAAAATGGGAAAACAGCTAACAATAAGCACGAATTTTTAGAGCTTTGCCAAAACGACCAAAGTGTTTTCCTCTTGCAAAATCTGGTTCAAGTTTGTTCATTTGTATGGTTTTAAGTATTTATTTCACATCTGCAAAACAAAGCGTGTCAAGCACTTCTATTAGACGCCTATATGACGACTCGTCTTAAAAGTGAATTGGAATACAGTGGCTATACTTTGGTTTGATGCGCACAATGTTTTTCAGTGGCCTCGAACGTTGCTACAGAGAAGATTTTTTTTATATCGGTTATCTCCACCCTCCTATTATACAGTATGTACTCGCTTATAAGACGAGTCCAACTGCAAAATGCCCAGATCTAGATCTGCCGTCGCATAATGCACATTCAGATCTGGGTCTTTTCAGCTTGTTAGGAGTAATTAGTGGAACAAACAGAATAGATCATGATCTGCAGGCGCATTATGATAAAGTAAATCATGATCTTTATTGCTTGCAGTTTTGACTCTACTTATAAGCGAGTATAGAAGTTAAGTTTTGTCTACAATTATCCCCATTATACTAAGGTGAATGGGAAATACGATGAAAATTTCAGCAGTAAGAAAACAAGCTTCCGATTGCGCCCCCATTTGCCTTGCTCCCTGTGGTAATCGACCCTTCCACTAAATAAACAAGCTTCTGTTTCAGTCGTGGCCAATTTACAAATGTCAATTTAAAAAGTGATTTAAAAAGTCGATAGGTCTGTTTACTGAACTATCAAAGGGTGATCATGGATGAGAACCTTTGTGAAATAAGTAACTAAAGATAAGTTAAAGTTTAGATAGATTCATAATTTTTAATAGCTATTACAATACAATCAATAAAATTGTTCGATGATGTTAAATGAAATAGATATCGCAAACTTTTAATATTTTCAGTGAGTGTGAGCAATGTAGTACACCGTCTATTATCATACAATGAACTGGATTACCTGAAGTACATTTAACATCGATACATCTGCTTGCGCCTTTCACTAAAAAAAAAAACGAGAAGAAAGTAAAATTGTAACATTCAACATAAGTAAATATCCGTTTTACAGCAGCTTCCTTCACACGCGCAAACCTGCAGTTGAAGCAACCAAGGAAAAGTTTCAATTAATCTATATCATTAAATTTCCTTTAAAAAAGAATGGCAAGACGTTAAAAGAATATTGTTCTCAATAATTGTATTGTCAAACATTTTCTTTTTTATTCCTTTCCATCAATATAGAGATACGCCGAAAAAGAAAACTCATGTTCCTGCTAACGAGAAAATGGACAATCCTCCCCATGGAATGACCATAGTCAAGTTCATCTTTGGCCTTGGAGAAATCGGCCCATTACACCTTCTGCCGGGAAAGCAATACAAGAATTTCAAAGAACAAAGTTATTTTGTAACCACACCAAAGAACGACTTTATCATGCTTGATCGACTGTACGGGGGTAATCCTGGTGTACACGAAAATTATTGGAACGTTGATCCTGAGAGTGATGACGTCAACTTCACGGCTCCCAGCCAATTGGATGCTAATCCAGAACATAATGTAAACCGAGTTATGGTTCCAAAGGGAACATACTTGTTTGAAGGCTATTCTGCAAAGAAAGCCCACCATAATGGTGAAACGTGGCAGGTCTTCGTTCCCAGAACCGTTCTCATTCATTTGCTAAAAATCCACGAAGAAGTGATGTCAGGAAAAGAGCTTCAAAAGAGCAAAATATATATGTACGTTTTACAATGCAATGAAGCTCAAAAAGCTTTGATGCGTGCGTGGCACAGTGTATATTTGAAAGGAATTACGGCTCAAGACCGTATTCAGGATCTATTAAAGCAAGGAAACTGTCTTGAACAAATACCAGAGCATATTCGCAGAGCACTCGGAAAGTCCGGAATTATTTCAAAATCAAATAAATTGTTTTCATCTGAAAAATTTACGGTACATAAAGAGACCATCTTAATGCCGGATGGAAGCAAGATAGAGACATCGTTGTTTGCAAGAATTGAATTTCTCAGAAGTGAAACTAGGCGGTACAACAATGGCGAAACTACATTATCGGAGACTGTCTACATTTATAGGAAAGTTGTGGAGTGGTCCATATGAACAACAATTGTATGTAATTACTCGTCTCAGGTCATGCCAATTATACAGCCAATTTAAATTAATATTTTATTTTTACTGTACTCCGGCTATAAAGACCTCAGACATTTCACTGACATTTCTTTGAATTTTAGTTGAATTTCCCATGACTACTTAAGTGTCAGTCTGAAATAGCCTGCTAATTACCTTGCCGATTGGCGGACGCAAAATTCCTCCACTCAATGAAGCAAGTTTAAAAACGGCAAATGAAATGCTGTAAATTCATATATAGTCCACATGTATTGTAGTCAACTTGTCCAGTTAGATTTAGCCCAGGTGTTGCCAGTGATATTTAGTTATTTTTTCGCTATACATACATGTAATGCCCTCTAACATTCCCATTAACAAAATGCACGAAACTAAGAAAAAGCACACACACGACTACTTTTGTGTGTGAGTCGATACAAATTTTATAAGAAAGAAATGGCATTATTGATATAGCAAAACTTCTTAATCTGTCAAAGTTTGCTCCCAGTAGATTTTGCCTGTAATATTTAAATAAAATATCTACTCTTTTAAAAATGTTCAGCTTTACTATAAATGTATCCATTTATTTCAATATAAAATATTATAACCTTTAATGTGTTTACTCGCCATAACATTAATCAATTGATTTTAGAGAACAGATTGAAAACTCTTCAAAGAGAAGCTTTTGCTTACAGCCATTCAAGCATTCTAGTTTCATGGAGGGGACTGTAACAATTGACCCTAACACACCCACCCACCAAAAAAAAAAAGAAAAACAAAAATAAAGGAGCCTTACATAATTTGTAAAATTCCAGATATCAAAGTACTTCTTAAATATTGTAAAGATGTGTCGCTGAGAAATTCAATACTTTTCTATTTCAAGCTAAACATAGTGAAGTAAATATTTGTTTTTAAAAAAGTAAACAATTTTAATACATGTCAAATCAAGAACAGAACGGTGAAGAATTGAAGGGAAAATAACACAATTTTAAAAAATAAGATGTTCTAAGGACCCTGTTGGGCCTATTTTTCTAAAGAATGCGACATATTGAAACTGAAAACAGCAGAAACTCCTAAATTCTATAATGAAATGCAAAAACTGTCCACTTCACGAAAAATTACATTGTATGCTGCTGTATATAGGAGGATGAAATAAAAATAGTATGTTGATGTGAATAAATTTGAATGAGAGAGAGAGAGAGAGAGAGAGAGAGAGAGAGAGAGAGAGAGAGAGAGAGAGAGAGAGAGAGAGAGAGAGAGAGAGAGAGAGAGAGAGAGATCTTCAGTGTTAAATAAACAACTTATGTCATAAGAAAACCAAGAAAAGCAATACTCATAGTTACATTGCTTTCTGTGTCTCACATAATATCTAGAGAAAGAAAACCAAGGTCATGTCATCACATAGCGCACAATAACTTAATTGAAGACAAATCCAAATATTTAAAAATAAAACACAATATTTCGCGCTCATAATATCTTCATGTGAATATATATTAAAATTTGACATAATAAGTTTTGTTTAGTAACAACACGCACATTCTAGCTGTTTTGTAAATCGATGGGTGCATAACACCTGTACACTTACTGGTATATAAAGCAGGCATATGTTTGGACAAAATTTTACAGATTCCAAAACGTGCGTGCACTCTTTAAAATGGAAACCCACAAACGGAATGTTTGAATGTATTTAACAGGAGAAATTTTGTCCAACATGATTTTTATTTGTTTTGTGCAACTTGTTAATTTTGAAATTTGTTTTTAAAGGCTATAAGGTTGACAAAATCGTTAAGTATATTTCCCACTTGTATCTTTCCCACTTGACAAACGAAAAACAAAGAAACAAAAAAAAACAAAACAAAAACAAACAACAAAACAACATCAATGTACGAAAACCTTGAGGAAATTTCATATATAACAATTTTGTGTAAAATTTCAGAGAAGGTTACTTGCTTCTTTTGTGTTGATATTCGATAGTCTCAGAAAATGGGAAGTTTAAACAAAAACTAAGCACTATTAACGACTTTGTCTCTAACATCTGCACGCTGTAGTCTAGCATCATTTGGTCGTGTATATTCTGTTATTGGTTTATCGAATATCGAAGCTTTTACAACTACCGATTTAAAAACTGCATAAGTTCAGAGCTAAATTTTAGATATTTGTTCTATTTATATATTTTTTTATAGTCCAGTTTCAATGGATACGATAAATAATCAATTGACAAGAAAATAACTCTCAAATACCCAAGAATATTTGTATTCCTTATCTGTTTGTTCCCGATATTTACAATATTTTGGTCACATTTCTTGGGAATCGATAACAATATATAAAATAACACGACCACAACTGCAACCAGTTCAGACGCAGACAATCCTTTGTAACATGCGTCGACAAGTCTGGGTTTATATCACTGCTATACTAATGGATTTATTACACTTATCATACCATATAAATGACTTAACGCACAAGGGTAAAACGATGACAAACGAAACTACCAGTAACGTCAAGAGAAATTCAAAAAGCAAACTTATGTGGAGGTTCAAGTTTACTGTTTAAGTTGCATTCTGTACCTTGTTCCTTGTAATTTGTACGCCATGTTATCATGTTTTTTTTTTATCTGGCGTTGACATTTTTAGCGATTTGATACGCAGGGTGTGATAAAACAAAATCAGGAGTAGAGCGCAAAATGCGATGTTACATCTGGGTCAACGTTGTTTTTAAGTACATATACGATTTTGCAAGGCAAAAGATGGACTTTAGAATATAATTGTCGTGTCCAGTCAATGTTATCGTATTTCAATAAAATTCAAGTGGTTAATACAACATATTTTTTACAACTAGATAATGCAATAATGCTGTTTGTATTTATATCTTCGTTTAAATTTCATGTTTCCTGAATGTGTGGTCTTTAATTTCATTAGAGGAAAATTATTTCTGGTATTAGCAACATGCATTAAGGACGATTTGTTGTCTTGAGACTGTGAAAAATAGGGGAACAAACACCCAAAGTCAAACTCATACAAGGTGTTCGACATTGTTGTTTTTTTTTAAATTCTTTCATTGGGTTTGGATGTGTACTTGACCTAACTTTAAACCCTTGAATTTTACAATACAGTACTGACAATTTCTTCTAAAGTATGCTTCCCACGAGCTACAGGTACTTGACGTAGGTCATTACCACATTTGCCTTTTATAATTCAACACAAAATGCACAATTACTTGACACTATAAATTAACTCATTAACCTGTCTATATTCAATCTAATTAGCCAAGGTCCAAAGCTACCATGTATTAGTAAATATATGTCCTGTACATATACCTAAGTATCCGATTCGAAATGATTTGTAAATATATTGGTGTACACTCGAAACACCCATAGATGGCATGTATTAAATGTCCTTATACAGTATAACGTAAGTTAATGTTGTTGTTGTTGTTGTTGTTGTTCTTCTTCTTCTTCTTCTTCTTCTTCTTCTTCTTCTTCTTCTTCTTGTGAATTATCTCAAGCAAAGATTACCTACATGCATTGTTTGCACAGATCATTCAATTTTCTGGGCTTGGGGCTTTCTTTCGAACCAGGAAACCCGTTTCTTGTTTCTCAATATAATTTATTTTTTCATTGTAATGGATATAATAGTGAATTTTTTTTCTTCTTCTATAAACAGAAACAATCTTTTGAAGCTATATGAGGGTTGTTAAACTACTTCACATAAGTACATACAGACCCAGCTGGTGGCGTGTGCGATGTGCGCGATGCACATAATCGCCTTTTCATTTCCGATCGTTTTTTTTCCCCGTAATTTATTCGAAAACAATGTTTTGGAAAGGAATCTGGATTCATCGCACACACACACACACACACACACACACACACACACACACACACACACACACACACACACACTACGCCCAGGGCTAGAGTACATATATGAAATTGGTCAGATATACACCATTTTCAGTCAGAACCAATTAAGCAGAGCAAGAGACGTTTTAATAAAATCATTTTGTCAATGTCTGCATTCATGCAAGGCGAGTGTTGATAACAAGATTTTTGAGATGATTGGTGCCATGTTGGTCAGATGAGCTCCAATTTTACGAAAACTACACTGCAGGTACATATGCTGTTATTTTAGTTAAAACCCCATTTGATACACATTTTCAGGAGAAGCAGCCATACAAATACTGTTATACACAAAGGGGTCTCTTTACTGAGAGAGATCCAACACTCACGTAAATCCTGCCTGAAGTCACTCGTTTTACCCTTATTCTGAAGGATTTATTGATTGGAATAAGTTTTAATACCGCGCCAAGAATAGGAATAATTTTCTTCTAAGTAATTAATGACCACAAATATCACAACTGTATGGCTTCTCATTGAGAGAATTTCGTAACGCATCGCCAGAACTTCACACCATGAAAATTTACATCACAGTTCAAACATAGAAAACAGGGAACTATTTTCCTATTGTATCCCTGTGCCAGTCAAATCACGATCTTCAACCTGACTTGACCTGTATCATACCATATCATTTGCCTTCATAGCAACAATAAAAAGTGTCTCCAGATAATATAACAATTTCTTCTCCATTAATCTGCTGTACAAAATATCAGTCCATATCAGTAATACTTCACATAGAAATTCACAATCAATCAACACAATTAGATTTTAATAGGAACTACTTGGCGACACACTCACTTTTCTGGCTCTGACCTGCTCTCAAGGATGAAACCAAACAATGACATAATGAAACCTTATCAATACTGCATTCTATGATGTTTGCCCCTAAAAACTGGCTTATTACTCGGGCTGTGAAATATTTCCCCACCATCGACTTCCCTTAATCAAACAAGTAATCTCAAGAATCAAATAAATCTATAAAATGCAGACATGAATACCCTATATTTATTTAATATTTGCTGCATTGGCACGGAGGCACTAATTTTTAAAGTTACATAATCATTTTAGTATTGGAACAACTACATCAAGCAAGAAACAAGAAGTGTAAAGGCTTTTAAAACTGTCATGCAGGCGACATAGTAACAAAGGAGCTTTTGCAAGATTTGTTAAATTTGTTGAGGTCACAAATATGCTTAAAAAATTACAACACAATGTTTAACATGGCCACCTTATTAGTCATATTGAATGTTAGATCTGTACCTTCTTCATTAGTGACCAATAATTGTTTTTAAATGTTTAAGAGAAAACTTCACATAGATATTGAACATACATTAAGTAGTAGTTGCAATACCAATATTTTCAAGATGGATACCATAGTGGCCATACTGGATTTCAAAACACAAAGTTTTCAGTTAGGACCAACCATACCTTGGGATGAAGTGCTCAGAAAATTTAATGTCAATACTCCCAATAGTTTTATCAGAACAGCAATAAGAAATGGTACTAATACCAAATGATCGATGAAAAGCCATTGTATAAACTCTTCTGATATATAATTAACTGTGCCAACAATGATACATTTTGTATTTTTTTTAAAATTGCTTTAACATATAAAGCATGGACACATTTTCATGACACATAGTGGAATTAATGTAGACATCTTGTCTAAATTGTTTCTTTTAAATTTTTTTTATCCCATTTTCATAAAAAAATGTAAAACCTCAATCTAAATGGATTTTAAGAATTTTTTAATATCTATTTTAATGACATACAGATATAAAAATCCTTTCATTACACAAAGCATATTTCTGCAAAGTGGTTAATCTAAAAAAAATCTTAAGTGTTTTGCAACTAACTTTGGTGTTTAATATACTTTTGATTTACTTTTCTCAATGGTACACAGTTCATGGCTATGTTAGACTCGCAAATGTATTTTTGTGTATAGGTACTATATACAAATGTAGATAAGTTGTTTATATCATACCTTTTCCATGATGATATAGTTTACATAGCCAAAATGTCAACTCTAGATAAAAGATACTCTGCAAGTGCAATATACCTACCTAAAGAACAGCCTTGTTTATGAGATGAAGTGTAATGTACTTACCGACAGTGGCCATGGTGACGAAGGAGAAGTGTAATACACATGTACTAACTGGCAGAACAGTCATGATGATGAGGGGGTGGTGTAACATATCAATATGAAGAGCAGTCTTGATGTTGAGGGGTAGTGTAACATACATATATGAAGAGTAGTCTTGAGGATGAGGGGTAGTGTAACATACCTATATGAAGAGCAGTCTTGAGGATGAGGGGTAGTGTAACATACCTATATGAAGAGCAATCTTGATAATGAGGTGTAGTGTAACATACCTATATGAAGAGTAGTTGTATTGATGAGGGGTAGTGTAACATACCTATCTAAAAAGCAGTCTTGATGATGAGGGGTAGTGTAACATATCTATATGAAGAGTAGTAGAGGATGAGGGGTAGTGTAACATACCTATATGAAGAGCAGTCTTGAGGATGAGGGGTAGTGTAACATACCTATATGAAGAGCAGTCTTGAGGATGAGGGGTAGTGTAACATACCTATATGAAGAGCAATCTTGATAATGAGGTGTAGTGTAACATACCTATATGAAGAGTAGTCGTATTGATGAGGGGTAGTGTAACATACCTATCTAAAAAGCAGTCTTGATGTTGAGGGGTAGTGTAACATACCTATATGA
This sequence comes from Potamilus streckersoni, assembly GCA_016746295.1. Taxonomy (NCBI): domain Eukaryota; kingdom Metazoa; phylum Mollusca; class Bivalvia; order Unionida; family Unionidae; genus Potamilus; species Potamilus streckersoni. The sequence continues at coordinate 2,331,813 of JAEAOA010002240.1, forward strand.
AGAGTAGTCTTGAGGATGAGGGGTAGTGTAACATACCTATATGAAGAGCAGTCTTGAGGATGAGGGGTAGTGTAACATACCTATATGAAGAGCAATCTTGATAATGAGGTGTAGTGTAACATACCTATATGAAGAGTAGTTGTATTGATGAGGGGTAGTGTAACATACCTATCTAAAAAGCAGTCTTGATGATGAGGGGTAGTGTAACATACCTATATGAAGAGTAGTCGAGGATGAGGGGTAGTGTAACATACCTATATGAAGAACAGTCTTGAGGATGAGGGGTAGTGTAACATACCTATATGAAGAGCAGTCTTGAGGATGAGGGGTAGTGTAACATACCTATATGAAGAGCAATTTTGATAATGAGGTGTAGTGTAACATACCTATATGAAGAGTAGTCGTATTGATGAGGGGTAGTGTAACATACCTATCTAAAAAGCAGTCTTGATGTTGAGGGGTAGTGTAACATACCTATATGAAGAGTAGTCTTGAGGATGAGGGGTAGTGTAACATACCTATATGAAGAGCAGTCTTGAGGATGAGGGGTAGTGTAACATACCTATATGAAGAGCAATCTTGATAATGAGGTGTAGTGTAACATACCTATATGAAGAGTAGTCATATTGATGAGGGGTAGTGTAACATACATATATGAATAGTCTTGATGATGAGGGGTAATGTAACATACCTATCTAAAAAGCAGTCTTGATGATGAGGGGTAGTGTAACATACCTATATGAAGAGCAGTCTTGATGATGAGGGGTAGTGTAACATACATATATCAATAGTCTTGATGATGAGGGGTAATGTAACATACCTATCTAAAAAGCAGTCTTGATGATGAGGGGTAGTGTAACATACATATATGAATAGTCTTGAGGATGAGGGGTAGTGTAACGTACCTATCTAAAAAGCAGTCTTGAGGATGAGGGGTAGTGTAATGTACCTACATAAAAGAGCATTCTTGATGATTAGGGAGTAGTGTAACATACATATATGAATAGCAGTCTTGATGATGATGGGTAGTGTAACATACCTATATGAAGAGTAGTCTTAATGATGAGGAGTAGTGTAAAAAACCTATCTAAAAAGCAGACTTGATGATGAGGGGTAGTGTAATGTACCTACATAAAAGAGCATTCTTGATGATGGAAGAGAGGGAGCCTGAAGGAGGAATAAAGTATGGCAATATTACTAACTACTATTTTTTAAAAAAATATATATTCTGTATATATGTGTAAATAGGCACAGACAGATTGGTAGAATAATAGAAAGATACACAAGTTACTATGCAGTTCGAAAAGAAATACCACATAACTGATAAACTCACAATTGAAATGTTAAACAGTACACTATAGAACAGTACTGATTCTATGAAAGAAGATCAATGAAAAGAAATATTATTCAAAGTGGAGGTAAGAAGCAATGAAAACAGTGCAACTCAAATGCCTGATTTAATTATCTTAATCCAATAAAGTGATATATCAATTAACTGTACACACATTTGAATTGTATGGACATTCCTGATTTTATTATCATTAAAATTATTATTTATCTTGATAACATCTAGGCACCATATTCATACATCTCTTCCTGAGTACTCATTAAAAACTAAAAGATTTCCTTTGCTGTAAGTCTCATGTTTTTTAAAGTCTTACAAAATTAACTATAAACATTTAACATAGATCTGTATCTAAATAATTATATTGGTACTTTAAAATATTTCAATTTATTTACTTATTTTAAGCAACCAATATTTGAGTTTCTGTGACCAGACAAGTTGAGGCATTTCATCAACAGGGCCCATAACTCCGAGTAAGTCAAGATGATAATATGCTTATCACCTGAGCTGCTCTGCAGCATCCTAATAACTTATTTTTCAAAAGTGTGCAAGCCAACGCATACAAAATTATACATTTTTGTATTGAACTTTTTGTCTGTAATGCTACAAAAAAATATTACTGACACAAAAATATTGCTCCCAATTTTCATTCATTCCAGTTTAACCCTAATGTGTTCCTCTTGAAAATAAATTCTATAATTTGATTTTGCATCCTCAAAAGCCTATGCTTTAATTAGTGCAAAACTGTTCACATATGTTCAAAAACTTTGTTTTATTTGGTGCATATAACAGTTAACATGCTCAAAACCTATGTTTTGATTAGTGCAAAGAACAGTTCACACATACACACATATTTACTGTAATTAGCACACAGACCAACCATATGTGCTCAAAAACTTTGCTTTAATTAGTGCATAGAACAGCTCAAATATGCTCAAACTCTTTGCTTTAACAAGTACAAATAACAATTATTATTGTCAAAAACCACTTTAATTAGTGCACAGAATAGTTCACAAATACTCACAACCTTCAACTAGTGCACCAAAGAGTTTACTTAATGTACTATCACTAATATTATTAGCATGTAAAATAAAGAGTGATCTTGTGCACAATGGAGCATCACAGAAGAGGCTAAAGTCTCCACACCAATAATTTAATAAAATTAAAATATTAAATAAAATCCTAAATACCAACATAAATGCAAATTCATGTTTGCCAACATTGAGCAGTGTTCCTATTGTGCCAATATTTTTCACAGGACAATAGTAAAAACTTAACAGTAATCTTTTTAAAATCCCCAAAGCATATATGAGTGGCTACATATGTGCACTTTATTAAAAAATAAAATATTACTGAATCTCTCTGCATATTTTACCTGCTTACATAATTTCATTTAGTCAATATTACTGATTAATGGAACTTATCCAATTAACAAACAGGATATAGTTTGTGCTGTTTTGAATATACAATGAAACCCCTCAATATTAAACCCTCAGTATACCAAATTTCCCCCAAGATCAAAATCTGTATTTGGTGACAAAGTTTTCCATCATATGTTTTTTTTATTGTAAACTGAAACTCTTCCATTCTGACAACCAAAATGCATGTTTGCTTCAAAATGTCAATTTCACACCAAGAATAAAATTCCCATAAAACTGAAACTCACTTCAAGCTTGTAAATGTAGTCTCACTGCCAATTCCATAAAATATTGTTTTTTATGGTCCAGAAATAGAATGTGGTCATGTTTTAAGTAAAACACACTTGACATGTGATGAGTCAGACTGTTTATAGTTAGCAAGTAATGCATTCGACTTACTGATGAGTCAATGAGCCAGAAATATCTTAAAGGCACGTAGTTTACAAACAATATTCGACTCAAAGGTTGACAGATTAGGGCTGACAACTGGGTATTTTGAAGTCTAAGTGCATTACAAAAGGCACCACATCTGCCTCGAATATGGGAGGTTACAGGTTTGAACTCCAGCAAAGTTATACCAAATACTTATTAAAAAAATGGTATTAGCAGCTGACTCGCTTATCATTCAGCAATAACAGGTAAGTAAGTGTTAAGACTGGTTCAACTGGTGTCAGAATAATGTGACTGGGGGGATATGATGATACATGTCTGTGGCATGATGCCTCAATGATTGACATCATAAAATACTGCCCTAATGCAGACAGCATAGCAAAATGTTAAAAACTGTTAAAGCTACTTTAAAAATCCAGTGTTTACACTCACATTACAACAGGACTAGCTTAATGGCAAACTGTTACTTACAAAACAAGTAATGCCAGTGAAGATTATTCTAATATGCTTATTATTTAATCACATTTCATGTTATTCCATTGTTTAAATGATCAACATTTTTAATTATGATTAATATTAAGTACCTGGACTATACTAACAAGGTATCTGGCCTTCATTTTGATACTTTACTGAAAGGGATTGACAAAACAGTATTTGGAAAGAACCATACATTGTTCAGCCAATTTTGCATAAGATCTTTAAAAAAAGCAAACTGACTTATATGTTTCTCTCATAATTAATTCTCTCTCTAGGTACACAATTGCTTTCTGCATTTCAAATAAACAAAATTATCTTGCTGTCTCTGTCAAATCACATAATAAATTTAATGCATTTTAAAATGTACAGGGTTACTTTCTCTGAAAATTAATGACATGCTTCTATATTTACTTTAATAAAAAAGTGCATATTATTTTTTCACATTTGTAATAATCTCTGTAGATCAAAACCCTCTCAAAACTGACAATTAAATTTGGTCCACTGAAAATCCAGTTTGGAGGGTTTCAGTGTATTAATACATGAAAGACATGGCATTCACACTGCACACGCTAATGGCTATAAGTATATTGAATCCTGAAATTTGAAGAAAATTAATTCTGCTTTCACAATCATTTTTAACAAATCTAATGCCCCTTAAACACTGGAGGTCTCTTTTCTTTAAAAGCTTGTAACCCTTCTAATCTGTCCTTGGTTGGGATAACCTGGAAAGAAATTACAAGTTTCTGACAGAAAATCTATCTTAACAATTGAACATCAATAAGTTTACAAGTTGTATTTACTTTTATAAGACAGTTAAATTTCTGAGTTAGACATATACAAATTAGATGACAAAAAAACTGCATTGAAAATTACAAAACATTTTGATTAGCTTTTTAAAGGAAAAGTTCAAAATATAAAAAGGCATTAAAATGACAAAGTGATATTTTTTAATGATTGAACTTAACATATTATTCAGAACAGTATTTTTAGTATGTGACTTGAATGTACCAAAACACCAAAGCATGTGTGTTTTATTCTGCAAGGAACTAAAGACTGCAAACATCTTGGTTTATATTAGGAAGGTAATAGGTTTGATTATATTCCTAAAGGTTGACAGTGACAAAATTGCTCAAGATCTATCTATTTGGCAAAACTTCATATATCCACCTCTCCTGCCTATCTGTTTGTCAATGTAAATTTTCTTATATATCTTTGTGTTTGTGTGACTGTGTGTGTGTGTTCATGTGCATGCATGCATGTAAAAAATAGAGTGAAAGAGATAGGGATAACAATGGACTTTCTTTGCCCTTACCTGAGCATAGCAAGCTTCTTCAAATTTTAAGCCACTTTCAATATCAACCTAAATGATAAAACATACAGGTTTAGCTAATTTATCAATGCCCATATGTTTTCAAAAACATTACAGAAATAATTCTAATAGTTTTCAAATGTATAAAAGAGAAGACAAATATATATGTATATGGAGATTCAAGTGTATTAGTTACAACTCTGTTATTTGAGTCTGTTACAGTGTATTTTCTGTGAAGAATATTTTGCTGGTTTATTAAGCTATCTGCAAAAAACTATAAGCTAAATTAAATAAGTAACATTAATCCAATACAGTACAAATACAATTATATTATAATCTTTCCATATTGTACCAGGAACATTTCATTAAAAGAACAAACTGGATAATGGATTTAAAGGAACAAATTTTACCTCACTGCCCTTGCTAATTGCTAACTTTGCCATTTTCAAAGCAATAGGCCCCTGCAAATAAACAATATATATATATATATATATATATATATATATATATATATATATATATATATATATATATACATATATATATATATATATATATATATATATATATATATATATATATATATATTAGGAGTCATTCTTAAGACAGTTTACCTAAACTTAAAAAAATTATTTAAAACATTTGTATGCAGTCTTTAGCAGTTTACTATGAGGCCTGTGTAGAAGATTTTGCCTTTTATAATTATAAAGTTTTTTTGTCTGACCACATTCAAAATGGATATTTCCCATATTTTCCTTGGGAATATACTATCGAGGTTTAAGATTTTTTTACTAGGTAAAGTCTTGCCAGTAATGTTGACTGGTGGAATGCTGAAAATTGGACAAAACATAGTTCATAGCCGTAGTTTGCTCATACATGAAATAACAAAAATAGAATGATTACTTATATCAATTTTGCAGCTTGAATGAGTCTAGAAAATAACAAAATAAATATCAAACATAAAAAGAAAGTCTCTGGTAGTCCAATTATTTGGTTTAAATATGTGGTTGTTTTGTGGTTGTTTTCTTGAGGCTAAAGACAACTACCATGAACTGATCTTCAAGTAATACTGAGTATCCAAGGATTCTCAGCATTCAAGTCATGCTTATTTATCTTCTACTGGACATTCAGCTAATGCTGTATATTCAAGTCAGAATGAATATTCAACTGAAGCTGCATATTCAAATCATAATAAATATTCAATTGCTGCTGCATGTTTAAGTCATAATGAATATTCAACTGAAGCTGCATATTCAAATCATAATAAATATTCAATTGCTGCTGCATGTTTAAGTCATAATGAATATTCAACTGACGCAAAATGTTCAAGTCATAATGAATATTCAACTGATGCTGCATGTTCAAGTCATAATGAATATTCAACTGATGCTGCATGTTCAAGTCATAATGAATATTCAACTGATGCAGCATGTTCAAGTCATAATGAATATTCAACTGATGCAGCATGTTCAAGTCATAATGAATATTCAAATGATGCTGCTGCATATTCAAGTCACACTGAAAATTTATTATTTAAATGACTATTATTCAGTTGGTTCTGAGTATTTAAGTCATAATGAATATTTAACTGATGCTGAAAATATAAGTCATGCTGAATATTCAAATTATGCTAAGCATGCAATCCATGCTGAGCATCAAAGTCATACTGAGAATTCAAAGAATGAATGGCATTCAAGTTATGCTGAGTACTCAAAGAATGAATAGTATTTAAGTGATGCTGAGTACTCAAAGAATAAATAGTATTTAAGTCGTGCTGAGTATTCAAAGAATGAATAGTATTCAAGTCATGCTAAGTACTCAAAGAATGAATAGGATTTAAGTCATACTGAGTACTCAAAGAATGAATAGTATTTAAGTCATGCTGAGTACTCAAAAAATAATAGTATTTAAGTGATGACGGTTATTGAAGTGATGTTAAAGACTGAAGTCATGCTTAGCATTCAAGTGATGCTGACTAATGAAGTGTTAAGCATGCTGGTTATTTAAGAGATGCAGAGAATCAAGCCATGCTGAGCATTTAAGTGATCATAAGCACTCAAACCATGCTGTGCATTTATGTCATGCTAAGTTTTCAAGAAATGCAAAACATTCATGTTGGTTATTAAGGGATGCTTTTAATTCAACTGATACTGAGCACTGAAGCCATGCTGATCAATAAAATAATGCACAGTATTTAAGCAAAGCTGGTTATACAAACAATGCTCATTATTCAGGTAATGTAGAGAAGAGAATCAAACCATGCTGAGTATTAAGTGATGCTAAACAAAGAAAACATGCTGAGTATTCATGTCATGCTGAGTATTCAAGAAATGCATTATTTATGTGATGCTGGTTATTCAAGTGATGCTGAGTATTCAAATGATACTTGGTATTGAAGCCATGCTGAGCATTCAAAGAACGTACAGTATTCAAGCAACAATTCAGAACAATGATGCCTATTCAAGTAATGCTCAGTATTCAAGTGATGCTGAGCACTGCAGTCATTCTAAGCATAATACTCATATTGGTTAATGAAGTCATACTGAGTATTCAAGTAATGCTGAGTATTCATTTGACTGAATATTAAGTTATAAAGTTTGAGTGTACTGAATGTTCCACTATTTTCCATCCAGTAGATACCAAAATGCTTTAAACTGGCTAACAAATTACTTACTAGACAATTTGTTCTGCAAGCTAGAATTGTCGAACAAAGTACCTGTGAGACAACTAAATAACAAAATACCTGTAGGACAAATGAATAACAAAATACCTATAGGACAAATGAGTAACAAAATACCTGTACAACAAATGGCAAAAAAGTACATGCAGTACAAATGATGAACAAAGAATCCTTTGGAACAATTGGCAAATTCAACACCTGTGGGGCAACTGGTTAACATAGAACCTATTGGACAAACTGATCAACAAATTACCTGTGGGATAACTGACTGACAAATTACATGTGGAATAACTGACTTACAAATAACCTGTGGGATAACTGGCTAACAAATTATCTGTGGGGCAATTGACTTGACAAATTACCTGTGGGACAATTTCTTCTGCAAGTTTCAAAGCCCTTAGGTAAGCAGCATCATCCTTGTCATTTTGTTCAACCACATGATTGACTAGTCCAATTCTGTGAGCTTCACTGCCATCTATGATACGAGCTGTGAATATCAGCTCTTTGGCAATGGAAGGTCCTACAATTCTGGTTAGTCGCTGTGTACCACCTATGATTAACACAAAAACTGAACATGCAGGTAATATCCTTATTTTATTCCATATTAATAACACTGGTCATCATCATTATCAGTGTTGCTGCTGACATTAAAGTGTCTCTTACATTAAAGACATTATCACATCTTTACTTTAGACAATGTGAGCATTCTGTACAGGTTGGTAGAACAATAATTGCAATTGATATAAATAAAAGCTATAACAATATGATCTATCACCACTTGTCAATCATGCTGGATCAGTTAACTAATCTGGGAGTGTAAATTAGACACACCTCCTGGCATTGCTTATGTCCGCCATTTTCCTCTGATAAGCTGCTTGTAGCAATAAAGAATTGATTATGATAAGTATTTAAAAATTTTGCAATGATTTGTTGATTTCTTAATCGATAACGGTGAAAAAAGTCTTGTAATTCTGATAGTCAATATCCAGATCATCTAAATGAAGAAATTAGATGTATTTCTTTCCCTAAATATAGTTGAAAGTTCAATGGATAATCACTAGTCATGTGTATGATCAGCTGAATAAAGACACAATTGATGGCAATTACATGTTTGTTGAAACTGAAAAATATATATGTAAAAATTAATGTTTCAAGATTATAGGTGTAGAACCCCCTAACATTCGGGATTTGATATATATTATTATTTTAAAATTTGAAAATTTACAATCTATGCTGGCTTGTCCCAAAATCAGTGATTTATTGTATCAATCTTTCAGACACTAGAGTGATGCTTTACTTTCTCATTAGGTTGAAGGAGGGATGGGGATACAAAAATGTAACTAGTAACAAAGAAATACGGAATAAAGGTTTCAAATAATTATCTTACAATATATTAAATGTGCATTTATATGTTTACATCAACAGACATCTTTGATCAAATTTCCTTCTGATGAACATAGTAGACCTTAATAATAAGGTTATTATGTACAACAGTATATTTCTAAACAGTAATTATTTATGATTTCGTTATTAATTTTTAATTCATACACTTCCAAGGCAGCATAAACATAGGTCAGATAAAATTAACAAGGATAACATTATAAGCTAAATACATCAGCATCTTTTTGAGCAAGTTTCCTTTCATATGAAAAAGTTCTTAGTTTTACAATTGATTTTTATTATTTACTAAAATAAAACACTTAGGTTATTAATGTACGAACTTGAACTACCTATATAAATATTGTGTACTGCAGTATTATGAATGCAACTTTGGAATTTTATATGTTTAAGAATAATAAAAATCACATTAATAAACATATCACTTAAACTGAGACATTTTTCTTTGCCAAATCTGCATATTTGTCAGAGGTTAAGTCATGTGATCTGGTAGGCAAAGTGATCTATCATCTTTCATAAGGTCAATTTACATTAAATTACAAAGGTGAGATTTAGTTTGCTATCATTCTTTCAACTGATGGAGACAAATAATATATATCTAGCGATGTCATATAGCCTTAAATAACAATGGATAGTAAAAAAAAGCCATGGCAGCTCAGTTAGTAGAGTATCAAACTCGTAATCCAAGGTATTGGCTTCTATACCGATCCAAGCAGGCTTCGGTCAGCTGCCTCAGTGTCTTTAAAAAATATGCTTATCTCCTTTTTCAGCATGATATGACTAATAATGTTTTGAAAGTCCCATTAAAACCAAATTACTGATGGACATACAGATAGACATACACAGACACCCAAAGAGTTTTATTTTCTATACTTTAAATTGTCTTGACAAAAGGCTTTTGATAAATTCACATTAAGAATCATAACCAATTTTCATTTTATATATGTTGATTAAAAGAAAAAAAAACACCAATGTTCAAAATTAGTCTCATTCCTAATGTGTTCTAACTTGTTAGTGAACATGCACTGACACAGATGAGAGTTACTTATCTATTTCTTATGGGACATGTTTACACATGGCTGCATACCAATTTTAATAGCTTTACTAGCCACTAATCCAAGGGACTTTGACCTTGGAATACCGTACTTGTCTCTTACCAAAAACAACTTTCATTTTTTAAGTAAACATGCCTACAAATCAAATTCTGGACAGCTCAAACAGTGAATACTTTAGCAAAGGTCTGTTCACTTACCTCCCCCTGGAATGATTGCAAGCTTTGTTTCAACAAGTCCAAGCTTTGCCTTTGAGGCTGAAAGAAATACATGACATGTTGTACAAAATATACTCAAACTGTAATTGATAACCACATGGTGAATGCACTTTAACAGGACTGTTCATATTATTTCAAAGAATACATTAAAAACACAAACAGATGCATAGAAGCATGACATTTAAATGGGACAAATAAAATTTGCATATTGACTTAATTTATGCTGCCAGATGACATAGTCCAGAGACTGTTATTTTCTGTAGTTCATTGCAATTTTAACTTTTGAAGGGTGTTTTGTTTTTACCTGTAATTTTATTTTTGTTTACCTTTCAAGACAAAAGTAATAAAATATTTTGTACAATCTTGGTACCTAATTTTAAATGCCTATCAGAACATGACACAGAATAAAAAGGTTTACATTTGTTCAGAGTGATGAATTATATACAAGAACACCATGCATGGCATATTATATTCCTGTCCAATATTTAATAGTCCTCAACATTAATAACTTAAGTTCCTGCAGAGAGATGATTGTTCCTTTTACAAAGTGACCCTGACCATGACCTTTGACCTTCTGAGCCCAAAATCCTTACAATAAGTGCAAGTCATCAGCAAAGTTTGGACCAGATCTGGGATGTAAAACTAATGTTACTGTGAAGGAACCAATGTTCTAGCTAAAATCATTGACCTCAAACCTTGATATTTTGCGCTTATAATAGTCTTGTTCCTCACCCCAAGTTAACTGGTGTATGTCATGTAGATATTATAGTAGTATCCTGGAACCATTTTCATCTTTCTGTCACAATAAGCCTGACCTTTGACCTTTTGACTCCAAATGCAATAGGCTTCTTCCCTAGAAATGTCTGATAAGCACAGATGAAGGTGAGCTCAAGTTCTTGCCTACAGATAATTTTTTTTTCTTCTTGATATGAGATTGGTCTTGACTTTGAAATCAACAGGGTTTTCATTTACCCAATGTGTAAGCCATCCACACACTTTGGTAAATATTGATGGCAGTTAACTTGAATTATTGTGCTGAACTTGACTTTTCATTTCTGAAACCCTTAATCTGTGATATGGTTTTTCATTACCACAAGTGCAAGCTATCTACTAAGACTGGCAGATGAGGATGGTAGAAAACTTGAGTTATTGTTTCCTTCTTTTAGTCTCTGGACCTTCATTTTTGAACCAGAGCCAAAATTAGGGTTCTTCCTTACCCCATGTGACTGCCAACCAAAAGGTTTGGCAACTGCAAATGATGAGCAACTAAAGTTACCCTGCAAATGTAAATTGGAAAGAGACAGCTGGACTGGCAGATAATGCAAATGTAAATTGGAAAGAGAGAGCTGGACTGGCAGACAATGCAAATGTAAATTTAAAAGAGATAACTATACTGGCAGACAAAAAGAAGCATAATATATTTCACCTTATGAAGGCATATAAGAAGACCATTCAAGGCATACAAGGAAATGGTATTAAAGAGAGGCTGTCAGGAAAATTATAGTTTCCTTAATCAAACTAACTTTCCAATTACATAATGCATTGCTCTTTAAATAGGTGATTTTCTATAAGGCTTGATTTGCTTTTTTAAAGATGATATTACTAGTATTATATCCACTACATACATACATACATACATACATATATACACATAAATACATGCATACACATATACATACATATACACACACACACACATACATACATACATACATACATACATACATACATACATACATACATACATACATACATACATACATACATACATACATACATACATACATACATACATACATACACACACTCATACAAACTTACATACGCACATACATATATATCCAAGATCTGCACATTCACCCAGTCATTTACATGGTATCTTAGTTATGTTCTTCATAAATTAAATCTACTACAGTGCTAAACAACATTAAAATGCACACTGGTACTAATTTTCATTTAGGATAAATAGACATCATAAAAAGCCATCCAGTGAAAATCCCTTAGTGATATTACTTATATTTGTGATGATTTCAAATAATAAGATGTTCAAGATGGCCACCGTGGCAGTCACAATGAATATCAGATCAGCACCATTTGCATTGAGCAAATTAACAACAAATGTCTTCTGCTGAAAAACTATTTTCCATATTACATTTCATTTAGACCAGTAGTGATAACAAAATGATTATGATGGTATTGTCATGACCTTATTAGATGATACCAATTTCAGTCTGGACCAGACATCATTGTCTTCTAGAGAAAACCCCAAGTCAATATGGCTTTCTATTCAGTCATAACAAGTTATTCAAGATGGCCAACATGGTGGCCATATTGGACATTATATCTGCACCATTTTCATTTAGGAACATGTAGACATAAGTCTTTTAGTGAACACCCATGCTGATGTGACCATCCATTCAGGAGAAGTAACAAGAACAAGATGAATGTGGTGTTTGCAAAGTTCCAAGGCAATCCTCCAAGTAGTTTTGGAAGAGCAGCAATAACAAACTTCTACTAACATACAGACAGACAGACGAAGAATGATGAATAACAGACTATCCCAAAAAATCTTCTGGACAATGACCAGTAGTGCTCAAAATGGTAAAGAAGGCTTTCTGATTCCGTATAATGCATGTCTGTCCTGTACGAAAATATTTATGGAAAGACAGATACAGAGAAATAGAAAGAGATGAAAGAATAAAGGATAGTGAAACTAAATATACATGAATTCATGATCAGGAGGTAGGTATGTAGGTAAGTAGACAGTCAGACAGATAGATACACAGTTATTAGATACACAGTTATTATATGACTGCTAAATATATAATTACAGTTGTAATTACAGGAGTACTTTAAATAATAAATGTATAATACCAACTTTTCATGTTTCTTTCATTGCCTTTTATTTTGTTGTATTTTTAAGGTTTGCTATAAATGTCAAAGAACCCAATTACAACTGATTGTTACACTTTGAATATATAATGCCAATGTGATTCTCAATATGCATTACTTGTCAATAGCAAGCCCATGGCTCTCTTGACACAATTAGATGCTATCTTGTACAAAAATTAACCTGCAATTCTCATATCACAAGCTAAGGCAATTTCCAGTCCACCACCCAGTGCAGCACCATCGAGTGCTGCAATAGTGGGTATTGGCAGGTTTTCAAGCTCAGACAGACTGCCACGTAATTTTGACACAAATGGACCCACTTCTTCCACTTTCATTGTAGCTCTTTCTTTCAGGTCAGCACCTATAAATATATCAATAGCATCAATTATACTCTAGCCACCAATGTAACTTGTGTAATTTTTAACCTTTCAATTATTGATTTAAAAATGCATAAAGAAGCTGAAAGCTTTAGTTCAGGTTTCTCAACCCATGAAATATGCAGTCACAGTTGTTATAATGGTATAAAATATACCAAAATAACATGTAAGACTAAATCAAGCAAAGCTAAAGTTTGCCAGAGCATACCATTTCAAGTCATATAAAAGGATTTTCATTCAATTTAAATACAATGCTCCACATTTAAAATGAATCTCAGGATAACAGTCATTGATATAACAAGGCCTATGGCACATCTAAACAACATTATAAAGGAGGTCATTGTACATGCAGTTGAACCCAGATTATTTGGATGTCATTTATAGAGGTTGTTCATTTTCATGAACTCTCACCATTTTCCCCTGAAAATTTAAACTCAAATTGGTTACAATTGAATATCCAGATAACTACGTTTCCAGACAAATCAACATCTACTGATGGCATCTTTCTGGTCATCATTACTGTACTGCTATCTAAATCATACTTGTCACAGCAGATGTGAATACATTAGATGTGTAAAATAACCATTATACTGAAGACATCATGACACTACCACATATATTCCCATGCAAGTTGTGTACAACAGCAAACTGCCATCATGTATTGCTCCAGCAGATCAGCATCTATGTTGTTTGTTTTACTGATTACCCCTAACAAACTATTTGGAATATTATAAAATGGCAGACCTGGGGTCATATAATTTGCAAGTTGGACTTAACTTTAATTTGAGCATATATGGTAATACTGCAACCCATTAGATTTTAGATATCAGATATTTTTCAAAATTATACAAAAGTCAGCATAGTCATAGGATAAAATATTAGTATCTTTATCATGCATAGAATTATATTTGTACTCAACATAAATCACCATTATCTTTCAAACAAAACAAAGTACATTTAAAACTGACTTATATAACTGTTGTTATATATGTTTATATTCATTCCTTGAAAATTGTCTTTACTTTTAATAGCTGTTGTTATATTGATCAATATTTATTCATTGAAAATTGTTGACTTTAGAAACTGTTGTTATATATATTTTTATTTCTATTCATTGAAATTGTCTTGATTTGAACTATTGTTATATATTTCAATATTTATTAGATAAAATTGTTGAATTTTGTCACTGTTGTCATTCATTAAAAATTGTGGATTTTTGTAATTGTTGTTATATGTCTATATTTATTTCTTAAAAATTGTAGACTTTTGTAATTGTTGTTATACATGTCTATATTCATTCACTGAAAGTTGTAGACTTTTGTAATTGTTGTTATACATGTCTATATTAATTTCCTTAAAAATTGTAGACTTTTGTAATTGTTGTTATACATGTCTATATTCATTCACTGAAAGTTGTAGACTTTTGTAATTGTTGTTATACATGTCTATATTAATTTCCTGAAAATTGTAGACTTTTATAACTGTTGTTATACCTCTATATTCATTCTTTGAAAATTACAGACTTTTGTAATTTATATTGTTATACTTTATATTCATCCACTGAAAATTGTAGACTTTTGTAGTTGTCGTTATACATGTCTTTATTCATTCATTGAAAAGTTTTGGTGACTTAAACTGCTGTTATAAATTCATTCCTTGTGTTTTTCCAAAACTGTCATATTTTAGCATACTCAAAGGTTTTGCTCATAAATTTACCAGATATGCCATATGAAAATTTCTTTACAAGCATTTTGTATAACTGTGTTTCACTGAAAGCAAGTTAAGTGTATTGTATGCATTTCCTTGATGATTACATGATCTACAGAGCTCTTAGTGTACCTGCACAGAACACTCCCTGGACTTCACTTCTTAAGATGACCACTCTCAGGCTGTTGTCAAATTTCACTGTGTCCATTGCTTCCCTTAGCTAAAAGTTTAAACATAAAAAGTATATTAAAATATCATGAAAAGTGTTACATACAAGCATATATTTACATATATAAGGTTTACTGGTACAATAGCACAGACATGGCCATAGAGTAACATGCAACAATGCGAGTTGTCAAAAAATGACAAAAACTGTATCAAAATCAGTAGGAAGGCAAACCCTTCCAACTCAGAGTTAATATCCAGTATATGAAAATAGTAAAGGTAAATATGCTACATAAACTTAACAAAAGACATACAAAACAAAAGATATTGATGTACAAAATAAATATATAGGTACAAAAAACAAAGACACTGTCATACTGTTATATATCTCATATTATGTGTTTGCTTCTGTCCATTATAGTCTGTAAGGGTCATTTGTAAACATATTACATAGCAAACTTTTGCTCCTTCTTTGTAGTTGATACTTTAAGACAATGATCATTTGTAAAAAACACGTTTAGTTTAATTTTAGATCAGGGCATTGGTTATTCCCTTGGAAAAAACATGGTCTACTTGATCTTTGTCAAGTTGTTTGCTAACATTTAAGGAAATATACCTAGCTTGTGTATAAATTAGATGGAAATTTCCACTGGAAATGACCACAGTTCATGGCATTTTTTTGTGCCATAAGTCAGATGAAAGATCTGCATATAAAGATCAAGTGAGCAACAATTCATTTGCACTTTAAGCTCAATCTTTAAAGTCATTGTTGTTAGTCGTTTTCAAATATAATTTGAGAAGAATCATTAATTTAAAATTATTTGTTGAAATTGCAAAGTGCTCATTGACAGTTTTCACTAAATTGCTATTTTGTGAATTCATTCAAGGACATTCTGGATTATATTAGTATGACAGATCAAGACTGTTAGCACATTAGTTCATCAAAGACTAGTAGCACATCAGCACATTCTATACTGGAATTCATTTGGAACACTATACTTTTGGACTTGTGATAGAACTTTTAAGATTATTTCTGATTTTAATCACAAAACTCTAGCTTCTTTAAATTTTTCATATTGTATTATAGGGAAATAAATTATATGCTGAAGTTTACATTACTTGTTGATTTTGCTTTTTCTGTTAATTCATTTAAGACTATACAGTCAAAAAAATTGAAAACAAAGAAAAAGGCATATAAAACAAAGATATAGGCATAAAAACAAATATACAGGCATATATAACAAAGATATATGCATCAAAAATAAAGATACAGGCATATAAAACAAACATATAGACATATACAACAGAGATATAGGTATATAAAACAAAGATATAGGCATAAAAACAAATATACAGGCATATATAACAAAGATATATACATCAAAAATAAAGATACAGGCATATAAACCAAAGATATAGACATATACAACAGAGATATAGGCATACAAAACAAAGATATGGGCATATAAAACAAAGATATATACATATAAAACAAAGATATTGGTATATGAAACAAAGATATATGCATAAAAACAAATATACAGGCATATATAACAAAAATATATGCATCAAAAATAAAGATACAGGCATAAAAAACAAATATATAGACATATAAAACAAAGATACAGGCATATAAAGCAACTATATGGGCATATAAAACAAAGATATATACATATAAAATAAAGATCCATGCATATAAAACAAAAAAGGGATATAAAAAAGATGTAGGCATATAAAACAAAGATACAGGCATATAAAACAAAGATACAGGTATATAAAACAAAGATACAGGCATATAAAACAAAGATACAGGCATATAAAAGAGATATAGGCATATAAAACAAAAATATGTCATAGAAAAGAAATAAAGAAGCACACAAAACAAATATATAGACATTCAAAATAAGATATAAGTAAATAGGGGAAAATCCTTAAAATACATGGTTACATTTGTTTCTGTATAAACTAGAATCTTTTAAAAATGTCCAAGACCTGATCAGATAGAACACTATCACCTCTACTTAAGCATGTATGTATGTATTATTTCTTTCGATAATATAAAATTAAATGTGCTAATGTCGATTTTAACTAGTTTTAAAAAATGGAATTTCTTTGTTAACTAGATCAGAAAGTTGTTTTTTTTATGATCTCACAATAAATAAACTCTTAAAATCCTAGATTTTATAGCTATTAAACAAAAATAGACCTGAAATCATATAAGAAATGCATGTGTCATTATTTGTTACTTTTTACTTTTACCTTATTTTGGACTGAAAAAATAATTTATAGTAAAACAGCAATGAAGCATTATATCAAAATGAATTTTAAAAACCAGAATATACATGTATTTCATAAGGCAGTCAGTGCAAGGGAGACAACTTTTAAAACCTGTCAAGATCTGTATTAGTGACATTTTGTACCAACAGCATTTTATTGGCATTCCTAAAAATGTTATTTATTTATGAACTTGTGTCTTGGTTTTCATGGAGGTATTTATAAAGGTATTCAATGTACTACACCTGGTTAAGAAGGCTTCTGCTGATGGCATTTTTGGCTGTGTGTCTTTTGAAGGAGAATACTGCTATTCCTATAAAGAAAATCAAGCATAAGTACTAAAAATAAGACATCAAAATACAAATTTATAACATTAATTTGTGTTGTAATTTTCAGCCTTCTGCTCTGTTGGCTCTTAGTCCGACACTAAGCCCCATCACCCTGATATTTTTCTTCTCGGTGGGTCTTACTGCTTGACTAATGGCACTGTGAAACATGCTTTGATCTTGATTAAGAGTGTAACAAAAGTAAAATTTTCAGGAATATCAACTGGAAAATAATAATGATGCCTTTCTACAATTTTAAAGTTATAATGTTTTTGTCAGACTTTACTTACAATATATATTTTCTCTAATGAATTTAAATTCTCACCAAAGTTATGGACCTGTTTTCAAGTTTCATTGGCCTACATTTCAGTTGGCTGGAAAGCGATGAAAACCGGGAATGCCAAAAAAAAAGGTTATGTTTAAATTTTGTTCTTTAACAAAATGAATACAAAATTATATTATTAGTATTGAACTATTAGCAACATTTTGTTTTATTCAAGAAACATATCCTCCACATAACCTACTTGAACATACTTCGGCATACCTCGCATTGCAACGAATTCAAATGTATGTCAACTGAACATGAAAAAGCGTCTATTTGCTAGTGTCATACTTTGATTTCACCAGGATAAAGACAGCACAGTAAGTATATTAATTACAGATAAATTAGTGGAAGTGTCAATATAGGCTGCCTGTGAGATATTCCTGAAACTTTGCTCGTTCCGATATCAACGACATCGGAACACGCTATGCAATGCTGTTATTTTAGTTGTAAGGCATAGCACTAAAACAACAAAAAAACAACTTATTCTACGTCTTATATATAGGACTATATCGGTTTTCAGCCACTCACTAGGATTTAATACATTTATTTAGACTGACATTTGTATGCATATAGTAAGTAAATCCCTCTTTTTTGAACGATGGAATAAAATCTTTCAAAACACTAGCTTTGTTTTAGTATTAATTAATTAGTTATTGTATAGTACATGTATGACAGGTGAATCGTAAGCAACGATACGAGCCCCCGTGTACTTATTACCTTGATATATGTTTTCACCAGATTAATTAGCATATGCATATTACCCTCTTGATGGCCTCTCAGATAGTCAAGACTAAATTCTTCTGATGGTGACTGGCTATGACGTTGTCCTGTAACAGATATGTACCTCTTACACCCAATAAAACTGGAACAGTAAAACATAGGAAGCTGTCTAGAAAACACGGTGACAGCCATCTTACCGGTTTTTACTCAAAGCAATACTGTCAGACTTTGTAACAATTGATCGTTCTATATGTAACTCAAACATTCATTTTTATATGTTTAAAATTTGTATTATCGGACAAAAACGTCTGAAAAAGCTTTCTATTTTGATCTACAATCGCATAAACATAGTATTGTTGAAAATAAATATTTTACGACTACATAATTTTTCTTTTCTTCACCAGACCCATTGACGATAGTACCATTACGACTCACGCCTACTGTCGTGCTAATGAAAATAAAATATATACATGTAATTTTACTAGAATAACGAATGTGTACTGCAGTAACAAGTTACATATGATAATGGCTAATCAGCTATTTGGGAAGTCGAAATCGACCAGATCTATAGACGATACATTACCACTTTTTTGTACAGTAGAGTCAGCAGAAAAAGCCGAAGATCACATTGTGAGTAGGCAACGTTCACCTATAAAGAAGTTAATTTTTGAAACGAAATCGAGCTATTTTGCAACGAAGATGCATCCAAAACGTACAGAAGTCAAAGCTGAACCATTTCTTATATGCCTCTTGGTTGATTTTTCCAGCTGAAATGTATACAGGATTTGAATTCCTTATATGTATTTTAATAAATGGATTTACAGATAAAACAAATAAAATGACAACCCCCACAAGTTGAATTATATGGTACATGTATGATTTTGTAGGTAAATTGTATGCAACGTTTTGAGTCCTTGTTGCTTTAGACCAAGGGTCTCAAACTCAAATCACGAGTGCTAGATCTGAAGACAAGAACATTGGACATAGGCCACATCACTACAACCTTTTCATACACCCAAAGCAGCTCATATAAAAGGTAGCCAATTGAAATATTGGAAACAAGTAAACAATGTAACAGTAAAATTTTTGTCAAAACTGGTTGGATGTCAAG
Organism: Potamilus streckersoni; assembly: GCA_016746295.1. Taxonomy (NCBI): domain Eukaryota; kingdom Metazoa; phylum Mollusca; class Bivalvia; order Unionida; family Unionidae; genus Potamilus; species Potamilus streckersoni. Next base: position 2,351,997 of record JAEAOA010002240.1, read on the forward strand.
GAAAAATTTGCATTAATTATTGTATAAATTTTGTGTGCCCTAAATTGTATGAGTGTCTACCTCAGATGTGAGGAGGAAGTGGGTTCAGACCCCAGCTGAGCCATAATAAGACATAAAAAATGGTACTACCAACTGCCTTGTTTGATGCTCAGCATTAAGTGATTAGTATTATGGCTGGTCAGCTGGGTGTCAGGATAATGTGACTGGGTGGGACATCATGCTACATGTCTGTCGCTGTGGTATGATGCCATTGTGAGATGAAGGTGAAGAGCATTGAAGTACCAAAAGCATTTACATTAACATATTTGCTTTAAGTTTTAATAATATAATTTGGAACAAATAAAAATATATTGATACCTTTCACTTGAAATCATCATTTAGATAATTATTTGTTGTGTGTGTGTGTGTGTGTGTGTATATATATATATATATATATATATATATATATATATATATATATATATATATATATATATATATATATATAATGATCATACTGTCTTCTTAGTTTTGAGCATATATTTGTTTCTTACATACATTAATAATTTTCTTGAATACCTAAAATATGGTTCTCTCATTGGTACACTACATGATACTTTCAATGGTACACTCATTGGACCAAAAATCAATATCAATCATTAATCTCATTATATAGGTAAATAACTCATTTAATCCATTTTTGGTATATATTGAAAAGGACTCAGAGTAGGTTGAAAATAATTGTCAGTTTGCCCAAAGAGTGTTCCATACCATCCTTCATTGCAGTAGGTGATCCACTGACCTAATGCTAAAGGACCTAGTCTTCAAAAAATTGTATTTTTGAACAACTACTTGTATGATGATTGTTTCATTCATGTACATGATGATTGTATTCAATAGTAAGACTTGGATGGCCAGTCACTGTCTTTGTTCATCTGTGGTAGAATGAAGCAAACAAATCTTAACAGCAAGAAAAATTAATTGCTAAAAAATTTATCTAGTGTCAGAGCTCAGACTAAGGTAAGAAAAATAGCAGAAGAGACTTCTTCCTCTCATTGAAAAGAGAGATGTGAGGCAGAAGCCAGTTTCAGGTTCAAACCTATCCTGATGGTTACCTTTAACTAGATGTTTCATGGTCAGTGGTTGTTGTGATTTCTCCTAGGCAAATTTACAATGTAAGTGACCTGTCACCTGCTTTCTGCAATCAGCAGCCTTGTGTTACCTACTAAATATTGTCGACTTTAGCATATCAATGGTGAAGCTCATTCTGTGCAAACCAAAAGTTTTACTTTATGAAGGAAATATTATTTAGATGTGCAATAATGTGCAAATATTTCTTATCTGTTCACCATGCTTTAGTTTCATTGTCAGTTGTAACTCAAAGGTGTCAGTTTAAAAAACAAATGAGCTCCTTTCAATAGAGTACAGGGTTGAATGATTTGTTATTGTGGGATACATGTCATGCAATTACAGCAGACATGGAAGTCATCTTTTATGCCAGTTTGTGATTTAAGATGGAAAAGAAGTTAATCTTTGTGAAGAGAAATAGGTTACATCCCTTTTTTATGGTCATTGGTTATTCATTATTTGAATTTGTAATGGCAAGCAAGGTTTCAATTGATTGATCAAAAAAAATTAGCCAGGAAATGGTTTCTTTTGATTCCTTATTCATAACAAGCTTGTCAAATAAGCTAGCTGTCTTGATTTTGGCAAGTTGTACCAATGGCTAATCCAGATATTGCTTTTGAAGGGTGTACACCTGTTTCCAGGCCTAACAAAATTAGTGTTTTGTGATGATATGCAAAACAAAGATCAGTGATTATTTTAAGCCGGCAATGATTATTGTAAGTCTGTGATGATTTTGTTTATAGAATGGATTGAAGTGTGCAGGGTACATTAATCTTGTATGGAACATAAATTGGAAGAGAACAACATATACACATTTTATGATTTTGTTGAAAAGTACACATATAATAAGATCAATAAAATAATAATAATAATAATAATAATAATAATAATAATAATAATAATGACAGTTATATTTGGCCTTGGTCGAGCAGATGATATGTTGGATTTGGTGAAATTCTTGTATGGAGTATGTTCCTCATGAAGACTGAAATGTTCCATGTTTAATTCCCAGTGATTGAAATGATCCATGTTTAATTCCCAGTGAATGAAATGATCCATGTTTAATTCCCAGTGAATGAAATGATCCATGTTTAATTTCCAGTGAATGAAATGATCCATGTTTAATTCCCAGTGAATGAAATAATCCATGTTTAATTCCTAGTATGGATTTAATCAATCTTTTTTTATGAAAACACATGCAAGTTATGTCTTTTGGGAATAAAATATCACCAGGAATTTATTACCATGAGAACTGCATTATTCTATGAGAAATCAAAAGCAAGGAATGAGATTATAAGATGGTCTAAAATTCTGTGCAGTGCTTTTTCACACTCAAGGATATCACAAATATTGTTTAGAATCTTTAAGAACATTCCAATGGTTGTACTCTTGTTGGTAGAATGATTAGAGGGTTAAACTATTCAGGCCTTCAAAATTGACATTCCAGACTGACATGAGCAAGTTTTGATGCAGGTAAGAAAATATCAGAATGCAGATAACACATGCAAAAGAATAAACCAGATAGTTTGTACAAAATGCATAAGCAAGGAGAGTGAAAATTCAAATGATGATTAGGAATGTAAATTCCCTTGTACAGGGACATGCATACATACATACAGTTCATAAGTAGTCTTTTTAATGACATAATATTGAAGAATAAATTAAAAAACCTGCATATTCTTATTTTGATATTGAAGAAAAGTCCAACTGCAAACAGTATAGACCCTGATCTGCCATTGCATAATACACTGACAGATCAGGGTGTGTGTTGTTCTACTGATTACTCAGCCAAACTATGTAGACTAATATGCTGGCACGTTATATGATGTCAGATCTGGGTCTTTACAGTTTGCAGTTAAATTTGACTTTTAAGAAGTTATATACTGTAACAATTCAGAGATTTTGTATCTTCTTAAAGTAAATGGTTTTTCCACATAAATAACTGTATAGAGGTAGAGGACATCGGAAAGCCACATCTCATTGTTTGATGATAACAGTGATTGGGATCACTACTGAGACATGTATTTTCTGTGGAAGTGATGAAATACCAGGATAAGGTATTAAAGGAAACTAGGCTGAGCTGCATTATTTTCCGTCTGGCTTAAATATGGTACTGAACAGTTGACCTTTGAACAAGCACCTGATTGGTCACAAATATACTTTATTGTTTTGAAAGTTAGTCATGGCCTCGCACTTGGTCAGGTGTAACATATTGGTTTAAAAATTCTGTCTTTAAGAGCAGTCGGAAAAAACAGCAGTATTCATCAGATCATTCGTCATTCAAAAATCAATTTTAATGAAATCATGTAGTAATGACATTTTTAATAGTCTTTTTATGTTATGCAGGAATATACATTACGAATATATAGAGGGCTGATGACTGAGACTGGATGGCTGTTACACAAACGCTACACAGACTTTGTATCACTTGATACCGAGCTTAAGATCACCAATATTGAATTACCTCTACCTGCAAAGAGAGTGTTTGGAAACTTTAATAGGGATTTTGTTGCTGAAAGAAAGAAAGGGCTTCAGGTTTGTTTTGCACTCATTAAAGCTTATTCCAAAATCATTGAAGTAGCCTAAGGCTAATGAACTAATACTTTAATGGCTTTTCTAGAAAAGATCAATGAGTTTTTGAGGTGAGTAGCAGTTTTAGCTTTACTGGTCACAGACCATAAGAACTTGTGTGCTGGTCTGTTGTCCATCATCCATTCATTAACACCTTACTTCCCTCCATAAGCTCTTTATCTCTACTCATTCTAAATTACTTAGAGGGATGCTATAAAATTTTACATGTACATTCATCTCCATTGTCTGTTTCATTGTAAATGAAAAGTGTTATACTCAGGCATCAAATAAGGCCACCACATAAGTCATCTTGAACATCTTGTCACAGTGCTCCTCATGGCCAGACATTGGCATGGAGTTTTCACTGGAAGACTTGTTATAAGGTCTGCTTGTTTGAAATGAAGATGGACATCCGGTAAGGCCAAATCAGTGGCCATCCTGAATCTTGTTATCACTTCTCTCTGAATTAATGGACATACAAGCATGGGATTTGCAAAAAAAAGACAGTATAAGGTCTAGTTGGTTATGAATGAAAAGGGTACTAATCTGATATTAGGTTTGGTCACAATGACAACCATTTTGAAAATCTTATTATTGCCTGTCAAAAATGGAAAGTCACTTCATGGGGTTTTACCACAGAACTGTTTTTGATATACATTCAGTCATAAATGAAAATAGTGCTTATCAGAACTCGGATATAGCTGTTGTAGAAGTCATCTTGAAAATCTTTTTGCTACTCTGCCTGAATGAAAAGTTATATTGACATGGGATTTTCACTAAAAGACTTCCTATAGTGTCTGGTTGGCCTGAAAGAAAATGATGTCAATCTGATATCCAATGTGGCAGCCATCTTGAAAATTTTGATGTCACTATTTTTGTCTTTAGAATTGATGACTGCCACAATAAACATGTTGAAAAAAAAATTGTCACTGTTACTCCTAATTAATGGTTTTATTGCCTTTGGGTTTTATCCAAATGTCATATATTGATGTCTTGTTTTTTTTTCTTGTGCCAATCTTACATCCAATATGGCTGCTGGCACAGCAACTAATTTGAAAATCTAATAACTCAGGAATATCAGAGATTACATATCAACCACTGTTTTTTTCTCCACATAATTACATGTTATGTTTATCTGTATATGTACTTTGCTTTCAGGTAACTTAAATGAAGATAAGGCAATGCAAGTTGTGTTTGTGATAATAAATATCATCTCTTTATTCCCACCAGTCATAAATTTGGGGATATTCAGAAGTAATAAGAATAGCATAAAATTCTGCCGAACATGTGCTTTCCTTATTTTCTATCATAGTAATTGTATAAGGCACATTTCCCAAAACAGACGTGTTTCATCAATTTGAAACCTAGCAGCGCAGATTCATTATATGTTAAGATAGTGGACCAGTCTGTACTTAAAAAAAAATACATGATGCCAGATGTTAAGTGAAACAGGCTTTATTGATGTGACTAGTGGATGTTATATGATTGAAAAATGTTGTAGCAGTGGGATCTTTTTAAACATCATAACATATTGGAGAAGAAAAGGATGAATTGCACTTTAAAAATTTGAAAAGAAGAATAAGAGAGCAATGTAATGCAGAAATTGATTCGGCAAATAACCATGCTTTTTGCAGAATTTCTGGACTTGATCATTCAGTATAAGTTAAACATGTTGACTAGTTAAAGTGAGTGTTGGAAATAAAAAAGTTGTCAGCATGTTTTGTTTTTGTATTCTGGTACTAATTCACATTGGTTTTACCCATTTGTGACAAGAATTTTAACCAGCTGCAGATCAAAGTTAGTAGCAATAATAAATATACAGTTTTCTTAGAGTGTAATTATGACATTATAAATGGATTATATGTATTAGCAATACTCTGGTGGCCTAGTGGTTAGAGCGTCCGCCTCAGATGCGGGAGGTTGTGGGTTCGATCCCCAGTCAAGTCATACCAAAGACTTACAAAAATGGTACTAACAGCTGCCTCGCTTGGCGCTCAGCATTAAGAGGTTAGTGTTAGGACTGGTCAGCCTGGTGTCAGGATAATGTGACTGGGTGGGGCATCATGCTACATGTCTGTGGCATGATGCCTCAGTGCTAGACATCACTATAAACTGCCACACTGCAGACATCGTAGTGACATGACTGAAAAATTGTTAAAGCTATGTTAAAAATATCATAATCACATCTGTATTAGCAATAATTATGATTCTGCCTCTCTCAGGATAGGCATGTATGTAATTAAAGAGAAGAAATGATCTTATGTTGAATTCCTGGAATGGACAGTAGTGCATCAGTGTCTTCATTGTACTCATCCTTTTCTCTTGTGCGATTGTTGGGACATGGGTAATAATATATAAATTCTGTATTTCCTACAGTCTTGATTCTTATACAGCTGTTGCTGTAATTCCAACTGAAACTATAGTACATTTATTATCCAAAAGTATTTACCACAAGATATTAAGGTTTCCTGATTTGCATGCAGCGTTGTAAGTATCACTGTTAAGTGGGTGTTTTAATGTTTCTGAAGTTGTATAACTTCAACATCAGTTTCTTTATTCCAAATGGAACATGGTATAATACTGTATTGTGCCTTAACTTTGTACACTGATAATCCAAGGTTTTCTGTCATTCGTGCTTAAGGAGAATGCAGTGTTGCATCATCATAACCTTGTTCATAGGTAGGACACTGCTTTCTGCATAACCCATGAACATGTTTATGTTGGATTGTCTAAACCAAACATTACACATATTTTGAACCCTCATTAGTTTACATAATTGATGGCTTGATGATCAATGTATGTATGATTAGAAATAAAGAACATCCTTGATGACTTTAAAGAAATATCTATGAATTTTGTTGTATTTTAATACTACGTTTTGATGTAATTCTGTAATAAGAGTTGGAGAAATCAATTAGCTTTGTGTTTGCATGGAAACTGGAAAAGAAAATTTCTGAATTTTCCTTTCATTTTGTCTTTGAAATTGTGGGCAAATGAAAATGTCCTGCAGTATTTTGGACCTATCAAAGAAGGCTGGAAAAAGTATTATTTGAGCTAAGGTATTCTGATTTTATGGTTTTGATTCTGAATTATTTTTACAAATGAAGAAAAGGCATTCTTTAAATACATTACCCAATCATAATGCCTTTTGAGAACTACTATTATGCATATCCAGCCCTAAAAGTTATCTGCCCACCTAACTGGCATTTGGGCAGAGTGACCTCCTCTTGGTAAATGGATTGGTGCCAAATCCCTTGATTATCTCAGTTATTACTTCTGCTTGTGCCAAGCACCACCCTCAACAAGGGCCATGCAAAATCATCTACCAAGTTTTTGAAGTTCTACACTTAAAATTTGAGGAGTCTTCACTTCAAAAGGAAAGTATATTCCATCTGTATTTCCAGATTTTCTTTCTTCCTATAATATCAATGTTCTGCCTTTACTGTTATCACTTTGCTATCACTTAACAGTATTTATATACTTGCATGGGTAGCCTATATGACTTCACGATTTTCTCTCCCTAACCCCCAGACATGGTCATGTTTCCAAAATACAGTTTTCAGTAATCTTTGAAAATAGATTAAAAATACCTGCTTCATTATATACCTGTTACAGTTGCATGTATAAATGGAAAACATTTGTGATTGAAGCTGATGTAAAACTAACTTTTGGGCAGTTTAAATAGAGACAGTTATGCAAAGAGATCAGGTATAAACTACAATGTGTTACTTAATTGGCTCACAATAGCTATTGTAATGTGTTTGATGACTAGCAGTAGGTGAGCCCATTTGTACTAATTTACATTGGTAACAAAGATCATGAAGTGGAAAATTCTAGTATCGTACATCAAACATGCTAGATGCATGTAGCTGAACAAAAGTTATTACATATCATTGCCTTGAATGTGAATGTTTAAGCAATCTGTAATTAAGATTATCTACAAAATTTATCTGTAAAATGAAAAGCATGATTATTAAAGTTGTTGGAAAAGTATTCAAGTATGATTCAGTTTTAATGGCAGTTTAGAGAGAAAAGCAAGCAAAAATAAATTTCAGAACTATTAGTTGACAGAGTTTTTTTGTGAAGTATGCCAAGAAAAAAGGAAAGGGGTTGGTCATTTAATTCTTATCATATATAGCAAACAATGTACTTTGTGTTGACATATGTCATTCCTGTGTGTATGAAGTCATCAGAATAAGAGCACCACTGATGTGTAACATATTCAGCATATTGAATTGAACATTCCAATTAATTGATCTGTCCTTTTCAGGATGATTTTTTGCATTAAATAGATTGATTGAAAGACAATAATAAGCACATGCTTGTATTTGCATAGTTGCATTGATTAAATGTTAATCACCTGTACCAGATGGAGTCCAGAACAATGCTTGAATTCATGCAATGGTAAGTTCCATTCCTATTTGGGCGAATCCATCTGTTAGAGAATTCTTTTGCTGGCCCAAGTGGGGTCTGAACCTTTTTTGACCATTGGAGTCTCATAATTGGCAAACATATGAGATTGCATCCTAAATGCACTTTTGACTCTATGCAAGAAACATCCTCTAGCAATCATGATTGCTACAAATGCAAATGCAGAGGACTGGGGGATTTAGTCATCTACCATTTCTGACTTTTATAGGAGTGTGGCCTCCCTCAGGATCATTATTACATATCAACATAGAAATGGAAATTATTTTTTAAAGGCAATATCTTTGGTGGTTTGTCAATCATCATGGAATTGAGTTCTCATTCTGTATAATAATTTGACAGTGGTAACTTATCTCAAACAGGAAAGTGGAACAAGTATTCAAGCCTTTGTATTCTTGTTTGGGATTTTCTAAAATGGTGTCCTCAACGACAATCAAAGTTTAGTTTTGATAGATCCTAGGCTGGCTAATGTATTGGCAGACTCATTGTTCTGTAAGAAGGAGTTAACATTACAAAATGTTCTCTTCATCCAATAGTCTCATATGATTGATGCTTGATGGGATTGACATATGATGGACATATTGGTGACAAGGTGGAATGCCAGATACCTCAACTTTTGTATCACCAGTCCTGGGACCCAAAGACTTGGATAATCTTTGCATTCTGTTGATTGGCTTGGCTGAATGTATACACTTCTTTAACACCTTTAATTCTGAATGTGAAAGACTGAAAAGAATCTGAGTACCTACTCAGCCTGATTACTCTGCATCAATTTTTAATATTGGACCAACCAGGTCAATGCAGCAACAAAATCGCCAGTAATTGAAATATCCTGTCATCTGCAAATAGTAACCATGCAGGCAGGTGTTTCACCCTAATACTGAGTCACTGAACCAGCATGTCAGGATCTTATTAAACACTTCTAAGACAAAAAAGTTCTCACAACTAGTGGTGGAGAATCCCACAAGTGAAATGGCTATCCACCTATTAGGTGTATGAAGACAATGGAATATAATCTCAGAGTACTTTTTACCAATATATTCATTCATTCCACTATAGTAAATTTTCTATGGCTTTTTGATGAGAAACAGTTAACACCAATAACAGATAACTTACTATTCCTCGATCATTGGCATAGTGTGCTATCATGGAAGAGAGGATATTAGAAAATTCAAAGACATATCTGATTTTTAATTCATTTGGACATCACCTGGCCAGTGACCTTTGACCATTGCCCAAGTTGAATTTATCATGGATATTAAGCTATCTGAACAAGACACTAGTTGAACTGCTCTGAAGAGCTTAGTTATTTTACTTATCATATAAGCCCTGCATCCTTGCCATATTGGCATTTTGTGGACAAAATCAGCAATACATAGCTTATTGGTGGATAGGGCTGTCATCGGGTACTGATTACCCGGGTACCCGACCGTATAGAAAAACCCGGGTGTTGAAACGTAAACGTGGGTACCCGTAAAAAAAAAAAAATCGCCACACTCGCCAACCATTTCAAACAGGTGTGACAGCTATGGCTATAATTAGAAACCAGATCTCTGCTTAATATAAATAAACAATACATCAGATGGTCTGTTTGGATTAATAAAATTCATTGGCATTGTGCAATAGGACAAACCGTTATCTCTGAGGCATTATATACCGAGGTTCAAACATTTGTTCTACAGGTAATAAACCTCTTTGTGGACGATAACTATTGAATGTGGGTGCTAAATGAACGGTACATTTCGTGCTCTTTTAATGAAATCCAGATGGATACCTTTGATTTCCGAACAAACAGGTCAAAGAAATCCCACAATTTATATTATGAACAATCATCACCTAGACACTTTGAAATCTTCATAATGCCTCAAAGTAATCTTTGCTCGTTATTTTTCTAGTCGACTAGCTCTATGAATTTTGAAAGTTAGCCATCATACATATACCGATATTTCTATTTTTGATACTACTACGTTTTTACCATAACTATTTTAAGAATTATAATTCCAAACTAATAACACTCGTGCGACTGAGTGGTCACATAGTATAACTGGGGCATGCGTGGGTAATTCAAATCTGCGGAAAAAAGCAGATGAATAAACGTGGTCTGTTCTAACAAGGACTTGTACTTTAAAAAATGCTAGTGTTCTAAAACTTTTAGCGCAGCTGATCACAGTGATCATTAAAAGTTGGATTATACCTACCTTCTGTGGACAAAGATCATTCTAAATAAATTTATTAATTAACAGCGTGCGGTCAGACAATTCGCAGCTATGTCGGTGTGGACAAATCAGACCAAGTAGTACTTGGTTAGCCTCTATCGCCATTAAAAAATTAAAAAAAATATTAAAGAAATGGAGATAACAATTAGTTTGTCTATGGTTGTTCATTATTCATATGCTAATGGGTACCCGTTAAAATTTGCAACAGGTAACCTGGTTGGTTTTTCATGATTTTTGACAGCCCTATTGGTGGACTTGTCTACTTGCAGTTCTAACATAATGGATCAGTGTCACTCATGAAGTCCTGTGCTTTCTTTATCAAGAACAGGCTTTCATGCGTGAGGAATTAGTAATTGGTAATAATTCTCATCTATCCTGGACACTTCATCTCATGGTTATCAGCAGGACCCTGTATAAGCTCTGAAGTTGTATTTCAGGAACATCAAGTCATGGGAGATCACACCTCATTTTACCTTCAAGAAGTAAAGGTTGATATATCAGCATAGATATTTTAGACATTTCCATCCTGAATAAGGTAGACTACTGGTATCAATCCCACATTAAACCCACACCAATGATTTCGCTTTGCATATTGGCTCATGAAATTAGGACAGTCACTACAGTCTTTGCATATGATTGAAACTGTTCCCTATCATTATCCACATGCTTTTAAATGGCAATCTGAGTATGCTTCTACAGGTTTTACCAGAGATCTTTCTTCCCAAAGGGTTCTGCTAGATGAACCTTTACAGGTGGTACAAAAGATTACCCTTCCAGAACATTTCACATCTTCATACAGACATGGCTTCTGCTGGATTTGTGAAAGAGAAAATTTTTTCCATTTGAAGCTGCTCCCAGACAGATGGAGTCTTCTGCAGTCAGGTTATTTAGAATTTGTCTCACAGACTTTAAGGGACAAGAGATGGCATTTCTGGGATAAGGGGATAACTGTTCTCCTGAGGTATTTTTATTGGTAATATATTTAAAGAAGAAACTGTTTTTTTTTAAATAGTAAAATATGTTTCTTCAAGAATCATTACCCAATCATAATACACATACACCGTTCCAGCCTCTCCACAATTACATGCATGTAGAGAGCATGCCTCAGTCTCCAGTAGTAAGTGAGATATTCATGAGATTTGATGCCAATTCCTGTACCAAGGAAAGATCACTCTGCCTGACATCACCTAGGTTGGCAGATAACAGCTTTTAGTTTCAAAAAGTTTTTAGCCTTGGAGGGTTGGATTTGTGATGTAATACTTGTTCTCCTAAGGTATTATTATTAGGTAAGTATTCTCAAAGAAACATATTTGACTACAAAAAAATGTTTTCTCAACTGTTGCCCTAAAAATTGGTATTCTTTGATTTGCTAAGGGAGAGTTGACTGTATTTGGCATATTATTTAAATTCATAATCATACAAACTTGTTTTGTGCATATGATTTGCTGGAATGCTCAGGAATATGTCTGAACCTTTGGGCTCAAACACATTCCTTGTGGTGCATCGGCAAATGCTTGCGCACAGAAAACTTAATAATTAATAATTCCTATATCACATATATATATATATATATATATATATATATATATATATATATATATATATATATATATATATATATATATATATATATATATATATATAGTACAGATTACTTTCATTCCCTTCATTTCAGATCTATATGAATGCCCTGCTAAGTAAGCCAATTCTGTACAATAGTCTTCCAGTGAAAAAGTTCCTTGATCCAGAAAATTATTCATTGAATTTTACAGGTATAGTGAAATTATAGTATCTGACTTTCTTGAGAATTAGTGTATGCAATTCACGTTGATTGTTCAGCATTATAGTTTCTGTGATGTGAAGTCGAATCTAACTAAATATACATTGGAGAAAGAAACCTGTATATAGGACATAATATATGTTCAATCAGGTACTGTCAATAATTGACAAGTTGCCTGGAAACTGCACAGACCCAGATCTGCTGTTACATAATGCATTAAAATGGCTAAGAAAGTCCAGTATAGCCATGACAGTGGCTATCTTGAAAGTCCATTATGGCCATCCTGAAGGTCCAGTATGGCCAGCACATTGGGCAGTTCGAAAGTCCAGTATAACCAGCACAGTGGCCATCGTAAAAATCTTGTTCTTGCTACAGGTTCAGTATGGATGGCTATATAAACTTTTCACTGAAAGACTTCTTGTGATACTTACTTAGTCCTAAGGAAAGATGCTGCTCATCCAAAACAGCTTTGACAGTAGGCAGCTTTACCCCTTTTGAATGGATGGTCATATCAATATGGGATTTTTACTAAAAGACATTGTTTTTTAATGAATAGTTGGTCCTAAACTAAAATGGTGTCACTTGTACATTCAATTTGACTGCCACAGTGGTCATCTCAAAAATCTTGTTTTGGTTATCTACTCCATCTGAATGGATGGTGAAGTCAGAATGGGGTTTTATCTAAAAGACTGATTATGATGTCTAGTTGGTCCATAATGACAGTGTTGTTATTCTGAAATTGAATATGTCTGCTGCAGCAAAAATTGTATTTAAAATTCAAAATTGTATTATTGCTAAAGAATATCAAAGATAGTTTTAACACTCAGAAGGAAGAAACGGTCTTATGTTAAATTTCTTGAAATTCTTTTCAGCCAGTGGAACATCAGTCCTTTTAAGGGTCTCATGTTTATAGTTTTCTTTCTTGCTTGACCAGATCTGTGATGAAGAACCAATCAGACACTGAATATCACACTAAAGTTTTCTTTAACTTGTTTCTTGTGCTATCTATGCATCACTAAAACCATTAGAAATGAAAAAATTTTAAACTTTACTGGCACATAAGTTTTGTTCGCATCATCCAATTTCTTTAACAAGAAAACTTTGGATATGATATCTGCTTGTTGGAATGTGTATAAATTTAGTCCTGTTCTTTACACATGAAAACAAATAAATTGTACTGAAAGGATAACACCTACAATCATTGAGATTTTCATAATTGTTCATATTATATGGGACATTAGGATATATTTTTGTAAAAGATCTTCAAATTTCTTCAATTTTTGGTGAAAATTCATACCCCTATATTTCCTTGCCACAACATAAGATTGGTTTCATCACAGCATCAAATATTTTGTATATCAAAATATGTAAGTTTAAAAATATTTTTTGATATCCAAAATTTCTACATATTAATTACAAAGCTTGAGATGGGAACATCCATGTCAACCTTGATATTAAAAGCTACCCCATATGTCTATAAAATGAAACTTTTTCAGTAGGTTTTCAGTGATAATACCAAAACTTGTCATTTAAAAAATACACAGTTTCAAAAGACAATTAGTTTGGCATATTTATATTTGTATCTAAATGACCTGATTAGAATTTCAGGCCATTACATCAATTTATCCATGTTTTATACTTTTTTTTGCTTTTTGATCATCATATTTTTTAAGAAAATCTTTCTAACATAATTGAGTGAATCTGTTAGAGGTAGACATGAAATTTGGTAACTTTTTTTATTCACATGTAGAAAATTTGATTCATAGTGTAGACCATTATAACAATGGGTTTGAGTCTAGGGTTTGGCAAATGTGGATATGTGAAAAAACTTGCCAGAAGCTTCTCGTGGGTTGGTGTTTTTTTTTTTCCAGGGATTTCCTGGTGTTCTCCACCATTAATACTGTCCACCATGTATAGCCTATCATGTGCTGAAAAATGATGTTAAGCACCACAACAATTACAACAGTTCTTTTCTTATTTATCTTGTTAGACTTGGCTGCAGTTTTAGGCAAATGCCACTTGAGGTAAACAATGAAATTTAGTAGGTTTATAGTTCCCATTAACCACATTATAATTAGAGAGAAATACGGTGATACTAATCTCATCAGCTCTTGTCATAAGAGACAAAAATTTATCTTGGATATTTTAGACATGTCTTCATTAGTCACTTTATTTCACAAAGAACACAATTTAGGTTTATTGGGTAATGTATGTAAGAAAGTTTGTCAATAGCTTTCCAGGGTTCTTCTGGTTTCTTCCTCCACCAGATATATGGCTGCCATTTATACCCTATATGTGTATAGCCTGTATGTGTATAGCCTATATGTGTATATTATAGTCTGTATGTGTATAGACTATATGTGTACAGCCTGTATGTGTATAGCCTATATGTGAATAGCCTATATGTGTATAACCTGTATGTATATAGCCTGTATCTGTATAGCCTGTATGTGTATAGCATATATGTGTACAGCCTGTATGTGTATAGCCTGTATGTGTAATATAGCCATATGTGTATAGCATGTATGTGTATAGCCTATATGTGTATAGCCTATATGTGTATAACCTGTATGTGTATAGCCTCTATGTGTATAGCCTCTATGTGTATAACCTGTATGTGTATAGCCTGTATATGTACAGCCTATATGTGTACAGCCTGTATGTGTATAGTCTGTATGTGTATAGCCTGTATGTGTATAGTCTTTATGTGTATAGCCTGTATGTGTATAGCCTGTATGTGTATAGCCTGTATGTGTATAGCCTGTATGTGTACAGCCTGTATGTGTATAGCCTGTATGTGTATAAACTGTATGTGTATAGCCTATTTGTGTATAACCTGTATATGTATACCCTGTATGTGTATTACCTGTATGTGTATACCCTGTATATGTATACCCTGTATGTGTATAAACTGTATATGTATACCCTGTATGTGTATAACCTGTATATGTATACCCTGTATGTGTATAGCCTGTATGTGTATACCCTGTATGTGTATACCCTGTATGTGTATAGCCTTTATGTGTATAATCTGTATATGTATACCCTGTATGTGTATAACCTGTATATGTATACCCTGTATGTGTATAACCTGTATATGTTTACCCAGTATGTTTATAACCTGTATGTGTATAACCTGTATATGTATACCCAGTATGTGTATAGCCTGTATATGTATACCCTGTATGTGTATAACCTGTATATGTATACCCTGTATGTGTATACCTGTATGTGCTGATAAATGGCATTAATGTCATGACAACAACACCACCATTCAGGTTTTTGGTCTGTAATTTTACTATTATTTTTCCATACTGTAGCAATGACCTGGCCTGCTAATGATGAAACTATAAAAAGAAGGAATGTTTAAGACTAAAAGTACAGTGAATAAATACTATTTGAATTTAGGCATTAATTCAACCTTACAAGAGTTATACTCTGTTTTCTGATTTATAGCCTTTCATTGAGTGAATTAAAGAATGATTTATTTTTTTTTACAAATTTGAACATGATTGAAAAAAATTTTCTTAGGCAGTTTCATGACTATGGGGTCTGGTGGCTTGAATTGTAGACTCAGGTATAAAATGCTGTGGACCTGTTTCAAACATTTTTCTGAAAGAAATTTGTGCAAGGCTCAGTGAGAAAGATAATGGATATATGAAAAGCTCTTGAAAAAAAATTGGCAGTGGAACTGTTGAGATATCAAAGATCAAAGTCCCAAAAACAAATACTGTAGAGATCTGGACAGATTCTCTCTCATGTGAAAATTTAGCAAGAGAATTGTTTTCATGATTTTGATAAGGCTCCACCTTCAAAACTTATACAATTTATGAATTTTCCATCACTCTACATTATTCTGCAATATTCTGTAGTTAAATATTTTGTACATTTAAAATCACTTTTTTTGTTCTTTCTTTAAAATTTTTTTAGAAATATCCCTGCAACATGTATCCATGATTCTGAGGTCAGAGAAGAAGTGGGAGGTGATAGAAGCCCTGCCTGATATAGGTATTTCATATAAATTGCTTATGTATTTCACCTGCCCTACATAGATATTTCACCTGTATTACCTAGGTATTTAATCTGCATGACATAGGTATTTCACCTGCCTTACATAGATATTTCTCACCCAATTGAAAATTATACAAGAATTTATACTGATGGATCAAAAGATCAAGAGAAGGCTGCTGCGGCCTTCGTTAGTGGAAAACAAACAACAAAAGTTCGCTTACCAAATGGTACATCAATTTTTCAGCTGAAATCAGAGCAATAGACCTTGCTTTGCAATACATTGCAAGCAATCATTTTAAACAGCAGCATATTCTCAGATTCACTATCAGTACTTCAGTCACTACATAATAGAAAACTGGAGAATCCATTGTTGGCTAGTGTTCTCCTTAAACATGCTGAGCTGAGTGCTTCGAACAATGTAGTATACTGTTGGTTACACAACCTTGTTGGAATTAAAGGTAATGATAAGGCAAACCGTGCTGCTAAAATGGCCCAATCATTAGAACCATCTGATTTTAAAACACTATTTACTGATTTTAAACATATTATCAAAGACTGTTTACGTCAGAAATGGAAGGCATCATGCAATGATGCCGTAAATAACAAACTTCATGCCATCAAGCCAACACTAGGAGAATGGACTCTTTCCTACAGAGCCAACCATAGGGAGGAGGTAGTCATTGCAAGAATTCAAATCGGTCATACTTATTTAATCCACTCCAACATAATAAAAGGAGAAGACCCACCACAGAGCATATCTTGCAATGAACCATTCACTGTTAAGCACTTTATGTTGGAGTGTTTCGACCTCCAAACTACGTGTAATCAATATTACAATGTGCAAGACATGAGGGAGCTTTTTGATACAGTTAGCATTTCTTATGTTATAGACTTCCTTAAGGAAGTAAACATTCATCATAAGTTATAGCTTTTATATTATCATCTTGAACATTTTTATGTGCTATATATGTAAGTTTGCTAGATTTTAATTACCTTTCATCTGTTTACATTGCCATACATTATTTGCACTCCCCAGTGATATGGAAACTTTATCACCATTACCATTTTATCGTTTTACCTTTATTTGAGTTCATATTGCTGGTCGATAAAACAACTTTTACCTCTTGTAAATAATGAAACATATAACCTTTTTTTATGGCACTAAATAACCTCATTGTGCTGGTGTGCCATAAAAATTCAACCAACCAACCAACCAGCCATAGATATTTCACTTGCATGACATAGGTATTTCACCTGCATGTTATGGGTATTTCACAAGCCTAACATTGGTATTTCACCTGCCTGTTATAGTTATTTTACCTGCCCATTATATATGTTCAACATGCCTGTTCTGGGTATTTCACCTGCCTTACATAGATATTTCACCTGCCTTTGATGTGTATTTCACATGCCTATTACATTTTAACAGCATTGTTTGGGAAATATTCAATTTTGAAAATTGTGGAAAAAATTGGGCTAAAATATGGGAAATATATAGTCTGATGATTTAGTACATGCTGCATAAGAAGATAGTCTGTGTACCAGATTTTGGACAGTTGGACAAGCATGTGATACAGAGGTGATTGCATAGCAACTCTCAGTTGGGTTTCAATCTAATTGGTCAATAATCTGCTGAAATCACCAATAACCAGTATTTAATTGATAATAACTTGTCCATAGGTCATTTGAGTATTTAATTTGTTTTATTGTATTTTTGATACTTAGACAAGTTATGTACATATAAGAATATAGCTCATCTGTTGATCTAATTGTAATACATGTATTAAGATTACAAATTTATCAATTCTCAAACATGGAGATATCATGCATACTCAATTTATTTACCATAATGTATAATGGCAGCAATACATAGAAAATTGTTTCATTTTTCTTTTATTGAAAGGTTGGAGACTACACAAAACTTACATTCAGATTAAACCAGTAGATCAGCCTAAGGTTCGCCTGATGCTATCTTGGGTATGTAAGTTACTATTTCAGACACTTACTAGAAAGTTTGCATTGTTACATTGTTTCTTTACTTATATGTCTAGCTCATAATAATCGGAGGGACTTACCATCATTTCTTGCTTGCAAGTCAAGTCCAACTGCACACACACACACACACACACACACACACACACACACACACACACACACACACACACACACACACACACACACACTGTAGTTGTGAGGGGGATCAAAGTCCACGACTTTCACATTATTCACACACTCTAACCAACTGAGCTATGCAGCCACTTGAAAGTTGTGGTATTAGATAATGTACAAGAGCCAGTAAGTCTATGTTGGTGAAAACATAACTGTGTAGGTATTATTCCTGGTTTTAATAATAATAATAATAATAATAATAATAATAATAATAATAATAATAATAATAATAATAATAATAATAATAATAAAAAAATAATAATAATAATAATAATAATAATAATAATAATAATAATAATAATAATAATAATAATAATAAAAATAATAATAATAATGAAGACTTTATATAGTGCCTAATCTTTAGAAGCTCTAAGTGCTTTATAACATTTGACAACGCTTAAAAGGAATATATATATAAATTTTTAAAAAAAACATAATGAAATGATTACAAAAATAAAAACAAACACCACAAAAATTAGAAACAAATTAGAATGCAGGAGGGGTGTTAAAGAATATACCTTCATCTGTGTGCATAAATCAATGCTAAATTGGGATGGTATCTATTTCAACCTGCCGACATTTACAACATTTTGTTAATATCACTCACCATTCCATTGGGTGATGTTAACAGTCAATAGAAAATAGATTAGTCTGCTAATGTAGTCCTTAATATGAGGACAAAATCATCAGGTTAGCTTTCTATATTTATTATGTGATTTAATATGCCAGTATAGTCTGTGTACAGATGTAATTTAATATGCCAGTTTAGCCGTTTACAGAGGTTTTTTTTATATGCTTTCATTTAAAGATTGACTGTTTATTATGAAACAAATTAGACTTACACGTTAGGATCTAACATCTTACAGCTGATCAGAGTTGTGTATTGATGTTAGCCGGTCAACACACACACACTCTCTCTCTCTCTCTCTCTCTCTCTCTCTCTCTCTCTCTCTCTCTCTCTCTCTCTCTCTCTCCTCTCTCTCTCTCTCTCTCTATCTATCTATCTATCTATCTATCTATCTATTTATCTATTTATCTATCTATCTATCTATCTATCTATATATATATATATATATATATATATATATATATATATATATATATATATATATATATATATATATATATATATATTGTCAAATTCAATCATAAATAGTTATAGAGTGACTGTTTATTGCAGACTATACAGTTTGCACAGTGCTTTTTAGGTTCCTACTTTGTTGAATTTAACAAGAGAAACAGTCATGGAGTTATTGCTATCATGTCAAGTTGAACATAACTTAAAATGGTGCTGATGGGACATCCATTATTGCCATCACTGGTGTGTGATGGGACATCCATTATTGCCATCACTGGTGTGTGATGGGACATCCATTATTGCCATCACTGGTGTGTGATGGGACATCCATTATTGCCATCACTGGTGTGTGATGGGACATCCATTATTGCCATCACTGGTGTGTGATGGGACATCCATTATTGCCATCACTGGTGTGTGATGGGACATCCATTATTGCCATCACTGGTGTGGCTATCTTGACAATCATGCTACCACTACTGCTTTTGAACGGAAAGGCAAATTAACACAGGGTTTTCACCAGAACACATGTATTGACATCCAGTTGATTCTAGATTACAAAATTATTGTTACTCCTCAGAATGGAATATGACTTCTTATAGCGTCATGTTGGACCTAAATTAAAGTATTGCTGATCAGATATTGAATATGGACACCATCGTGTCCATATTGAAAATCATTTTATCACAATTCCTAAATGGAAAGTATTTTGGTATGGGGTTTTATTTGAAGAGTTGTCAAAGTGTCTGTTTGTTTCTAAATGAAAATGATGCCATTTGACCTTATTAAGGCTGCCATAGTAGACATCTTGAAAATATTAATATCTCTACTTCTAAATGGATGATTGTATCAACATGGAGTTTTCACCAGTAGACTTCTTATGATAACTTGCTGGTTCTAAATGATAATGGTGCCAGTTGTACATCAAATATGTATACTATGATAAATGTGTTGAAAAACATGCTGTTGTTAAACTTCTTCAGAATTTATTGTCATGTTGATGTGTAGTTTTCACCAAAAGACTTCCGCTAATGATATCTGCTTGATCCTAAATGAATATGGTGCCAATCTGACATCCAATAAATCCACCAGAGTAGCTGATATGATAATCATGTTGTCACTGAAAAATATGGTTTTAGCACTCAGATGTTTAAAGGAAGAAAGGATCTCTTGTCTGGAATTCCTAGAAATTCATTTACTTGTGGAGTATCAGCCCCTTAAAGAGTCTCTTGTTCAATTATTGATAGTTTTTCCTTTCTAGCTTAGTAAAACAAAAAGCACAAAACAAATTTAAAGCAGGTTTACAGTAGCTTTTTGTCTCAGAATTTTGCTTTTCTGCATATGGAATTTGAAAACCTCTCAAGTTTGCACCATCAAAATGAAATTCTTTGTAAAACTGACCAAATGTAAGTTCTTTAAAGGTTACAAATAAAACAACAAATTTAAAAATTTACTGTATTCATTGTACACAGAGATCTCTCAAATTGGAGTACATTTACAAAATTACTCTGCGCTCAAATCTTTGTGTTCTTAAATTCGAGGAATCTTTTTGCATTTTTAACAAAGGAGGTACAGAGTGATTCCATGTATCTTCATTCGAAAGCTTTGTGCATACACTTTATTCCAATATCTGTAATGTTCCAGAAAAATAAAACAAAACTAAAGTGTGTTTTTCTGAAATGACAATTTTTTTTATTTTTCTATGAATACAGTGAGCATGTTCATGTATTTTGTTATTGCTATATTTTATTTTTCTTGATCTATTCAGCATTATGGTATTAGCATTTTGTGGTAAAATCACTTTTTATTTAAATGCTTCAAGCTGATGTCTTAAAAGAAAACTTTACCATTAATAATATCATTTATTTCTCTATCACCAGAATAGAGGTTTTAAAATAATGGCTGCTAGGCATCTCTTTCAAGAAGACCTGTCAGGAAGCATCTTCAGTTGATTCAGTAATTTCTTTTTGTAGTGTGACTGTTACCTGTGTCATGAAGCATCTTGACTTGATTCAGTTAATTCTTTTTGTAGTGTGACTGTTACCTGTGTCATGAAGCATCTTGACTTGATTCAGTTAATTCTTTTTGTAGTGTGACTGTTACCTGTGTCATGAAGCATCTTGACTTGATTCAATTCATTCATTTGACAGTGTGACTATGACCTGTGTCAAGAAACAGCTTGACTTGATTCAATTCATTCTTTTTGCAGTGCGACTATGGACCCTATAAATATTTACCAGACAAAGAATTGACAGCTCTCATGAAAGTATTGCAGTCAATACAGGTAGGATTTTGTTTCCATTTGCATTACTGAATGGTGAGACATAGATATCATTTTTATCGAAGTGATGGTATGCACATCTTTCTCCAACATTAAAATTCTTCGTGAAAGTTGGGTATATCACAGCACAGTGTTCAGGTATTATAACAGCAAAATAACAGAGCCCTTGTGTATATTCGCAATGTCATTTCCTATTTTGATAATTATATTTTCAATATACCCCTCGTTACCATATGGAGTGTCATTTTTATGACCTTTGTCCATCCATTTCATTTTGTACTGTATGGAATGGCATATTCATGGTCTCTTTCCATCCATTTCATTGTGTACTCTATGGAGAGACATGTTGCATTATCTATGTCCATCCATTTCATTTTGTACTGTATGGAGGGACATATTGCATTATCTATGTCCATCCATTTCATTTCAGCTTACTGAAAATAACTTTAAGAGAAGTTATAAATGGATATTTACAAAATTTTCTTGTAGCACAATGTCAAAAAGACTTAGTAAATTTGAAGCTTTATATTTATTTGTCAGCATCTTTTACTGACCTGTACTAGTTTGATTTAAAAATGCACATTACATCTTGATTCAACGTTTATTTAATTGTGCCATTTTAATAGTGGGAATGCATGTCACTTTAAACACATTTATATTTTCTTTTCTTTGTCAATTTCTGCTCAGTTGAAATTTTGTCAAAACAGAACTTATATATTTATGTTAGATTGATAGTTTATGTATATGGTATAGAATATCCTGGACTTGCTCCAAATCCTCATCTCAACTTGAACTAAAGCCTCTTTTGAAGAGACAGTAAAGGAAGTACTCAGAACACAAGAACTTGATAAAGAAAAATTGGATGGAAAATGCAATCACGAGGGACTTGGTGCAAGCTGAAAAACATCATAATTGACTCAGTTTTTTACCTGTTTTGCAAATGATAAACTGAAATCCTTATCAACCCTGACACTTCTGTTTCAATCCTTTTCATATGGATAAGCAGTAAATTTGGATTAATTAGAAGATTTGAAGAATAATAAAAAATATCTACTCCAGAAAATTATAGAGATAGTAAACCATTCTGATAAACCTAGTCTAGTTCAGAGAGATTTTGCAACATAGTGAAACCAGTCTGTGAAAGACCCCAAGTGATAACATAATTGTATCCCTATATAAGCAAGTTTATATGAAGGTGAAATATGTTGGTGTGCATTAAAAAGGAATCATAAAGTTTTCCATTTTAATATGCATTGTACGCTTTAGAAAGTTTCATTGTTAATACATTTATTTGCAAGATGACTTGTAGTATACTTCAAATGCCTTTAGTAACTTACATAAATTTGCAAGCATTTCAAGCTCACTGAGGTATTCCATAATTTATTAATTTATGTGTTCCTACCATATATAAAGACACAGCATATATAGTGTTACTGTTCCTACCATATATAAAGACACAGCATATATAGAGTTACCCATAACTTTTGAAAGACTTAATTGATTAAAATCAAATTTTGCATGATGGGTTTAACATTCATAAAACCAAGATGAAAGTTGACTTTAATTACTTTCCTGCAAGGTTTTATAATGTTATGGCCCAGTCACACTTTGTGCTCCACTTCTTTCACATAATTTATTTTAAAGGGATTTCATGAAACAAATCTAAATTTGGTATTTTATATTACATTAAGATGACATAGGTTAAGTTTGATTTTTGTTGTTTTTTGGCAACATTTTACAGAGCTGTAGCCACTGGTTAATGAAATTTTGCACTTCCATTTTTGTGAAGTAAATATAATTATGCTATAGTTAAAACCACATTTGGCATGGGGCTTAATGTTAGGAAAACCTTGGACATGTTTGATTTGATATGTTGGCAGCAAAATTTTGACTTTGAACATTACACTTTAATTTACACTTTGACAAGAGCTTTTAAAGGGTTTAATGGATTGAAACTAACATTTGCACAGGGCTTTTCATTAAGAAGGCTTGGATCAGGTTAAGTTTCAACCACTTTTGGGCAATAGTAGTATGGCCCTTGTTTGACTTTTTTTCCATTTCTCTTTCTGCTTATTAATTGTATGAGAATTTCATTGTTTGATATCAAATTTTGTATGAGGCTTTTTAATCACAAGACCAAGGCCAGGTTTGATTTTCATCATTTCTGGCTAAATTATGTGGAGTTAGATTCCTTCTTTGACATATAAATTTAATTTTCGGTTTCTACTCAGTGACATTTCAAAGAATTTATGGATTTAACTAAATTTGATGGGAGACTTTACATTAAGGAGGCCTGCATCAAATTTAGTTTTAATGTTTCAAGTAAAATTGTACAGAGTTATAACCCCTGTTTGACATAAAACTTTGCCTTTAGTTGCATCATATTGCCATGGATACTTGTATCATATTGCCATGGATAATTGTATCATGTGGAAAGATTTCAACTTTCAGCATACACTGTAGTATCATTCATTTTCATGGGATTTAAGTTTTGCAGTTGTGTGAAAATTACATTTTCATGGGTACTTAATTCATGGCTTTGCCTGTCAAACTTTGCATATTGATAGGTATTTAATTGTGTGGATTGAGCTCTGCAAATACCCAGAATAAACCAGAATATGCAGACACAAACATTGTTAACTTGAAGTTTAAATAAAATAACCTTATGTAAGGGCACAAATCAAAGATAAAAAAGTTCAGTGTTTATACTGTGTTTTTGTCCAAGCGAATAACATAAGTGAAAGCCTGTAAAGCTAACAACACTAAAACAATACCTTCACCTTTTTGAGCATAAATTGAACACAAGTCATGATCAGTCATTTGCATTATTCTTCTGAATGCTCAATATCAAAGAAAGCCAATACCAATAAAGTACAAAGATGCTAACTAAATTTAAAGACAGGATTCACTCCTTTGTGCATGTCTTATGTACAGACCAACTTTAACCACTAGACTTGACAATAAAGAAAGAGTAAAAAGAAGAATTAAAATCACTCTTCTACAACTGGTATGCTAAACAGGTCTTGGAAGCCATCTCAGAATAGGAGGCTGTTATTGGTGACAGTTATTGAACTGCTTTAGTTAACCAGGCAAAGACAGCCTCTTTATTGGACAGGTCATGGAAACCATCTCAGAATAGGTAGCTGTTATTGGTGACAGTTATTGGACTGCTTTAGTGAACTAGGCAAAGACAGCCTCTTTATTGTTACTGCCACCTCATATGAATGAATAAATCCAACTCACCCTACAATAAGTGAAAGATTGGACCTATCAGACTTGTTTAATTCAGCATGTACCATGAGACTTGATTGACATGATGTAGCAGGTTTAGTCTGAAAGTCAGTGATGTGTGAGTTTTAATACTCTGCCGAGATTCATGTATAAACATGGTATTTCATTTAATAATAGTGACTTAAGTAGTAGCACTTTACAGGCTTGCAGTTCTTTTAGATTAAAATACATAAATAAAATGAAATTTGATTTCAGGAGGATTAGCATATTTCAACAACAGTAACTGTTTTACTCGAGTGAAAGATCTATTTTGAATAAGTATTATATTTTCTTATACTGTTGTATTTTTATTATTTCATTTTAGTATTACTAATACTATTACTAGTGTTTGAATCTGTTGTACATTTTCTATCATTCCTATTGTTAATTATATCACATATCGATTTAAGGCAGTGAGTAGAAATTATAACTACCAAATATTTTATCTATAATACTTTTTTCCAAGTGTTAAAATTAAACAAACATGTGTAAAAGCTATATATTTTATTACCATTACAATATTGATGTTGATTACAAAATACTAGTAGCTTTGTTAATATCTAACAAAGAAACACAATAAGAAAATGGATGTGTGTTTATGTGTGGGTGTCCTCATCAGGTGTGGTTAATTTTTTGTTTGGTCTTTATATTCATGGTTTGGGGTGACAGTGAAAATTGGTCTTTCACAATACATTCTGATACTGCAGTATCTTTGTGTGTAAAAGTTGTGTTGTTGTGTAATGCTATAGACCAGGATTTGAGCTTCAGTTAAAGACTGTCAGCACAGTGTTTAAAGTCCTGTCTTTTTTAAAATTGTTGGTACTGTTGGTGTTGACATATACAAATGATGTTTTTCATTGAAGGTAGTGAAATGATCTTTCAGCACTGAAATATTTTTTATTTGACCTAGGTGATAAAGTTCAGGGGGTTTTTTTTGCTTGTAGTTGTCAATTTCCTTTCTGTTGTTTGTACTACATGCAAATCAATTCTAATTTTCATGTTTCCTTACTTTCATTTGTATTAAAACTGCATAATAAGGCTTTGAAGTTGATACAAAAGGCAATAGCTACAGAGAAACTAAAAACTAAGCTTAATTAAGCTTCTGGCATATCACATGAAAATATTGGTGAATTTGCCAATTAGATTGAAATCAAATGTAAATGTTCACATAAAAAACTTTAGAAAAATAGTTGTACTTTACTTATGACAATTATTAACATTAAGGTTACATCACAGGAACTGAAAGTGCAGTCAAATTGTTGCATATATTAAGCAGAAGAAACTTAAATATGTGATTTCTAAATGCTTTAAATTGTTTTCATTATGATCACATTATGTAAATAGTTATTCAGCAGACATTTTGAGTTTGCGTAATTTATGTATTTATTTGTGTGATGGGTGTGTTTAAACTTAGTTAAGACTACATCTTTCTAGAGTAAAGAAAGAGGACTTAGTTAAGTCTACTTGCAGTGTAAAGAAAGAGGACTTTAGCAAAGTCAGCACTTACTAACCCATTGTAGTACATTTATAGTCTTTGCTATAATACAGAAATGCAAATTTCCATTGTACTGGTAGTTTATTTAAATTGCTTCATCATTTATCTAATTCTGTATTAATTATTGGATTTATTTTATACTTTTATAAAGTGATCTCACATCAATATACCAACATAATGTTTTACATGCAGAAAACTTATTAACACATTTCTTGTAGTTAGTCTAGTATAAACCTATCTCATCCATAATGAGTAGACTTTCTGTTATTAACATATTACTTGTAATGAGTCTAGAGTAATAGGATCTCACCTATGATGGGTGCACCTTTGTAAAACCTACATTAGTAGGAAATAAGATGTAACTAATATTTCTACTGTAAGTAGCATCTTCCTCCTCAAAGCTGTTTGTTAAAGTCTAAGGAGTTTCAGCAGTGTCTTGATAATCAGCTATTTTTAGCCTGGAACATCATTATGATGAGGAAAAATCATATTTTATCGCTGTTTATAAGTTAAGATATATTCACCTAATGCAAATAGAATTATTATATTTTTCAACACTTCATTTGAGTCTCTATTTAAAATTCCAACATTTCATTACCATTGGTTAACACTTTACAATTTTTTCTTTTCTTTTTCAGCATCCCAATATTCAGACATTATTACTCTCTACAGCCAATGAAAATGGAGGCCTTGTTATTCGTCCATTCTTTGAAAAAGGAACACTGCGTGATTTGATATGCAAGTGTAAACCGAAAAACTCATATCTCAAGAAGTATGGCAATTCCAAATTACACAATGATTTTGACATATCTGTGATAAAGACTGTTGGTCGACAAATTCTGGAGACTTTGAATTGTTTACACGATAAAGGATTTCCTTATTGTGAGTTTATTTGTGTAACACATTTTTGTTGTTTAAAACTTTTCAAAATAACATTCTTGCTTTGCATTTATAGTGTGCTGTAATGATCAATGGTTTTGTTCTCCATTCATACTTTTTCTTCCAAATCACATGCACTTAAAGCACCATTGAAGCTTTATTAGTAATATTATTCAAATTTAGTATTAAAATACAATGTCGAAATAGGCTCCACAGTGATTAGTGTGATGTCAAGTACTGGATTTGCTTGTTTATATTACTGTCTGAGATTTGGATGGATGGATTTAAGATGCAACTAATTGTCTACCTATCTACATATCTGTCTGTCTGTCCAAACACCATTCATATTATTTATTGTCCCTTTCAACATGAATCAACCTAATTACATAGCTACCTATTTAACATATCAGATACCAGCCTGTTCACTTATGAATGAATTGATCTGTCTGTCTGTCTGTCCAGCCAGAGACATCCAGTCATCATGTTATTCACTGTACCATTCAACAATAACCTACCTAGTTACCTAGGACCTGCCTGGCATTCTCATCATCATCATCATCATTATCATCATCAGTCCCATAGTCTGGTTTGTGTTGGGGCACCACACAAGACTGAAGACCAAAAGATGGACATGGCACAGTCCATGTGGAGACCATCACAGTCAGACCAACTACATCATGGTAAAGAGGCACATACTGTCAAGTGTAAGCATCGCTAAGACTCCAAGCTTTCTCAGAGCGGACATTGGAAGTGACTATGATCTGGTGATGATGGCCTTCAGGCTACATCAAAAGAAGGTCAAGAAAGAGAACCACACAAGAATAAAGTTTGATCTCAAGAAACTGAATGATCCAGAAGCTGTCTAAGCAAAGATTGGTGTGAAATTTGCCCTGCTCACCATCCTCGATGCTGACAATACAGACATGGACATGCTGATCACCACCTTTAATACAGCAATGACCGAACAGCCAGCAAGATCTTTGGTAGACATCACCCCATCAAAAAACCCTGGGTCACAGCTGAGGTCCTGAACCTGTGTGACAAAGAGGAGGGAGATGAAGTAGAAGTAGAATGATACAGAAGGGGCAGAGCAGTACAAAGCTGTCAACCAAGAAGTCAAGAAAAGCATTAAAGAAGCAAAAGAGAACTGGATAGAAGAACAGTCCAATGACATTGTCATAAAATTTGAAAAAGAACAGCAGTAAGGAAGCATACAAGCTGGTGAAAGATCGAACAAGCACAAAACAACAGTGAGTTACCTCCTTACAAGACAAAGCCAAAAACTGCCTCACAGAAGAAAAAGACATGCTGAAAAGATGGACAGAGTGCTGTGCAGAACTTTACAACCATCAACACACAATAAATCCAGAGGTACTGAATGTCCCTTCAGCAACTAGCAGCAATGACAGCCACCTTATCCTACAGGAAGAAGTAGAAGCAACGGTGAGATCGGTGAAAAAGAAGTCAGCAGGAGTGGACAATATCCCTGCAGAACTGGTCCCAAGCAGGGGGAGAAGCAATGATTTGCTCTCACAAACATCTGCAACAAGATCTGGCTAACAGGAGAATGGCCATCACCATGGACAGAATCACTGATCATCACCCTCTCCAAGAAAGGCAACTTACAACAGTGACAAAACCACTATGCAATCAGTTTTATAAGCCAATAAAGCAATGTCATGTTGAGGACATCTGGCCATCTACCACATTAGAATTTTTAAATGAATGAATGAATCCATCCATCCTACCTTCTTTCCTACCTTTATGTAAAATAATTGCACCATTCAACAAGAGCCAGCCTAGCTATATCAGACCTACCTATCTGTTTATATCTGTCCATCCATCCATCTGAAACATAATTTTTATACTGTTTGCAATAATTATATGTGTGTCTGATATCAGAGAATTAGAATAAAATAACTCAAATGCATCAAACTGGTCTATTGTTCATAAATACATAAGTATTTTTCATTATATACAATCATGTATCACTTTTTCTTATCTGTTCCAAAGTTTATAAAAGATAAGAACAGTCACTATACATCAAGCACATACTTTTCATTTTTCAAAGGACGTTATCATCATTATGTATTGCCTAGAATTACATTGAGAAGGGGAGGAATATTCCTGGACATTGATGGCAAAGAGGTTGAAGGTCATGGTTGCAGAGAGTAATCTTGCATTTTAGTGCTGTCTGTTATTGCCATGGTTGAATTGTTTTCAAAGTAAACATGTTTACCTTAGGATATGAATATTACAAGGTGCCATCATATCAATGGTCATGGTCACAGCAGTAAGTTCTTAGACTTTTTTGGTATAAGGGGAAATTGCATTAGGAGTCAGCTGCCAGATTCGCCAGTGTACATGGCACATCCTTCTTGATGATTGATCCAGACATCTAAAGTCAGAGTTACCTTCCCTTTTTGTGGTAAATTGTTCAAGCCATATGAAGGTACTATGCTTTTATTTATTTATTGTTGTCTGATTTGTCTCCTAGTAGCTGAGGAATATGATGGTTAAAAGATTAGAGGTATAGATCAAAGATGAGTCATTTGTTGTTATGCTGCTGTGATCAAGCAGGTGAGACAAAAACTGGTTTTTTTTGTTGTTTTTTTAAAGTATGGTAAAATATTTGGCATTAATCCTTTTTGCCTAATTTGTCAATCATTCGTCATGCTGCATTGTACAGTAAGTATAAATAGGATAATGTTCTGTGTTATGACTAAATTGGATATTTTCATTGGAGAAAATCATATCATGTAAATTATCAAATTTTATGATCAGTGTTCAGCGCTCATGACTACATAAACATTTGATGTTTGTCCATAATTCTTAGATAATTATGACTATAAAGCTTTGACATCTGTCAAATGTTTATAATTATTAGATAATTAGGAATAATTATGACCATAATGCTTTGACTTCTCATTTCAGACATCCATAATTTTTTATTATTGTGACTGTATAAAGTTTTGACAGTACCATTCTGATATTTATAATTCTTTGATAATTATGCTTGTTTTGTTTTATACCTGTATGTGCAATTGTTTAAAAAAATCTTGCCTATCGGTCTTGAGCTTTAACACTTCCTTCATGTTCTGACAAATGTTTGAATGAAGCAAGCCGTATATGATCCTAACAGTATACAAAGGCTTTCATTGTCCTGTCGTAGATTTCTTTATTACATTTTACTTTAAAGTATTGTCAAAAACATAATCAACTTATACATGTTTCTTTTCATTTTGATTAGGTCATCTTCATGCAGGAAATGTTTTATTGGAAGGTAGGAATGCCTACTTGCTAGATATAGAAAACTGGCTCTTAGGTGTCCCATCTTACTACAGAAACTTTGTTGTGCAATTTAAAAAAATCAAGGTAAGTTGAGCAACACCTATTCATATTTCAAAATTTTCACAGTAAAATACTGAATTCTATAGATTTATTATCCATATATGTGACTCGTCCATCTCTGTATGCTTATAATTAATTTTTTCTTATAATTTATATCTATACCTTCATTTACATGGGCAAAATCTGCTTCCCAAAGAGCTTAGATAAACAACTGCTGTCAGTACAATACCATGCTAGTTTTTATAGAATTCAGAAAACTTGTCACTGGTTTGTAGAACTCCAATGCTTGATGTTATATACAGAATGTTCTCACCTGCTGGATTTCTTGCTTTTATGTGGATTGTTTGAAATATTTAGATTCTGTTGTGAATCATTGGTTTTTCTGATGGATTAATTTTATCCACATAATGATAACATCTTGCCAGATCAGCAGTTTTGATGGAGTACTTTAAAGTTGATTGCATTATATTTTCAGAGTTTTTTTTAAAAAAATATTATTGAATAGGTTTTAATATTTCTGGTCTCATACATGCAGTTTTCCTTTAAACAAAAATAATAACCATTATCTTATGCCACCAACTGCTTAACAGTTCAGTATTGTGTACAGAGAGAATTTTGTTAATAAACTAATTATTGATATATGCAGTTAGTTAAATATGGGCAGAATCTTGCTTGATCACCCAAGATCTTGCTATAGATCAAAATAAAATAAAGTATGCTTAAAAGTTTACAAACAATGTTCTAAGATGTTTAAGTCCATCAAGGGTCATAAGCTGTAAAATATATTTAAAAGTCTGGTCATCTAAAAACTCTTGTGAACCCATATTAGAAGAACTGCATTAGTAAATATGAACATAATAAAAAGAATTGATTAAAATCAAACAAAACAAAAGCGAATATTATTCACAAGGTAGTGAAATGCCTTCTCGCAGTTATTAGGTCCATTTAATATAACATACAAAAGTTTTTATTGTTACACTAAATTGTCATTATTGTATTGCATGATTTTTTTTTTATTAGGAACCCATTAAGATGGTTGTTAATTTGCAATTCTGCTATAGTTGCAGACATGATGTCTTACAACCATGCAAAGCATGGCAGAATAATGATTGGTGCATTACAACCATTGCAAGCAGCATAGCAGAATAACCACTATGGTGCATTACAACCATTGCAAAGCATAGCAGAATAACCACTGTGGTGCATTACAACCATTGCAAAGCATAGCAGAATAACCACTGTGGTACATTACAACCATTGCAAGTAGCATAGCAGAATAACCACTGTGGTGCATTACAACCATTGCAAGCAGCATAGAAGAATAACCACTGTGGTACATTACAACCATTGCAAGCAGCATAGCAGAATAACCACTGTGGTACATTACAACCATTGCAAGCAGCATAGCAGAATAACCACTGTGGTGCATTACAACCATTGCAAGCAGCATAGCAGAATAACCACTGTGGTACATTACAACCATTGCAAGCAGCATAGCAGAATAACCACTGTGGTACATTACAACCATTGCAAGCAGCATAGCAGAATAATCACTATGGTGCATTACAACCATTGCAAAGCATAGCAGAATAACCACTGTGGTGCATTACAACCATTGCAAAGCATAGCAGAATAACCACTGTGGTGCATTACAACCATTGCAAAGCATAGCAGAATAACCACTGTGGTACATTACAACCATTGCAAGCAGCATAGCAGAATAACCACTGTGGTGCATTACAACCATTGCAAAGCTCAGCAAAATAACCACTGTGGTGTGTTAAAACTGCAAAAATCATTGGAATCAATTACAGATCAACTGTTCATTTTTTATGCACACTTTAACTTCTGTTTAAGATTTACTTGGTACATCTCTATAAGATGATGTAACTTTTTAATCAAGTAAATGTTTATCAATACAGACATCAGTGTTGTTTTAAAAACAATAAACTGAAAACTTGGCAAGATGAGATAATTTATATGAGCCTCATATTTTTAACAAAACTTTTGTTATATTCAAAATCAATGAATAACATGTAAACAAAGAAAATTGCCAAAATATGCACTCTAAATTTTGTTAGAGGTAGCAACTTGTGAGAAATGAAACCAGTTGATGAAATAGTATGAGATTCTTGAACCAAACAAAAGTCAAGTATCTCAGAGACTAAGACCAGTAAAATCTGTGATGCCATTTCATTAGTACAGACTTTTATATCTTTTGGCCATACACTGGTAAATTGTTAGAAATATATGAATTTATTAGAAATGCTAGCTTTGTTCTTTTTACGAAGGAGGTGATTGACCTAATGGGTAGTAGTTAGGATTCCATGCTGCACAAAGATGACCCATGACCATGACAAAATATTAATGCTTCAGTGGTGTGGGTGTACAGATAATCAAAAACTCTGAATGAGCAATGAGCAAGCTTAAAATGATTGAACTTGTTACTCTTTTGTACAAAGATAAGGATATTTAATGTCCAAATGGCTTTTGTTTTAGTACAACCAGTCTGTGATATGTGTGGTTCCCATTCCTTTGTTCACATTACCATCAACTATCTTCATGGAAATACAATTTCAGAAGGAGCTCTTTGATACAGTTAGCATTTCTTATGTTATAGACTTCCTTAAGGAAGTAAACATTGATCATAAGTTATAGCTTTTATGTTATCACCTTGAAGATTTTTATGTGCTATATATGTACGTTTGCTAGATTTTAATTAACATTCATCTGTTTACGTTGTCATACATTATTTGCACTCCCCGTTGATCGGGAAACTTTATCACTGTTACCATTTATATCGTTTTACCTTTAAATATTTGGTTTCATATTGCTGGTCAATACAAAAACCTTTACCTCTTGTAAATAATGAAACCTTTTGTATGGCGCTAAATAGCCTCAGTGTGCTGGTGTGCCGTAAAATTCAACCAATCAATCAGTTTCTAAAACCATTCTCTCTATCTTTAATTTTTTTACCATATGGCATATATTATCAGGGCTGTGTAGAAAAACAAATGAAAGATATGATTTCTTTGCATAACACAGACCTGTAGTATGGGAGTGTATTATGTTTAATTACTACATAATTGCAAAGTACGGGTATAATCACATCATTAAAACCAGGATGAGCAAATACAGATCATAAAAGTCCTAATGTTTTCATCTTATCTAATTCATTTATATCACCAGATCAATTGTACCTAATTCAGTTCTATAGCTTATCATCAACATTTTCTGTTTTCTTGTCACTTATCAATAAATTCTTCCATGATATTATTGCTCAGTTATTACCATTATTGCAAGATTAATCATCTACAGCCTTTGAGAACAGTTAGAGGCACTAGGTGACATCACATTAGATGATGAATGTTTGATTAAGTAACAAATGTGGATATTAACATTGTATATAGGAGAGTTTTTGAATCTGTTGCACCCAAGCTGTTGTATAATGGTTACAAAACACATGCAGAGAGAGAGAGACAGACAGACAGAGAGACAGAGATAGAGAGAGAAAGCGGTTTTCTCTACTTTAGTCAAAAGGTGAATATTGACCTTAGTTCACTTTACTTAAATAATTAAAAAGTTTCTTAACTGGTTGCTTATTTATACATTTTTGATCAGTTTATTTACTTGAAATATAGTTTGATGCTCCACTCATAAAATGATGATTGCAGAGGACACTGCTATTATAATCACCATCAATAACAATATAATAACAGTTATGTCATTAGTAAGTCATCATACAGTAGTAGTAGTAGTAGTAGCTGTTATAGTAACTCTAACTCTTATAATCCTACTAGTAGTAACTGTTATAGTCTTACTAGTAGTAGCAACTGTTATAGTCCTACTAGTAGTAACTGCTATAGTCCTACTAGTAGGAACTGTTATAGTCCTACTAGTACTAACTGTTATAGTCCTACTAGTAGTAACTGTTATAGTCCTACTAGTAGTAACTGTTATAGTCCAACTAGTAGTAACTGTTATAGTCCTACTAGTAGAAACTGTTATAGTCCTACTAGTACTAACTGTTATAGTCCTACTAGTAGTAACTGTTATAGTCATACTAGTAGTAACTGTTATAGTCCTATTAGTAGTAACTGTTA
This sequence comes from Potamilus streckersoni, assembly GCA_016746295.1. Taxonomy (NCBI): domain Eukaryota; kingdom Metazoa; phylum Mollusca; class Bivalvia; order Unionida; family Unionidae; genus Potamilus; species Potamilus streckersoni. The sequence goes on from JAEAOA010002240.1 coordinate 2,386,736, forward strand.
TAGTCCAACTAGTAGTAACTGTTATAGTCCTACTAGTAGTAACTGTTATAGTCCTACTAGTAGAAACTGCTATAGTCCTACTAGTAGTAACTGTTATAGTCATACTAATAGTAACTGTTTTAGTCATACTAGTAGTAACTGTTATAGTCCTACTAGTACTAACTACTATAGTCCTACTAGTAGTAACTGTTATAGTCCTACTAGTAGTAACTGTTATAGTCATACTAGTAGTAATTGTTTTTGTCATACTAGTAGTAACTGGTATAGTCCTACTAGTACTAACTGCTATAGTCCTATTAGTAGTAACTGTTATAGTCCTATTAGTAGTAACTGTTATAGTCCTACTAGTAGTAACTGTTATAGTCTTACTAGTAGTAGCAACTGTTATATTCCTACTAGTAGTAACTGCTATAGTCCTACTAGTAGGAACTGTTATAGTCCTACTAGTACTAACTGTTATAGTCCTATTAGTAGTAACTGTTATAATCCTACTAGTAGGAACTGTTATAGTCCTACTAGTACTAACTGTTATAGTCCTATTAGTAGTAACTGTTATAGTCCTACTAGTAGTAACTGTTATAGTCATACTAGTAGTAACTGTTTTAGTCATACTAGTAGTAACTGTTATAGTCCTATTAGTACACCACTTTGTCGATAACTCGCGGACATCGGGGTCCAAAACATCGACTGCGATATAAGCGAGGGCGTGAGTTATCGAGGGACCTATAACAAACAACAAAACTAACAAAGGGATCGACATAAAGGCAAAAGGGGGTGGGGTTGGCTTGGCATGTTTCAGTGTTGAATACTCAATTAATAAACGTGCTAAGATTAACAGTGAATAAATATCTCTTCATATCGGTATATATTATTTTTTTTCCTCAGAGTAACATTAATTTCAGGATAACTTGCAGTATATTGATCATCAAAACATTTCACGTGGTTTTTATTCGCTTAGCACATGTACGACTTCACGTTTTGACCGCAGATTTGAATAACCCATGCATGCGTGCCCCAGTTATACCACGTGACCACGCAGTCGCATAAATGTTATTATTTTGGAATTATTATTCTTAAGATAGTTATTGGTAAAACGTAGTAGTATCGCAAATAGAAATATCGGTACATGTACGATGGCTAACTTTCGAAATTCGCAGAGCTATTCGACTAAAAAAATAACGAGCAAAGATTCCTTAGATGCGTTATGAAGATTTCAAGGTGTCTAGGTGATGATTGTTCATAATATACTTCGTGGGATTTCTTGGACATGGTTGTTCGGAAATCAAAGGAATCCATCTGGATTTCTTTAAAAGAGCCCGCAAGGTACCGATCATTTAGCACCCACATTCAATAGTTATCGTCTACAAAGAGGTTTATTACCTGTAGAACAAATGTTTTAACCTTAGAATATAATGCCTCGGGGATAACGGTTGGTCCGGTGGCACAACGCCAAGGAATTTTATTAATCAAAACAGACAGTCTGACGTATTGTTTATTTATATTAAGCAGCGATCTGGTTTCTAATTATAGCCATAGCTGTCACACCTGTTTGAAGTGGTTGGCAAGTGTGGCGATTTTTTTTTTTTTTTTTTTTATAGGTACCCACGTTTACGTTTCAATATCCGGGTTTTTCTATACCGGTTTATCCGATGACAGTCCTAGATACATTACTGATATTATATACTTTAATGATGTTAATACATAAAATGTGAAAACATTTTCGATTGGTGAAGTAAAATTAAATTTGATAACGGTAACGAATACGAGAACGTATGCTCCTATTGGCATGCCTTTGAACTTTCTTTTATTGTACTTACCTGGTTTGATTTGATGCAAAATACCTATTCAAAGTGCTAAAATAACACCGGTCTCTTTTAATTGATTTTTTTATTGTAACAAACACTTCCAAACAAAGCAGGCATGTAATTAGGTTCTCACGGAAGTACTCTCGGGTTTCGATGTGACGGTTGACTGACTCTTTTCATGCTTTCATATAAGAGAATAGGTAGGTTGCCATTATAAAGTGGAGACAAAATTAAAGGATTATAATGTGAATTTCACCTAGCCAGATATTTAATTAGTGTCTATGGATTCTATCTTTACAGGCAATAATCACCATTTTCGATGATAAAAACGAGTTATATATCAAGGTTTAATTTACCAATTTACCATTTCTTATCACATTTTTCACTGTTCAACACATTTTAAAATATATTTTCTTTGAAAAAAATTGGGAGCCGGACACCGCATTATAAGCGGGTTCGCGAGTTATCTGGGCATGAGTTATCGAGGGAGTGGTGTAGTAACTGTTATAGTCCTATTAGTAGTAACTGTTATAGTCCTACTAGTAGTAACTGTTATAGTCATACTAATAGTAACTGTCTTAGTCATACTAGTAGTAACTGTTATATTCCTACTAGTACTAACTGCTATAGTCCTACTAGTAGAAACTGTTAGAGTCTAACTAGTAGCAACTGTTATAGTCCTACTAGTAGTAATTGTTATAGTCCTACTAGTACTAACTTTTATAGTCCTACTAGTAGTAACTGTTATAGTCCTACTAGTTGTAATTTATGGTCCTACTGTAGTAACTGCTATAGTCATACTAGAGGTAAATGTTATAGTCATACTAGTAGTTGTAGGAGTAGTCACAATATTAGTAATAAAAATATTATTGTATTAAGTTGTATTATTATTGTGGAAAGAGATCATTTTCTCACCAGGAATAGCTGTCTTCACAAAAATGGACAAATTATGGGTAGCTAAATATTTTTATTGGCAGACAGAGAAATTACTATATTATGCAGTTTGCAGGTGAGATCAATTGTTCTTCACTATGTTTTTTCTGTTAGACAACAGAGCTGTTTGATATGTATTGTTTTTCTTTATGTTTTTCACTTTTAGCCAACAGAGCTGTTTGAAGTGTATTGTTTTTCTGTATGTTTTTCTTTCTCTTTTAGACGACAGAGCTGTTTGATGTGTATTGTTTTGGGCAACTGTTGTATGAGATGACATTTGGACAAGAGTTAGAGGCAGAATCTTGTGATAATTTCCCTCCCTCCTGCCCAGCAGAACTTAGTAAGTGTCTACAGGCTTGGAAGTTATAATTTCTTTTAAATGTTTCTTGTGATGGCATGAAGTTTTTTTTTCATTTTATAAAGATATGTTAGATAACATCTGTATGTTAGTAAGCTGCGTTATAAAAAATACATTTTTACAAAAGAATTGCCTGTTATTGTTGCCTTGCTTTCCAATCCCAAGATTTAATTACTCTTGTTGACATTAGAAAATTCAATTCTCCATGTGGATGTATGATTCCACAAAGTCTAAGATAGAAAGAAAAAGACCCAGTCTGTTTCCCATGTCATAGGCTCATATGCATTAGCTGTCCTATATTCTTGGATGCCATTTTAATTTAAATGTGTTCTTATTCATTCCTGAAAAATCCTGTGAGTGTGTGTGTGTGTGTTTTTTTTAATAGATATATAATGGTACAGTAAATGATATGATTTTAGATGCTATTATCGCACCATTAGCATCAGTATTGTGTGTTCGGAATTCTCACACCATTTATTATAATGACAGTTTTGTTTCTAATATTTTGCACCATTCATTAACGCCAATTTATGTCACAGTGTGGGGAACTGTGGTCAAAAGAAAGCCCTGATGCCCCCCCATGCACTTATTGTGTATGCCTGGATGGTGAATGGATATCTGTGTTGTTGTTTGTGATCTGACAAGGTGATGAACTTTGCTGAGAGAAGGTACACATATAAAGGGAGGAAGAAAGACCCATATTCTTCCTCATCTTCTTGATCCCAAGAGGGTATGGGATTCTTTTCTGATGCCCTCTATCTTAGAAGTGTCTGGGATCTGTCTCTTCCATGGAGAAGAGCACGTCTTGATGTTAGGTGGGTATGGGAAGTTTCTCTTTGGAGAAATATTATAAGGCTCTTGGCTCCCAGATGGTTGTTTGAAGCAGGTGATGCTAGTTAGGGTTAGATCCAGGGTCTCTTCCAAGGCAAAAACTAAACCAAGAGAATGAGTGCACCCCTCAGTCAGGACATGAGCAGCCCTCTCTTCCCATAGCTCATTGAAGGCAATGAGCAGATCACACCACTCTAATAGCAGAAACCAGCAGTCGTGTTCAGTAAGACCAACATCACCAGTCCCTTGCATCAATTCTATGCTTGTTGAAGCCAGCCAGAAAGCCCTCTCATTCTGACTGCCTCTCTAAACCTTCTAAATGTTTTCATCTTTGACAGCCAAAATAGCTCTCCCATTGAAGCCTCCCTCTCACCCATCTTTAGCTAGATGAAGCAGTTCGAAGGGTCCAGGAAGAATGATATTGACTCCTTTCCTGCCTAAGGAAGAAGGAGAGGCCTTAGGGACTCACTTTCTCTCATGTCATTCATCCCTCTTACATGCAACCCAATATGTGCTTATTTAATCCTCTTTTCAGAATTTTTGTCTGATGTCATGGGAGATATGTGTGTCCTATCTGTTCTAATTGAGGGCTAATGGCTTTATTTCCAGGAGTACCCTCTTTCAAGAAACCAATTTTTTACTAGACAAAATTAGTTCATATAAGGGAAGAAGTGTAGACCGTTGTGGAAGTGTGCAGTTGAAATTATAGCCAGAATCCAGACCTCTACTCTCAAATTTTCCTGGTATCCAAAAGGGCAGAAAGATTTAGTTTATCATAAATCTCTTTCCTATGAACAAGTTTGTTTTAAGAGGAACCTTTGAAGATGGAGTTTGCTGCTTTAGTCTTTGAATGCTGTAAAGCCCATCAAATGGGAAGTCTCCATTGATCCTTCGGATGCATATTTTCACATTTTAAGTTTTTCTCCCAACAGGAAATACATCTGATTTTGTATGGACAGTTAGGGATTCCAATTTCAAGCCACAGCTGTCATCATGAAAATTTTATTGCTATTCCTCATAAAGGGAAGGTCATATCAACATGTGGTTTTAACTAAAAGACTTGTTATGATATCTGGTTGGTCCTAAATGAAAATGTTGCTAATATTCAATTGTCCACAGTGACAGGCATCATTAAAATTTTGTTATCACAACTGTACAGAAAAAAGTTATCTTTTCACAGAATACTTCATATAATGTCCAGTTGTACCTGAACTGATCTGCTGTACATTGTGACCACGACAGCAGCCATCTTGAAAATTGCCACTCCATCAAAATGGAAATTTATCTTGAAAATATTGTTCTCTCTGTACATTTCAAATGCATGGTTTAACAGATAGGCTTCTTATGATACCTAGTTGGTTCTAAATGAAAATGGTACAGTCATACATCCATTATGGATGCCATGATGACTGACTAAAAAAAATTTGTTGTCACTACTGTTTCTGAATAAATATTCATTATGACATGGGCATTTTACTCACAGATATATAATATCTACTATGTCCTAAATGAAAATGGTGCCAAGCTGACATCAAATATGTGTATCACAGCAGCTAATTTGAAAAACTTATTATTGTTGAATAATACCAGAGATTGTTTCATTATTATTCATGGATTTTGTACCTAGGTTGCTTGAGACAGATTAGATCAACAATAGTCACTTTGTGGAAGCAATTCACTTATTCACTGATTAAATACCAGCAAAGAGATATAATTGTTCACAAACCAAGAGAACTGATGCCAGCAAAGTTAGATGAATTTACATTAGCATGTACAGAGTATGATTGTATGTTACTTTTTATACAATTTTACTAATTTCTCTTTCTTTTTTACTGTTTGTTGTGAAATATTTGAGATTTGTACAAGAATAAAAATGGCAGAATTGAAGGTTTCAAATGATCTTCTAAGTTCTCCTTGAGAGATAGGTTCAACCAGTGGATCATTAAAATTTTTGTATAGATCAGTAAAATTAATTCTAATTAATTGAGCTCTAATATATTTACAGAAGATGAAGATAATGATTTTACTCAATCATACATCAGCTTTCTTTTTTAACTAATCTACCAGGTAACTGCACTTGCAATGATGTTTGTTTAAAATGAATCATTTTGAGCAAAACCAATTTAGTGGCATGGAGACTAACTACTTTGACTTTAGGGTCAAGGTCACAGTAATAAAATTTTTGTTGAGTTTTTAGTTAAGATATTTCATTGGTTATTAGTTAGCTCACATTACAACAATCATGTAATCACCTTATCATATAACACTTTCTGAGTATGAGTAGACACTTGTATGTGCAGTTGACAATGGCCACAGAAATATTCTTACCTCTGATATTTGGTCCTTACATCATGATAACTTTACAAAATAAAGAGATCCCAACCCTTTAATGCTATATACATCTGGCATGAGAAGACAAATTCAGATATGCATCTAACATTGGCCCTTGGGTCTATTCTTACCTTCTTTGAGTTAGCCATAATGGCATAAATTCTGGGTTACACTCACTGAGGTGCATATATTTTCCCATTCACCTACAACAAATATTCACATAATTTTTGTACAGATTGCTATGTTGAATGTTAAATGTGCCTCAAACAACAATTTGTGCTTGGGTTTATGAAAAAGCTGAAAGTAGTTCCTTTGGGTTGGTGGTTCTTACTGGGTTTTTCCTTTGGGTTGGTGGTTCTTACTGGGGTTTTCCTGTGGTTTGGTGGTTCTTACTGGGGTTTTCCTGGACTCTTCCTCCACCAATTATACTGTCAAAAATGTATAGCATATCATGTGCTGAGAAATGATGTTAAACCCAAAACAGCAACAAGCCATGCTATCAGCATGGTTTATAAAGCTGTACCCCTTTTATGAGAAAATGAAAAGTTTATTCCCAAGAAAGATAGGATTTCTTTAGAAATTGTTCACAGATTGGTGTTAATAAAATGTGAATGGTTGGTGTATGTGCACAGGTGAGCAGTGCATCTTCTAACAGCACTTGTTTATAATTTCTGTTTGCATGGTTTTGGAAAAAAGGAATTTTTTGCCCATTACTTGATTAAGGTTGTGACCTACTTTTTTTTTCCCAGAAGTATGATTGATTATTAGGTGTTTAAATTTATAGTTCTGTTACAAGAACAAAATCCACAAGTACCTTGTAACAAATTCTCTATTGCCAGCATAATATAAAATTTACATAAAATATTGCTTCTCACCTGCCAATACTTAAAAGTTTTGTTTTTAAAGATAATGCAATACTTAATCTGGCTTCAAAATTTTAAAAAATTCTCAAATGCAAACTCGAATTCAGCTTGAGATCCTGACTTCCGATTGAAATCAGTAATAGGTAATTTAGATAATTTTACTATAGCCAGTTTGATGTAAGAATTGTTAGCTGACTTTATACTCAGTTTTTGTTGTCTTGCCAGCAGTTGCATGGTGAGACAGGTATTGCCTTGTGTCAGCATTGGTAACAGTGAAGTCACTATATGTTTTGTGAGTTTGATACAGTATGGCTATATTAAAGCAGTATGTACTTGTGAGATTGTTCTGCAGAACCCTTGTTATAGTCCCCAGGCCTGGTCCGATTGTGAGATTATTCAACAGAACCCTTGTTATAGTCCAAAACCTGGTCAGATTGTAAGATTGTTCTACAGAACTCTTCTTATAGTCCCAGACCTAGTCCGATTGTGAGATTGTTCTACAGAACTCATGTTATATTCCCAGACCTGGTCTGATTGTGAGATTGTTCTACAGAACTCTTGTTATAGTCCTAGTCCTAGTCCGATTGTGAGATTGTTCTACAGAACTCTTGTTATAGTCCCAGACCCAGTCCGATTGTGAGATTGTTCTACAGAACTCTTGTTATAGTCCCAGACCTGGTCCGATTGTGAGATTGTTCTGTAGAACTCTTATTATAGTCCCAGACCTGGTCCGATTGTGAGATTGTTCTACAGAACTCTTATTATAGTCCCAGACCTGGTCCAATTGTGAGATTGTTCTACAGAACCCTTGTTATAGTTACAGGCCTGGTCCGATTGTGAGATTGTTCTACAGAACTCTTATTATAGTCCCAGACCGGGTCCAATTGTGAGATTATTCTACAGAACTCTTATTATAGTCCCAGGCCTGGTCCGATTGTGAGATTTATCTACAGAACCTATGATATAGTTACAGGCCTGGTCTGATGCTTCAGACACAGAAGATACCAGATAAGTCATTCTTTCTCTTACTGTTGCATGCAATACCAAGTAATGTAAATATCAAGACATTATTTCTCCAGGGTGTATGCAATGTAAATATCAAGGATTTATTTTTGCAAAGTGTATTTAACAATAAAATGTTTGTAACTTAAGTCAAATGCCTTATGTATGTCATAAGTGACAAGTGCAGAAGAAGTCAGTATTTTGTTGAGGTTTTCAAAATTTCTGACTTACTCCAGTGTTATTATTATCTCTGTATATGCATTTGCTTTCATACATCATACCCTTGTTTGAAAAAAGTTCATCTGTCTGTCTAATCCTGCTATCCATCCATGCTCTTTAACAATTTAGCTCTTGCATGTTATTAACCATGTACAAGTTTATGGTTTGTTTCACAACACTGTCTTGTGTACAGATATCATTGCATTCAAGCTTTTCTTCTATCAATGCACATTAAATGCTTTAATAAATGAATGTTCATTAATTTCAGGGTCAGTCCTTGAGTCGATTCTTACAACGGAGGCATGTAAAAATGGACTTCCAAGTGTACAGAACCTACTCTTGCATCCGTAAGTAATTATCCTGATAGTTACAGTTAGTTATGTTTTAAACATGCCAGGTCTTGTCCATTTATACTTGATAGTATTAAAATTGAGTCCTGAACATTATTGGGTCTCCATTAATTTACAAATTACAGTAAAATACATGATCTCACTTTAGTGTGTCAAAGAGCTGTTTAGCTGATTTAAATTGGTAGCATAATTCTTTAGGTCCTAGTTTCAGCATAATTCTCAAATTGTCTCAGATTGAGACTTTACATTATCTTGCTTATGATACTTTAGACAATATTAATACATGTGTGAGAAGTACAGATGATTGAAAGGATATATAGTCACTTTCAGTTTTAAAATTTGCACATGTTGACCTTTTTATTCCTGGCAAAAAGGTGAGAAATTCTTCAATTTTTAGGAAGTCCTCATAATTTCTCCAGAGATGATGCAAGACTCCATATTAAGAAAATTCCCAAACTTTAGTAGGCATATTTTTTATGTAAAAGTTAGTTGATATTAGCTTTTGTGCAAGTTATGTAACTATTGCAACTTTTAAGTGTCTTTTACACATTTTTGGACAAAACCTAGGCAAATGTATCTTTATATGCTAACTTGGCATATTTCTTTCTTGAGATGGTCAGAATAGATTTGCACTCCATTTATTGATTGTTTAAAGTTTTATCATTATTTGTAATTTTTGGGACTTGAGCTATTATGGCTTTGTGTGTGTGTGAGTTTGTGTGTTTTGAATATATGTTTCAAAGACACAAATATAGATTTAGAATGTTATACATCATTTTTATTTTACAGATTATTTCTTAAGAAGGGGCTGATTTTTAAAGTTATAAAATGGAAAATGTCATTTTTTTCTCTCTGGGAGAAATATACTTACTGGTGTTTTCTAAGATTATTACTAAATCTACTATTTTATTTTAGTGTAGAATTCATGGTAGCCAAGTGATTATTTTGGAGATATTTGATTTCTGTTAATAGTTTTTAAACTAGTATTGTAGTTGTTTATGAGGATAGTTGTAAGGTATGTTGGATCTATTACAAAACTAAGAGTATTTGGTGTACAGTATTCATGTGTCCATCAAAAGGCAGAACATCTAAAGTAATGTCATCAGCTGTCTGTCTATGCATTCATCCATTTTTTGTACCTATTTTTGATTCTATACACAGGGTTTCTGCAGGTATGGAATCCTGGAAAAGTTTTGGAATTTTAAAAATAAATTTCAAGGGCCTTGAAAAGTTATGGAATTTATCAAAACCTTGCAAAGTTTTGGAAAAGTCATGGAATTTGTGACATTGGAGTTAAAGAAATTGATTACTTCAAATTTCATAAAACACCGAGAACCAAATAAATAAAATGATAAAATTACAATCAATAAATGGTTTCAATTCATATAATGAGTAAGTTCCCCTAATGAAAGTATCACATGATTTCTGGTGTAGTTAACTAATTAAAAGAAAGCAACTGGAATGTAACGTGTTTTGCTAATATTTTAAATAGGAACACACACAAAGACTACATAGAATTGTTTTGTTTTTTCTTTTGAATACAAATTACATTGATCATTGGATTATGACATGAATTACTACATAAAGTCAAAGTGTGCTAGCCCAGGTAAATTTAAAATGTACATATTAAAAGTATTTGTTAACTTTGTTAACTTATTTGTTAGTTTATATTGAAAGATGTCATTCTTTATATTCATTTACTTAACAATGCAAGAGAGTGCAGTCCTTGAGTTTAATGAAATGGCCCTGGAAAAGTTTTGGAAAAGTCATGGAATTTGTTTTTGTTAAGTCTGCAGGAAACTTTAGTTTCCCTAAATCCACGTTACTAAACTGTGTAGATGGCATTTGGACTTTAAAAAAGCCAATTGATTTAAGGTCTAAAGGTCTAAATCCAAAGGGATCATAGCTGAAAAAGAAAAATGGTTTTGAGGAATTAAAATCTGGACCAGACTTTGTCAATGGACTTTGATTAAGTAAGTAGCCTATAGATTTTTGGGACAAATGGCCATCAGCAATGTGACTGAAAGAACTAAAGATGGTTACACTTTCAGATACATTACCAGATCACTTTAACATGTTAATGTTAGGAATTAGTTCTGCTACCTCCAGAAGCCTGCCCTCCCATTGACTTGAAAAAGTCTTCCTGTCTGTACTTTGTATAGACAAAGTGAAGTAACTCTTAGAGTATTACCTCCCCTTTACCACTGGTGACACTCCATATACCAAATAAATCCAGTTTTATTTTTGCTGTAACCTGTCAACAGGTCTCCATACTTCCATTGATTTCTAATTTTATTGTTAGCCATCCAAAAGACTATCTTTGTGATTAGTATGTAAAACAATCATTCTGTGTTTACTCCATTTTTGTGTATTTCTGTGCATTTTTGAGATATTTTTGGAATTTGTAAATGGTTCATATGAGAACATGTATTTTCAATATTCACCTCTGTGTCATAATGGAGTAAACTTTTTTTGTTCATTGGTTTACCTATATGAATATAATATCTTTTTGAATTTAGTAAATTTATAATAATTTTATTATTATATAATTTGTTACCATTTAATTCTATTGTTAATTAATCAGTAACGATTTTCACTTTTGACTTGCTCTAACTCTGAGACATCTCCAGAAATGTGCATTCATAATTTGATTATAGTCTTTGTCTCATGTTTTAATTTGACTTGGTCTATTTTATTCTTTACATTTGGAGATAGTTTATGACAATATGGCTTTTAAATGCAAATTAGTGCTTGAAATTTAAGGATGAAGAAGACAATCATGATTCCTGCCATGCTTCCATGAAATGCTCATAGACCTTCAAGGTGTGCTCTCTTTTTGAAACAAGATGTGTTATCCAATGTTCTTTAGATCAGTTCAAGACAAATAGTAAAAGACCAAATCAAAAATCAAGACATTTTAAGTTTACACCCAACCCCTGACTCAATATCTTGTTAAACTGGGGTTACAGGAATGTATCCCCATCCACTCATTAAATTACCTTGTACAGAGCAGCTGGACACCAACAGAGATCTCGAATCAAGGACATCAGTGTGATTCAAGAAGCTTTTTCATAGAAAATGTTTACAAGTGAGTATGACGAATTTGCATTGTTTAAATCTAGGCATCCATCTGGGTAGAAGTCCATTTCCCTTCCCAGGAATGTTATAGGTGACAAAAGCCAGCATATGTGAGTGTTTTAAAATTCCAGCATCTGACCATTTTCCTTACAGTGATTTTTTTGCTGTTCTAGCTGTCAATCCACCAATCTTAAATTGTAGAGAGGATCTCTAGCTATATGGGCCTCCATTATGAAGTATATGAGTGGAAATGTCATTTTTTGTGACTGAAGTTGTGTGAACAATGTCACACTACTATCAGCCTGCATTCCCTGCTGACTATTTTGTTTGTCTTTGAAAGAAAGAAGCCAGCACTGTTAACAATTAAGATATATCAATCCATGATTTCTAACATATTCAGTCATCATGGGCAGTTTGACATTGGTCACAACAGAGATCTTTCAGACTTGCTGTCTAACTTAGGTCCAGCCTGACCTTGCTCGCTGATCCTGTTCCCAATGTGGAATGCATTTTGACATGGCTTAACTCTTCAAAGTTTGAACCTTTGTACACTGTCTTGGTAGTGCAACTCTCATACAAGACGTGCTTCCTGATAGCCTTGGCTTTGACATTGAAGGTAAGCAAGCTCCATGTTTCATTTATGGACCAAAACTATCTAGTTTTGTTCTGATTGTTTCATCTTTTTGTGACACAGCATGCTTAATTACAAAGTACAGGTTTCCAGCTACTGGCAACAAGATACTATTTGTATGACCCCTATTGCGATTGATGAATCCTTCAAGAGAGGGAGGGTTACTGGACCCAAGTGGCCGAGTGGTCTAAAGCGCTGTCTATTATGGATGACTGCCATCTCACCTCTTTCTGCGTGAATTTGAGTCTTAAGATTCGGCGAATGTAGATATGTGAGAAAGCTTGCCAGTAGCTTCTCATGGGTCAGTGGTTCTTTCCGCAGATTTCCTAGTTTCATTCTCCACCATTAATACTGGCCGCCATGTATAGCCTATCGTGTGCTGAAAAAGGCATTAAGCCCCAGAACAACAACAACAACAGGACCCAGTATATACTATCCATAACTGTTTGAAGTGCTCAGTCTACCTGGTCCAGGTACCAGAGGCTTTTCCTCCTACTCAAGCCAGGAAATTAACAACAAGGTTTATTTTCCTGGCTAAAAGGAGTCATCCAGTCAGTATGCTGTTATCTCACAGGAACAGGTATATCTGATGAAGATTTTGGCTCAAGAAATACTTGTGCAAGCCTTGCCTTTCAGTGCATTGTCTCAAGTAAAGACATAATGGAATCAGTTGGTTGGCATGCTTAGTCCACATTTTCCACTTCCTGTTTGTTTGACATGTTTTCACAAAACAGTTGAATCTAATACCTTGCTTCCAAGACAGTCGTCAGACCATGCTACTCCTGACACAAACACATTCTCAGGTGGGATCAGTGAAATTTTGCAGGATTCACCCAAGAAAACATTTTTGTATTATTTTTCCAGTGTGGGACCCTGTTGTGTATTTCTCTGCACATGTATATTCATTTATATTTGGTTATGGCAACTATTGTTAGGAGATTTTCCCCTTTGAAAGTAGAGGTTGGATGCTCAGCATTTCGTCTTTCTCAGATCTATTCCCCTAATGATAATGTGATTGGGGTGATGTTGATGGATTAAAGAAAATTTTGTAGTAAATTATGTTTCTCTGAAATTATTTGCTCAATCACATAATTATAAATCCTTCCCACCCCTCACTGCAATGCTAGCATAGTAGACAGTGGTCAAGTTACTTTTGAATATGGAATACCGCTTAGTGAGAACAGGGGAGGTAACCTTTAAGATTTGCTTCCCTTTGTATATACACCTGGTTGATAAGGACATTTTTACAAGTCTGGAGGAAGGCTGGATTCCAATTGCAGTAGAAGCAGTTAATAATATTAAAAATGTTAATGTAATTGAATAAGTATTTTTGGAGAGATATATTTTACAATATAAAATTTCCCATCTGTGCAGTGACTTGAGTAGTTCATCACAAACCTATGCTAACTTTAGATACATTTGAGGCATAACAATATTGGGTTCAAATGGTCAAAGGTTAAGGTCTTTATGACTCTCAGAAAAAATGGGATTTTGCTAATAATTATTTTTATAGAGAAGTTTCTTGACCAAATTTTATGGATGACGTATGCTTAGAATAAGATTACCATTTAGATTTTGGGGACAAAAGGTCAATTCATGGTAAGTGTAATAAGAAATTGATTTTTCTGTACAAAATTTTTTGTTCATGGCAGCATAATTAGACCAAAGTTGAAGGCCAGTGAGAGCAGTTGGTCAATAATCTACAGACTCTTCCTTGCCTACTGGTGCCTACAGAGAGGACTATTAAATGGGCACATGTGTAAAGTAGCTGGGACCCTTGATTGATCTGATTTTTACATTGGTTTGTGTTTATTTTATTGGTACAGTTTGCAGACTAAAGTGTGCTGTACACTGGGTCTGACCAGGTCCTTCAAGTGATGTCAAGTATTTGAATAAATGAAGTTTTACTGCATTTGATACCTCTCTGTGTATATATGTGTGTGTGTGTTTATATATATATATATATATATATATATATATATATATATATATATATATATATATATCTTATAATATTATTATTATCATACAGGTTATTTTCTGATGTAGCTCTGTCCCCTACTGATAAGCCACAGGTAAAGATTCCCAGTAAGCTTAAAGAGGCTCTGAGAGCAGCTAAAGAAGAATTTGAAAAACAGCTGAGAGAGGAACAGAAATTGGTAGTTAAATTTCCCATTGTTACATAAATAGTTGCCTTCTTCTTGCCTTCCACTCCTTGTTTTTTTTTCATATCTCCCTTCCTGTCTTTTTATCTTATTATTATTTTTTCATATATGCATACAGTCAAAAAGAAACATTACAAATAACTTTTAGTAGATATGATATATCATTATTGGACATTAATGCACAATGTTTTATTTGGATTTATTTATATTATGTTGTATATTATTTGTTTACCTCTTTTGCTCTAAAGATAATGTCACCATTATTGCCACAAGAAAACTTTTTGTACTCAAATACATGAATATGGCTTTGATAAAAATGGTCCTGTTTTCTAATCTCACTGAACCATGACTTTTGCCAGGCACAGTAAGATGCTGGTCACATTAAGGTCTAATAATGTAAAAATGTTTATTCTTGTAATCACAGTATTAAGCTTCGCCAAAATGTGGAATAATGATTGGATCACCATTGTGAAGAAGTGATGTAAGAAGTCATTAGAATGAGATGACATCAAGTAAAGTGTAAACAGTTTCATCAGCTTTTTGAAACATGGCATCAGTTTGAAAGTGATGTAGAATTATAGTAGAACTTGTTCTTGAATCCTGGAAGAAAGATAAAATTTAATATAGCATGCTCTATTTTTTGAGTTTTACTTCTACAAATTTGGGTCAAAGCACCTTTTGGCCACAGCAATCTCAGATTACCTTCTGTCATTAGCAGCAATCAGTAAAGCAGATTATCAGGCAATCATATGGTGATCTCAGAGTCATGCAAGATTTCTGCAAGATTGAATGGGACTCCTTTTTATTTTAATAATTATATTAAAATTGGTCCTTCAGATTTGTGGTCTTAGGTAAAAACAGAAGTCATAAAATGTAGTAATTTAAGAATTAATGTGAATCCACAACATACCTGAAATGTATTATTGTTGTTAACTTCATCAGGGGTACAATATGTAGATCTCTTGTGTATATCACACACATATGTATATAATATATTTGCATACTACAAGAACTCTACAAGACGGAAGGATGTAGTTATATTGGATTCATGCCAGTATGGTCCTTTATGTTTTATTGGATTTGAATACATACACATTCTACATTTAAATGAAATATAAATAATAACCTAGCATGAGTACTGGTAACAAAATCAAAATTTCAGAAGTAGATTTTATAAATGAACCTGAACCATGGTTATGGTGTATATTTATAGTCACGGATTGTCTTAAATTTTAGTATAGCAAGCAGTTGGTGTTCTTTTTCTTCATTTCAAATCACCCATCCAGTTTTAGAAGTTGAAAATTTAGTTTTTTGAAACTTTTGTCTGGATTTTAGAAAAGCATTATTTAGTTTGCTTTTACAGAAAAATGGTGATATTGTCAAACCAGCGACAACAACCACCTGCATGTAAACCATCCATCTATAATAATAGATTGATTAGATCCCATTTATATATCAATCAAATACAAATTGATCTGCTTATTAAAATCACCTGTTAATGATGATTTCACTTTTCTGGCTTCTATTTTGTATACACAGAATTGACTGTAAAGTTTTTATGAACTATTGTCCCTGATAATTAGCATAATTAACTAATTTAAAATACAGAAAAAGAAAGACTTAACTGACTTTATAAATGGACTTCTCTATAGTTCGGTAACATACAGTAAAAACTCTGTTTAGTAGACGCCAAAGGGACTGAGTCACTCTGTCTGGTATGAACAGAGTCACTCTGTCTGGTATGAACAGGTACACTCATTCAAGACTTACACAGTAAGACTAAAACTACAAGAATAAAACTATGAAAATCTGGTCATTTTAGAAAGATGTTTGTCAAAGTTGTGGTATGCTAGGACAGGTCCTGTTGAATAAGCAATGGAGAGCAATCTTACTTACATGCCATCTGTTTTCAGCTGTACAAGAAGAAGAAAATCTCGAGGGTAAAAGAATATCACATGTCTGCAGATGAGAAAAACAAGAGGAGAAAATCCAAAAAGGTTTAAAGTTTTTACAGTTTTAATAACATTAATACATTACATGCAGTTATTGGATTTCTGTGCATTTTCCTCATGCTAGTGTTATGCATATTTAATTTAATAGTTTGTTTGTTAGCTTTACAAAGTTTTTTTTTTATTTTATTACATGATATTGAAATGTAACATTATATGCTGGAATTGACCTTGTCCAAAACTGAGTTCATTTCAGTTGGACCTACTTGATTTTTTAAAAATATTTTATTTCATTTTATGTCGACAACTAATGCATAGCTTAATTATTCTCTATGGTTTTGGGCTTAATATTGTTGTTGTTGTTGTGGGGCTTAACGCCATTTTTCAGCACATGATAGGCTATACATGGCAGTTTTAAATAAACCTTCCTCTCAGTTGCTAGTGTTGCTGGCGATTTAATTTGCACACATTTTCCAGACAATAAAATCACAAAGCATTATTTTTTGCTAGAATGAAAACAGTTCAATAAGAAAATAACACAGAATTGAGGTCATCAATGAAAATTTGTATACTGGAATCAATAATGATTGAGAAAAAAACAAGGTGTGGAAAAGGCTCCTATATACAGCCTGTCTAAGTGTGTTGCACTCTTGCACCTTCTGAATGGGCATCCGACTGGAACAGGGTGCCGGTCCAGAAGGTGCAGATGTGCAACACATGCATTTTTGACATTAAATAATTATGTAAGTCACTTTCATACTTTATTGATGGTTGTATATGTTGTAAATTCATATAGTTTAATATGCATTAAAAGTTTAAAATTCAGTATTTGTTTCTGATAATCAGTATTTTTGTCATAAGCAGTCAGCTTTCCTCTGCAGTCATTTCAATCATTTTCTTGTGATATATTTGCTTCTCACTGGTCCTTGCATAAATTTTGTTCATATGTGTCCTTTTTATTTTAATTAGAAAATTTTGAGTACAACATAATGAAGCAGTGCTTTGTTTTTATCCTTCTCTTTGTAACCAGTGTTATAGTAAATACTCAGTCCTTGCTTTGCTTCCTTGTTAATTTTGTGTATTTCCTTGCAGTATTCAGTATGCCTAAAGTTAGGGGTATTCATAGAAAGGCTGTATAGGACACCCCCGCTGGTTTAGCTTGTACTGCATGTAAGCTCACAGACTTGTCATTTCTTTTGCATTAGGCCTGTTGAGGTATGGGATTTAGTGGCAACTCACCTTGCCTATAGGGTTGAGAAGAAGAACCTGCTTCTTCCTCTTTATCACTGGGAGATTTCCTTTCCCCATTCCTTGAGGGGTCTTAGACACTTTACCATTTCTTGAAGTGGCTCTTTCCCAGATAATAGCTTTTGTTTCTAGAGGCTTCAGCAAGTTGATGGATGTAATCACAGCTTATTAGAGGTCTTTTGGGATCCCCATCCACAACTTGATACTCTGTGTTCTCTTATGTGTTTAGGAGGATCTGTCTTGCTGTTGTAAGACAATGACTTGTTTAGGTCTAATCCCCATTCAGAAAAGTGAGATCTGATTCCTTCTCAGAATTTCATTTCTATATGGGGGGTTCATTTTCTCACCAGTCAAGGAACAATCATTGTTCCTTCCAACAGAATTTCACAAGTACTTTGTCTCATAACAAGTCAGGATAGAAATCAAAGTATCTTCATCCCCCAAGTCTCCCAATAGTCATTGATGTAGGTTTATCACCTCTTGTTTAAACAGCCCAATTGACATAAGTCTCCTTGCATGTCTAAACATGGCTTTCAGGCTTGCAAATTTGAGTGCATGAGATATTTGTCAAATCTTAATGATTTGTATCACCATTCTTTCAATCAGTACTTTGGGTGCTGAGCTGACTGGTCACAACTATTAGCTGGTATTTGGTATTTCAAGGAACCATGAAGCATACTACTATACAGTGGAAATGTGGACAACAGCATCAGCCATTTGAGTGAGTCAGTCCTACAGTTGGCTGGCTTTCTTCTTTGGCTTTTTGAGAAGAAAGAGTTATCTTTGTTTCACGATATCCAATACTTGTACATTATGGTGGAGATGTTGATCATGACCTGCAAGCCAAATTTGACTTTAATAAGCCAGCATCTCTCGCCCAGTGTCCTAAATAGAATCGTTCATCTCATATTACTTGTAGCCAGTACCTCACTGAAGCTGCTGTCACACAAGACATCTTTCTGATAGTTTTTTCTTAAGCACATGGAGTGTGCAAGTTGCATGGCTTTTCAGTAAATCCAAAGCTATCTCCATAGTCATTGATGCAATCAGATATTGTAGCTAAAAATAGGTGGCCCTCAGGATGTAATTAAAGAGTGGTCATTTGCTTTCTCTCTGTCTTGCTTTCATTAATATACCAGAAGAGGTGGCAATGCAAGACCCTGTTTTACTTGAAGTGCATGAACAATATATTTGGGACTTTTTTCTTCAAGTAAATTCCTATAAAAGTAGATATAAAATGATAAGTCCACAAAACCCATGCGTCATGGCTGGAGTGGGTAATGTGTCCAGTGTTCTCTAAAGTCACAAAGATTATATATGCCTCATGAAGCTTTTAGCTCATGAAATCTGAGCAGTCTCAATATATTTAGAACATAACATATCTAAGACATTCAGTGCTGTTTTGCTGGTATGTACAGTCATTCTTCTCAAGTTTTTATCTCTAAGCTGGTTTTGCAGAGACAAGAATAGAACCTGGAGGATCCAGTTGCTGTGGCACAACCTTTTCATTTGCATGGGTTTAGTGTAATTATTAGATTTGCCCAGAATTTATATCAGTAAGAATAATTCTTAATTTTCTTCTTATTCATGTATAATTGTCTCTGGTTATGTGCTGAATAATTGTTCTGCTCTTATGTTAAAAACTGGATTATCCTTTATATTGGGAATTCAGCCATTTTTTACTCAAAGGGAATCATGGTAATGAGACGTTCAGCATTTTCCTATTCCTGATACATTTTCTTCTAACATTAATGTACTTGTGTAGTGTAGAAAGGAGAAAGCAAAATTTGTAGAGAATTGTTTCACTGAAAACACTTACCACACCACATTACTTTAACATCATTCCCAGCCTCCCTAAGGTGTCACTGAATTTGAAACGGATTAAACAACTGTAATCACCCCGAGATGGTAAAGGGAGGTAATTAGATAAGCTAGGAAGTTTCTTCCCTTTATATAGATAGGGAAAGACAACAATTTCTACTTTATCTTTGTGCATTTTCTGGATTTTATAGGTAGTGGTTCTTCTCTCCTAATGTTTATGTTAATCTAATTGAGTAAGTCTTATCAGAGAAACTTAATTTCCTATAAAAGTTCTTTCATCAGGGCTAACAGTACAGCTATTCTCCCAGCCCCTCTTTGCTATATGCATGTTCAAGTTGGCAGTAATGGTGCATGAAGTAAACCGCCTGTGATATTGTATGTGGCTGCCATTGATGATTATTAACTGTAGTTTTGAGGACCAAAGATTTTATGTTCCAGGAAAGGAAGAAACATTTACTTTTGATACTATTTTTGTAATTAAGTCATTTTTTACTTTCTATGTTGAAAACCAAAGTCTTGTGAGTAACATTGTTCATTCTCATGAAATAAAAGGTTGGTCTGTTTGAACACTTTGTCTAAGTTTTATGCAAGTTTAAAACATTTTTATCACATCTATTACAGTGCATACTAAAATACTCAAATTATTTAGTTTCACATCTAATGCACTTTTTCTATTGTTTTTGTTATTTTGTTCCACAAAAATACCACTCATTGAAATAAATATTTCAAAAGCTTATTGAAACGTTTGGTTTAAAGAGAAATATCAGACTCTCAATTCATTGTAATAGTTAACCATGCAGGCATATTTGAATCAAAAGGTGGGGTGATGGGTAAATGTCATGTATTAATACTTATTTTTATTTTAAAGTGTGAAATCAGTACAAACCAGTAGATACTACATGAGTTAGTATGAACAATCACTGAGTGCTGCCTTACATACTGGTTGTCTGGGGCCCTTCCAGTAAAGTCAACTTGGGAAGACAATTTTCCAAGATTGATTTTAGGATGTTTGAAATAAATTCATAAATTTAAAACAAAATGCATTTGATCTATTTTCAGAAGGCACTAGAAAATAGTGAACAGGACTCCAAGCGCAATTCTGAGCAATTGTCAGAAACAGACAATTCAACTCAGTCAACTGGTGCTGCTGCAAATAAAGGTAAAAAAAAAATCATATCAATGCCTGTTTATACTTAATACTTCTGGCCCAGTATTCTTCATACTTTGGGATCTCAAAATACAACTCAAACAAACAACCTCAGAGTCCAGTAAAGTTGTAGTAAATCACAATCATTGAAATTTAGCATGTAATAATAAATACCAGTAGAGTATAAATTCCCACAAAATTTGATAATTGTAGCACAGTTTTGAGTACAGTTACCAAAATGTCAGATTCTTAAAGTTTGAGCTTAAATTTCAAGCTTTGTGCTGTTGAAAAGTTGTAAGAATGCAAGGCCAGTGTTGGTTATGATACATCATGCATCATGCCCCCATGCATGAGTTTGCATTCCAACATCATTGTAATTCATTTTACATGCATGCTGACCCCAACATTGTTATAAACCAGAAACTTCCTGTAGTCTAAGTATTGCCTGCATTAATACATTATGCACACATGGATAGGTTGTACTGGTAAAGAGCATATTTGGTGATGTAGGAGGCATGGTATTTTTCCCAAGTATAAAAAAAATCTTTCCTTTTGCACAACTAGGAATCCACACTTGTATATTTCAGAAACCCACCTGTATCATATTACTCTATTTTAATATGCATTAACATGTTTCCTTATTTATTTTGTAGATAACAGTTTGTTTCTAAAGAAAATATTTCTTATTATTTTGGATGGGTTTTGATAGCATAATAGGATAAATTTCCAGGATTGACAAAGTAAATCTAATATTAACTTAATTAGTTCTGTCAACAAGACCTGTAGGTAAGCTTCTAAAAAAAATTTTCTTGTTTCACAAATTCTGTTTCCATTCAGCAAATGAGAGACTTCACAGATGCGACCCAAAATTTAATATTTGGGATTTCAGAAGATTTAGTTTTGGTTTCATTGTCACTTATTTGCTTTGTAATAACTAAATTAAATATCATGTAAGTGCAGAAGAACCAGATTTTTTTGGTGATAGACCATAAAAGCATGGCCTACTTCTTATAAACTAAATGGGGAATTGCCATGATATTTTATATGTGCATTCATTCCATGGTTTAATTGGTCCTAGATAAAAAATGTTGAAGCTCAGACATCTTTATGGCTACTTCAGTGACCATCTTGAAGTCCTTTTTCAAATGCTACTCTTCATGAATGGAATATATAAACATGGGAAGTTAAGCTAAAGACTTTGTATGGGGTCTAGTTGATTCTAAGTGAACATGGTGCCATTCTGACTTCTAATCTGGCAACTGTAGCGGCTATCTTGAAAATCATCTTTACCATTATTTTCCTTAATTGAAAGCAGACCTGCCAACCCTTAAGATTTTGTCTTAAGTCTCATGAAAATGACCCTTTAATTACAGCCTTAGAGAATAAAAGCAAAGTCTATGGAAAAATGATCATTGCCAAAAAATCTAGATAATTGTATAATCTTTGTTTGATTTGGATACAAGTTTCATATTAGATTTAGAGAAATTAGAGAACTAGACTGACTTTACAGAAGTAGCTCAGATTCTTTATATGGCACATATTTTTTTAGGTGAAGCATCTGCATGATCAAACTGCTGATTATAAAATTTTTAAAAATAAAAAGGAAAGAATAATTCTCTTTAAAAGTGTTATTAATCAGCACAGAAGAATAAAAAGGAGAAATAAAAACAGGAAGGGACACAATTACATTTGTTGGACATCATGTGTAAATTTGAGTATGACTGGTGAGAGATATGAATGTTGTCATCATGTGAAATGGAAGAAAACAAACAACTCCAAGATTTACATCAAGTTGAGAAATAACAAGAACCATAGAGCTGCATGGGATTTGCAACTGAAGTTTGTACAACTGTACTTGTGATAAATAAGGTCTACATGTATTTTACAAATTTTTAATTTGAACATAATGTCTACCATAACTACATGTTTTGATTACTGAACATTTTTCCGTTTTACAATAGCAGTTTATGATATGTGTTACACCTTGCTGAAAACTGGTCGATCTTATAGAAACAAATCAACTGCCTTACTGAGAGAGTCTCATCTGGGTTGGCTGGTTCAAATCCCAGCTGAGTCATACCAAAGACTTTACAAAATGGTACTAACAGTTGCCTTGCTTGGCGCTCAGCATTAAGAGGTTAGAGGTTATTGTTAAGAATGGTCGGCCTTGTGTCAGGATAATGTGACTGGGTGGAATATCATGCTACATGTCCGCAGCATGATGCTCCAGTGATAGACATCTCTATAAACTGTCACACTGCAGACATTGAAACAATATTACTAAAACATTGTTAAAGCTACATTAAAATATAAATCACACACACACACACACACATCAGGTTTGGCAGGTCAGAGATAGTCCTGAATTTAAAGTCTACACGAGAAGATTCCTTATTGTGTCTGGTAGGTCCTAAATGACAATAATGCTTTCTTGAAATCCAGTGGCCACCATGGTATCAATCTAAATAAAATCTTGTTATTAAAACTCCTTCCAAATAGATGTCTACACCAACGAGTTTTTACCAAAAGGCTTCTTATGATAGTTGATCTTGAATGAAATTGGGAAATGTGTTTTACTCCGATTGACTCTGTCCTTAACAACATACATATTTTGCTGCACTGTAAAACACCAGACCAAACCAAATCCAAATAAACTTGATGCCAGTCCTATATACATTATAGCTGACTTGATGTCCATCTTGAAAAGCAATGTATCACTCCTTTTGAAAGGATGGTCATATAGACAAAAGACTTCTAATGATATCTAGTTGTTTCTAAATTTCAACAGTGCCAATCTGACATTTATTATAGTCACCACTGGCCAATTTAAAGATCTTAATTTGGCTTTTGACAATCAGCAATTTTAAAAATATTTGGAGATAGTAGTAGAGTGATTTCTTTTGAGGGACTAATGGTGCCAGTCTTAAATTCAGTATGGACTCGAAGATGGCCATCTTGAAAGTCTTATTAATGCTGCTTCTGAATGGATGGTCTTGGTTTTTTCAGGTTAAAGACTTCTTGTGATGTCTAGTTGGTCCAAGTGAAAATTTTTGCCAATGTTATCTCTAATATGGCTATCACAGAGTCTATCTTAAACATTGTCTCGTGATGATTTCATAAAGTTCAAAACAAGGAAGAGTATTAATCATGGATTCCTGGAAATTATTTTCAGCTTGTAGAGTCTCAGTTCCTTCAAGGGATAATTCTTTGTTAATTAAAGTCATGAATTCAAGTTACACATTTTATAAAAACAGACAGCTTGCATCAGATGAAAAATTTATTCTAAATTTTCTCTTTTACATTATCAGAGATAAATAATTTAAGACCTCATTGATAATGTAATGCCTCTCATAATATCAGACAATGAGGAGTGATTAAAAGATAGATATAACTTTATCTCTGTTGAGCAACAAGTTTTCCTTGCATGACAGAATATTTCCCATCATAATCATGTATTTTGCATTGTGTTAAGCATCTAAATCCAAGTTAGGGTGCCTCTCTTTAAACCTGCTGTTATATCAATTACAGACCATGAAATGGGCAATTTAACCAAATCTGCATTTGTGCTCTGTTTTCTTCTTAATAATTCATGTATTATTTCATTTTTATTGATTTTGCATTTCATTTGCTTTCATTCTGCATTTTGATAAGTTCCATTTTCATTTCTCCGGTAAAATTGCTTATTTAGGGTCAGTACATAGAAGATCACTTCTATAACAAACTGTATACTTGAGGGAAAATAGCTCATTTCTTACTTCATCTAGTGACTTCACCATTATGCAATATCTACCTTTATTATATGACGTCTAATTTGCCATTTTCTGATTGTCTGAATGGCAAGAAGCTGTATTTGCTAAAATGTTACATCACATTTATGTGCATATACAGGGCTGCAGAAAGATTCCAAAGATTCACCAGACATCAATTCATCACTCTTCTATATTCAGAGGCTGCAATGCTTCTGGGTGCTAGAGTAGGTATCACACATGACTAATCAGTGGCAGATTGTCTTTTGTGTTTCATCCATCTATTTTTCTTACCATGTCACCTTTCAGCAATAGTTTCTTTGTAATAAAATTTTTTTAGACCATAGTTATTGGGGAATCTGGTTATATTTATTTTGATCTTTATTTATTCTCATTTAATGTCAGTACTTGATCTAATAATTAAAAAGCATATATTTGTTAAATGTTTGCTGTATTTTTAATTTTACTTATTGATAACAAACTTGGTTGAACATTGTATCAACACCACTAAAGCAAAATAATACAGTCATATAATCAAACAATTACTGACTTTATATTTGAGTTGCTACAGGAATTTGTAAACCCCAAAAAACTGATTTTCATCTCAGTAGTCAACTTCAGTGAATATAATTTTTCAGGTGTTGATAAATCCTTTTAGACCCCCCCACACACCTCAAATAAATGACTACTGTTATCTAGCATGTGTATGACTTTTAAACTGGACCTTGTGACTAATGCCCTTGCTCTCAACTTATGCTCTAGTGTCTAAATCCAGTTTAGTCATCATACATTGGTACCAGAAACTTTTACTATTGCCCTGAGGGGCAATCAGGGTACCTGGGAAGGACTCTGTTTCACTAAAAAGGTATGTTGTATGACCTCTTAAGAGTTTTTGTGCAAGAAAACTTTATAATATTAAGATCACTTACTAAATTTTATGCAAGTAGTAATAAATGGGAGTTTTTGTTTCTGCCAGTGTCCCCAAAATAGACCCCAATCCAACAGTGTCCCCAAAATAGGCCCCAATCCAACAGTGTCCCCAAAATAGGCCCCAATCCAAATGTAACTAGATCCAAATCAGAGTGTTCATTTTTTTGTTTTGTTTTCTAATCATGCAGAATTTAAGCAATTTGCTCCTGGAAATTTTATTCCTAATGGGTTTTATTTAAACATATTGGGCTTAATTTCCATTACAAATCATCTAAGTAAAATCCCATCAAACAACTTTTGTTCCAATTATAATTTAATGATATCTGCCTTGCTTTTTTATTTAAAGTTTGTCTTTATTCTCTGAATAATCTTTTTTCTTCAAAATAGACTGCTCACTAATCAGTGACTTATCATTTGCTCAATTATTGCATCTTTTCTTGCATATGTGTGGTGCTTTGTTGACAGGTAGGTGAAAGCATTCATTGATAGTGTGTAGAAAAGCTTGAAAATAAGGTGTTGAAGGAGTTTTTCAGCTTTGTTTTAGTTATAACCCATTGATTTAAATCAGCACATTAATTTTCTTCAGCCACTGGTGCAAGCAGTCCTACATCCTAGGTAAATCCTTTATTGTGGTGGTAGCTACACTATATACTACATATTGTTACAATTTGCATGTAGTTTTTTGTAATTTTTTATGATTTAAAAGATAGTTATAAAATTACCTCCCTTGGAATCACCGCCATCTTAAGGGTCATTATTCTATGAAAAATGAAAAGCATAAATTGATTTTCTCTTTATACAGAATTTTAGATTTTCAAATGCCTATATGTTTGGAAAATTTAATATAGATCACAAATATTTCAAAAGCATGATTTTTATATGAGGGAAGCAGGGAGACATAATTTGCTAAAAATCATTTACACCAGTAAAGATGCCATATGAATCAGGTCATAAATATGCTTTAATAAGCTACATGTGTGAACTTTTATTTTAAAAGATTAATGATTTATTATAGTGTAATGATTAATCAGAGAACTATAGCTGTAGCTCAGTTATTAACTATGGATGTACAACCATATATAGGGAAATAGTTATCTGTGATCAGAGAACTATGGATGAATAACCATATATAGAGAAATGCTAGCTCTATGATCTGTTGGAGAACTATGGATGTACAACCATATATGGGGAAATGGTAGTCCTACAACATAAGCCCCTTCACACAGATATATTTCGGGGCCCCGATTGGCCAAGTGGTCTAAAGCGATGTCCGTTACGGATCACTGCCATCTCACCTCTGTCTGCGTGGGTTCGAGTCTAGGATTCGGCGAATGTTGACATGTGAGAAAGCTTGCCAGTAGCTTCTCGTGGGTCGGTGGTTCTTTCCGGTGATTTCCTGGTTTCTTCCTCCACCATTAATACTGGCCGCCATGAATAGCCTATCGTGTGCTGAAAAATGGCGTTAAGCCCAACAACAACAACAACAACAACAACAGATATATTTCTTCTGGATGGGTGATGGGTCTTACTGCCTGACTAATGATGATGTGAAGGGTGTTTTGATGTTGATTAACAGTGTAACGAAAAGTCAGATTTTCAGGAATATCACACACAACTGGCAACCAATAACCATGCCTTTCTACAAAGTAAAGTTACAATGTTTTGTCAGACTTTACTTATTACCCTGAGTCATTTCTCCAATAAATTCAAATTCTCACCAAAGAAATGGACCTGTTTTAAAGTTTCGTTGGCCTACAATTTTAGTTTGCGGAAAAGTGATGAAAGCTGGTAATGCCGAAATTGGGTTAGGTTGAAATATTCTTTAACAAAATGAATAAAAAATATATTATGCCAAATGGAACTTTAAGCAATGTTTCATTTCGTTCAAGAAACATATCTCTCACATGAACCTACTTGAACATACTTTGACATATCTCGACTATAGTCGCATTGCAACAAATTCAAATGTATGTCAGTGGAACATGAAAATATGTTCATTTGCAAGTGTCATATTTTGATTCCACCAGGATAAAGACAGCACAATAAGTATATTAATTACACATAAACTAGTGGATTAGTGTAGATATAGGCTGCCAAGTGTGTGAGATATTCCTGAAACTTTGACTACTCGTTCTGATTTCAACAACATCAGAACTGGCTATGTAAGGCTGTTATTAGGGTAATATGATATAACACAAAACAAAGACATGTGCTATGTCTTACATTGTAGGACTAGGTAAATGATAGCTTTTTGATCAATCAGAACTATTTTCAACCATATTTAGTGAAATAGTTGCTTTGTTATCAGCTATGGATGTACAACCATTTATAGAAAAATGGTAGCTCTCTGATCAGTCAGAAAACTATGAATGTACTACCATGTATTTGAATGAAAGGAATACCTTAATGTTGGGCCAGAGAGATATGGATGTACAACCACATATAATAAAATTGTATCTTTGTTATCAACTATCGATGAACAGCTATATGCAGGGAAATAGTAGCTTTGTGATGTACTAGAGTACTAATGATATACAGACATATATAAAGAAAATTGTATGTTGATGTTCAGCCAATGAACTAAGGATATACAGCCATATATAAGGGAAATAGTAACTGTGATCAATCAGGGAATTTAGGATTTATTACCCTAGAAGGGATATAGTAGCTGTGTGATCACGTAGGGAGCATAGGATGTACTGCCATATAAGGGAATAGTAGTTTATGTATCAACCAGAGATAAGGTTTTACTACCATATATAGGGTATTTCTTGCATTGTTAAATTTTCATGCATTTCCAATTTTCAGAGATTTTTATGTTTAAGTTTGGACTTTTCAATTTTCTGATTATTTTTTTTTTTGCAATGTTAAATTTCTGCATTTTGTGATCACATTGTGTTAATTGTAAACATTTTTTTCATGTGCACTACAAAATTTAATTTCATTGCTCCAGTCTCATAATATATGACAGATATTCCTTTAAAAACAGGATCCTAAAGATGACTGACACCTTGTACAGGGGAGGTAATTCTTATTGAACTAAAATCTTTCTTATGGTGTCGAAGTTGAATCTTCTTCTAATCTGCAGCATTTGACTGTTATCCCTGTTATGATAGCATAATACTTCTTTATAGCTAATTATTCTTTACTGCTGTTGGTTTTAAAATATGTTTTTCACTCCATATTTCCATAATTTCAATCCAGTTCTTTTTGTAGAAAAGGTGTGAATATTTTATACTTTTCATGAGCATGTGCATCCATAAGATCCTGCAATGTCCCCGACCTCATTGAAGATAGAGACATCAAGGTTTGAATCTTAATGAAGTTGGTCCTTGAATGTTCAAATCTATTACAGAATGCAGCATTATGACTTATAAAGGGCTGGGGGATAAGCAGTTATGTGTATTATTCTAGATATTGTATGTATTATTCTAGATATTGTATGTATTATTTTAGATATTGTATTACCCATGAATGGTGAGACATAGGTGACTTTTCTGTCCACAAGTGCAGTGTTGCCTTACCCATTAATGGTGAGATATATTGGTATGACTTTTCTGTCCACAACAGTAGTTTTTTCTTATCCATCAGTGGTGAGACATATTGGTATGACTTTTATGTCCTCAGCTGCAGTGTTTTCTTAACCATGATTGTTCAGATATAGATTGACTTTTTGGTTCATAACATAAGTGGCAGGTCAAGTGATAAAGTTTGTAAAAGTTGTATCTCTTCTACAGTCACTGTATTCAACTTTAAATATGGTACATTATTACTGCATTTTCTCAGAAGTGTATCATGGTATACCAGGATTCAAGTGGTATATTATCTTTGTCATTGGAAGGATGTTTACAGGCAAGACACAGGAACAGGAATCATGGAACAGGAATCATCATATACTTCCTCATAAAAAAAAACCCTTCAGAACAATTGTAAATTTGATTAATTAATATTTAGACACTAAAGACAGGTCTTTGTTTTGCATAACTTTATTTCTTTCTCCTCATCATAAAAGAGTTGTAATTGCTTTACTTTTTACTTGATACAACTTTGATACATGGCTGGTTTAGCTAACTTACAGAAAAGGAAAGTCTTTATTTTAAATTCGTTCCATTTTTTAATAAATATGAAGTATTCACTAGCCTAATTCTGCTTTTTCTTCGAGTGGCATTTTGATCTTTTCCTCTGTGTTTATTAATCCATTGGTAGAACTTTGTTGCAAGATGGAATAAATAGTTATCCTTATATATGTACCTTGTTGGGTTTTAAATATGCATCTATAAATTTGAACAGAGTTATGGTCCTTGAAGGTTAATTTGTACTGTAATTGACATAGCTCAAGAACCATTCCCTATACACTGATGCAGTTGGCATGAACATTGTGACCTACATATGCTTTATATAGATTTAGTCTTGTTTTGATGATTTATGGCCTCCTGATTGCTCATTCTTCTGACTCTGCAAGGTAACGTCATCAAACTTTTTAGATTTTCATCATTATTAAATCATGACTAGCACAGTAGATCCTTGTAAACTGACAGCACATAGCTACAGATTAATAAGACATTGAGCTAGTTTGATTTCCAGCATTCCATGACTAAATCAGTTATGGATCCTTATTGATCATTCTCCTGATTTTCTGCAGTGTATCTTTGCTACCTCTAAATTTTGTGGATTTCAGGCAATTTTGGCATGCAGGTTTCAAGAGATATTGAATGAGTTCAATTTCAAGCATTCAGAATTATCATTTGGAAGAGTTATGGCCCTTTACTGTGCCCTTAAATTTGCTTTCCTTGGCATAAGTACACTAAGGAATATGGCATTTTGGCCAAAGGTATTATACATCTTTAGACTGATGAGACCTTTAATAAGTTCATTTTTAGCATTTCATTTCATCATTAGAAGAGTTTATACCCCGAATGACCATCTTGTCAGACAATTGAGGCCATGATAAGCAGATTACAGAGAACAGCATCCTTTGTAATGCTGTCATTGATATTAACTCTAATGAATTTTTTTTGGACTTGCACCTTTTCGACAAAACCCTTATTAGCACATTTAAGCAAAAATGATATAAATATATTAATATATAAAGTCTGAGTGTGTAACTAAGCAAATGATGTGCATTTTAAGCATAATTAATTAAGAAAATTTAGTTGTTTAATAGAATTATAATGGAATTGGTATCTATGCATTTTAGGCATGTTTTTGCATGTGCATTTTTGTATGTTTGCATTGACAGGAAAATGGTCCTTTTTTGATGAAAGTCATAAAACATAGGTAGTATATTTCTTTGGCATGCATTGAAGAACTTATAATTTGACAGTTGATTTGTTGTGCTTCATTTGCTCTGTAGTTCTATGGGTTCACTTGTAATTCTTGATTTCCAATTTTTTAATATTTTATTGTGGATTTAAACCATGAATATAAATATCCAACATTGTCACCAAAAATGTGATTTGCATTTAGAGGCATATTTTAATTCAATTAGTTAAATTACTATATACACTGTATATATTCAAGTGTAAGTCTACCTGACTATAAAGTGACCCTATAGACACTCTGCAAGCACATACAGTTTCCATTATTACCCCTAGATATTTAAAATTTGTTGTATATCATGCTTATTAGATGAACCCTACTCTGCAAGAATCAAAATTTGAGCAACCAAAAGTTGACTTACAATCAAGTACATTTTTTTTGTATTACCTGTATGTCAATTCCAACTGTAAGACTTAATGAACCAGATTTGCCATCACATAATGTGCCAACAGTTCAGGATCAGTGCAGTTTGTTAGGAGTAATCATTAAAATGAAGAACAACAACCCTGATTTGCTGGTGCATTATGTAAAGGGAAATCAGGGTCTGTATTGTTTGCAGTTAGAATGGACATGTATACTTCAATGTAACAATATAGTAATATTTTGTAAAGATACAAAATTGGAGTGGCTGCTCAACTTGCAGTAGAGTATAATAGATTTGAAAACAGAAAATATATAATTAATTTACAATTATTATGTACAGGTTTGTGTTTTATTCCAATTGAAGATGAATGTCACTTTTTATTTGTATATACTGCACTGAATTCATATAGAAATTTAATACCACAATACTACTAATACTAACATATTAATCCAAAAAACAGCAAAATTGATTGTATTGATATATTTGCAAAATTTGTCTACCATGGTATGGAAATAAGAAAAGGTTCATTTGGTAGATTATAGATTCATATATATGTGCAAGAAAGATATAGTGCTACTTTTTGTCTCAAATATTACTTTAAATTAATGTTTTTCTATAAAATGTATAATTTGTAATTCCATTTTTGATGTAAATGTTTTTGTTCTTTTTTTGTTGCTTGTTCTTTTTGAATAAACACTCTACTTGTGTTAGATTATGGAAAGAAGCAACCATCGTGCATACACTGAGATTATCTTTGGTTAAGACAAAAAGTTAACCTTAGCACACACACTATATGTATAGTAAGTTATGGCAAGAAGCTGTGGCTTTGTACACACAAGCTGTGCATATGTTATGTTATGGCAAGATGCCGGCCTTAAGTACACACACACTGTGCATGTGTTTTGGTTTACGGGAAGATGCTGGCCTTTTATACACTCAGACTGCATGTGTTAGGTTATGGCAAGAAGCTGGCCCATTGTACCCACAGGTTGTGTATTTGTTATGACAAGAAGCTGTCTGAATAGACTGCATATGCTAGGTTATGGCAAGATGCCTTTTGTACACACAGACTGTGCATGTGTTTACTTTCTACACACATTTACATATGCTATGTTAAGGCAAGAAGCTAACCTTAGTACACACCATATTTGTGTTGGATTATGGCAAGATGCTCACCTTAATAAACACACTGTATGAATGTAAGGTTATGACAAGATGCTGACTTTAGTACATACACTGTGTATATATATATATATATATATATATATATATATATATATATATATATATATATATATATATATATATATATGTAAGATGCTGACTTTAGTACATATTGTATGTATATAAGGCTATTGCAATATGCTAGCTTCAGTACACAATGTATGTATGTATGTATGTATGTATGTATGTATGTATGTATGTATGTATGTATGTATGTATGTATGTATGTATGTATGTTAGGTTATGGTATGAATCTGACTTTAGTACACACACTGTATGTAATGATTATAGCAGGATGCTGACTTCAGAGTTTAGTACACACACATTGCGTTATGTAAGGTTATGGTAAGGTGCTGTCTTTAGTACACACTGTATTCATGTTGGGTTATGGCATAAAGCTCACCTTAATGCACATACTGGACACATGCAACATTGTCACAATAAACTGACCTGGTGATCTGCCAAGACAGAATTTGAACTTTATGCCCATGAAAGTTAATGAATTAACTTTTTTCAAATCTGTGCCTCCAAGTTGTAAAATAAACCCCATTTTATAAGTAATTTTTGTGTTTTGTGATATATATATATATATATATATATATATATATATATATATATATATATATATATATATATATATATATATATATATATAAATTGAACACAGCTTGTTTTTGATAGATGGAGTGTTTATTTGCATATAGAGGAGATTTTATGAATATAGAACTAATTTCAATGAAAGCTACATAAAATGATAAGCAATTTTGATTATTCCAGCATTGGTCAGCAAAATTAGAGATTATTTAACAAATTTCAGGTTTGCATGAAAGTAACATATCGGTTCTGTGCATCACATGATTAGTATCTGATTTTGTAAGTTAGGCTACAAGTGAACTTAGAGAAATGCTTTTATAGTGCATTCAATGTATTGAACATTAAGCCTTAATTTAGCTGCAGTGTCCAGTGTATCCAATGTTTATTTAAAAAATCATTGATTTTTGTAAAACATGAAAATATAAAAGTCTTGGACACACTTGGCACATGAATACACATATATGTGAAAATGGCAGTTATCAATATTTATTATTATTATTATTATTATTATTATTATTATTATTATTATTATTATTATTATTATTATTATTATTATTATTATTATTATAGTTTACAAAGTCTGTGTTAAGGTTTTCAAAAGGACAATGTCATCTGTGGAAATATTATTTATTATTGCAAATGAACCCTATTTAGATATAATTGGTAAAACTCTATAGTAGCTGAAAATATGTTCATAGCCCATGTACACCCCTATTCTCTACAAATATATATATGTGTGTGTGTGTGTGTGTGTGTGTGTTAATTTATTATACTGTATTTTATCTAAACAAAACTCAGTTGATAATCTTCATCTACATGTATCTCACACATTTTTAGCATTATTTACTTTTGTTATACTTATTTTTGTATTATTTACTAATTTGCATTTCAGTACTATATGTTGAAATATAAACAATCATATTATTGCAAGACATGTTCATTGTGCTTTCTGAAATAGTGCTGTTACTAATAAAATATGTAAATATATTTATAACAAGCTGGTAGTTTCTTTTATCAAGAAATTGATAATCACATGGTGTTATAGAGTCAATAAATGTTTCACATGCTCAATATCCTCTGTCATAAATAATCTATTAATCTTCTTAGATATTTCTTTCCCAAGGTTGGTAAAACAAATCAAGTTGCATAATTTAGGGCATACTCAAGTCTTTAAATTGCTGTACATTGTGTTCTAAATGATTTTACTGGTTCAAAGTTAATAAATTTAATTCATTTGTAATGCATTATTTGTCACAATGTTGCAGTTTACCCTTTTAGGATAAAGAAACCTTGTCCTGCAAGATGTGCCATTTTCCAATTCTATAGTATTCTAACACTTTAAAACTGTTTGTTAACCTACTGATTTTTTTATAAAAAAAAACACTTCAAGGATAAAAAAAAAATGCACAAAATATAGTCATTTCATTAATTTATAAATTCTAACCTGATTGTCGTCAGGGGGTTGCTACCACTCTCATCTTACTGGCATTTCAGACTGAAACTCTCAATGTAAATAACAGACAGGCTGCTCACTGTCCATTTCTGGTTTCTGATACTGACCATTTAAGTAAATCTCTTGTCTGCATCCGATAGTCTACAGTGTCTAGTTTTAATACTTTTGAAACAGAATGAACAAACAAAAAGACAAACTCTTGTATACATGTGTTTAAAGAGATGATAATTTCAAAATTTAAAGAAGTATTGAGATTATCAAAGATAGTGAAAAACATCACACTTGTTACTTAAAATCAGACACCCATGCAAATATGGTGACCATGTTACTAAAGAAATTCCTGTTTGAAATGAAATGCAAACAGGTTGACTGCGTTTGGGACCCCTGGTAACAATAAAGTTAGAAATTTTAAACTGATAAATTAAATAAGTTTTCAGCAATTCTGTATATCCTTGATACTTTTTGTTTTTAAATCTTTTGTGGAAATCAAGGGTAGGGTGTGCAAATACTATAGTAAAGTTCTAGAGTGTGTACGTTATAGACCCAGTCTGACTCCATGTTATAGCTCATTTACAGCAGTGCTGTTAATTCTTTTCTGGATGACCTGTTGAGTAAAGATGGAAAATTTATTGCTGAAGAGAAAAATACCAAGATGGTTAGGGGTTTTAGGACCATAGAATATGAATTCCTCCTACTTTGGACACTACTATCAGTCCTTTGTTTTTTAGGTTTTTTCAGTAAGTAATATTGATAACAGTAGATTAAGCATAACCTCATTGTTACTTGTCATCTATATTTATTTTATTTGAAAACTTGTTTTACAGTCAATTTCTTTCTGGAAATGTGGGCATAAAAACCCCAGTAGAACACATATCCAACCTGTTTGTCATGCACAGAATGTGTATATATGGACAGATATCCAGTTTGTTATCTCGAAACTCATATTTTGGATTTGGCTGAAAGATGAAGAACTTACAAATAGAGGGGGGGGGTTCCTCCCCATTTTTTTTCTCCCCATTTTCTGCTCCCCACTTCAACCACAAATCTGTATAATGTCGGAGTAGGACACATATCTTTAGATAGTAGTCATTCTGTTGCTATGATTGAGTCCCCACCCCCCGGGAGGAACACTAGATACTGGTCACCTGGATCACCTGGTCCAACTATAGGGCATCAGGCACTTGGTACCTGGCACTAGTCATGAATTTTAGCTATTTGATCACCAGCTTGAGACATCAGTCACCTGTCACTGACCAATGAATATCAAATAAGGACCACCAGTCACTACAGATAAATTAAGGAAAAAAAATAACATACCACTTTCCTCTTTGCAACCAATTAATTACACCAAAGAGAGAGAGAGCCAGCATTTATGCACTCTGCTGTGAATTGTGATCAGATCATCAAGCACTCCTTTGCTGTGTTTCCTTTTACTTGATGAACATGGAGTTAATCTTGTGACATTTGTCCTGCTGTTGGTCCACAATGATACTGCTGGGTAACTGTTTTTTTTCCTAAAAGAATCTGAGCTAATTCCTTCTCAGGTTTGGATTTACAAAATAAAGAGCTTTCTCACTTGCCTGGGGCAGTTTTGTGTATTCCCAGAAAGGATAGACAGAATCATTGCTCTATTGAGGACCATTCAGGCCAAGACTTCATCATCAGTCCAACTTTACCTTTCCCCTCCTTGGGACATTTAACTCCACAGAGGACTTGATTACATGAGAGGGATTCACCTAAATCGTCTCCACACAAGGATTCTTTCAGACTGAATTTTTCTTGGATCAAATTTTCAGTATCATCTGAAATGGTTGTTCAATCTGAGCAGGTACCTGATTGGAGTTCCATACAGTGCCCTGAACCAAAGTCATGATCTGTACATGATACATCATTTGGGTTAGGGTGCTGGTCTGTACTTCTCCTGGGCATTTTCCATCTGGAGCGAGCAATCTGCATAAACAGTTTGGAAAACAAGGCAGGTGTTTTTAGCTTGCATGAGTACATAGACCAAATCAGGAGGCATTGCATGATGATCACGGAGAACACAAAGAGGTACCTATGCATTTTCTAATTGCATGGAGGTGCTGAGTCTTCTAAGCTGGATAGTCAGAGGGTATTACCCTCTGAGGTTGCTGTAAACTAGAGTCAGAGGGTAATACCCTCTGAGGTTGCTGTATACCCAGTAAGAAAAAATTCATGCAGACTATCCAGGACAGGCAAGATAGTTCTCAGTATCTTACAGTATCAGAGTCCCTATTTAGACTGTTAGGTTATCTCTGGTAGACTTGTTCACCACAAAACTCAACAAGCAACCCTTTCATGTCTTCCCAGTCCCAGATGAAAGAGTCTGTGCAGTGGATGCTTTTACATTTAGGTGGGATCAGATGCTTGCCTATGTGTTCCCACAAGATTCAGATTAATTCTGCAGGTTCTCCAGAAGGTCAGGACTTTCTTTGATCAACTCATGCTAACTTCTTTCTGGCCTCAAAAGTCATGGTTCTCTGACCTCCTCAACTTTTTTATAGACCATCCCAGGTCATTACCTCATTGGAAGAATCAAGGGTATATTTTGCCTTGGTCTGAGAGTTGTGGCACAAATGGTGACCCATACCACTGCTATTCAAAAGCAGTGGATTTGTTTGATTGTAAGGTGAGTAATTTAATTCTTACTCCTTTGGAGCCTCAATTCTTACCGACAATTCTTACCGACAAATTTAGCTTCAAAATTGTGACTGGTAATGTATTACTGATATTAAACTATAGCTTTTGGGGTGGGGGATAAAACTTTAATTTTTTAATACTTACCTGTCATTAATTCTCTGCTTGGGCCTTTTGATGTGGAGTTGGAATTGAATGGCTCTTTGATGTACACACTATGAAACTGTCTAGCATACATGGTGGTTTTCCATATTGGAAAAGGGTAAGCTACACAATAGTTACAAGTAAGTATTACTTAATTGCAATTATTCCCATCCCAACCCCACTACATTGTTATGCCAGTTGTTAGAAGTTATGAATGCATTGACTAATTCTTAAATTTATACCATCATGTATTCTTATTCAGGTGGAGCAAGTAGACCTACATCAGTTGGTGGTTTGTTACCACCAGCACCACCATCATCTTTACCATCAGGGGCATCACCTGCACCTCCACCACCACCACCTGCAGCTCCTCCCCTGCCACCACCAAGTAACAGCACACCACCACCAGCACCACTAACAGCCTCTGGAGATCGAGGTGCTTTGCTTAGCTCCATCACTAGTTTCAAAAAAGGGGGACTGAAGAAAGCAGAAACCATTGATAAGAGTGGTCCTAAAATCTAATGTCACCCATAGACACTCACATGATAAAAGTTTGATATTGAAACTATGATTTTTGAATGACAGGAAACTGGTGGACATTTGTAGTCAAGTAATATTATACAGACTTCCAGAAAGATATTGTTCATTTGCTCTTTATATTCAATGTTTATAGCATCTTCACTAGCCAAGGTTCCAATATGATAGCCATATCTACACCTTGTTGTTTCAAGTAAATATATCTGTGCAAGCCACAGCATCCAAACAAAATTAAGTTCCTACATGATCGAAACAAGGGGAACACATAACTTGAATGGACTGATAAATAAGCAATTGTCCACAGCTGGTCCATGTTTGTATAACTGCCTTTCACTCCAGTATACCAGTAATGATGTCCCTCTGATATGTATTCATACTTTCAAAGTTAAGCTTACAAAGAATCCTTTTTAGGTCATTTGCCTTCACCATTTCTGGCCAATGTACAATGCACTGCTGTTACACACTATTGGTTATGTGGCATAACATACTAAGGAAGGCAACTCTTGAAATCTAATAGTTGTCACTTGGACAGTGCACTAAATATCTGTTTTATCTGCCAAGTTGTAGATAGGGTTTTCATATCAGAACCTTGGCTGGTTAAGATGGGTTTGTAGCAACCACAGAATCTGCACACATTTGTATCATGTGAAAAAAAATTAAATTACAGTATTTTCGACTGGTAGTTCTATCAGTTTAAAGATTAAATTTGTAACTGAACAAATAAAACATTATTATCTGTACAATTTGTTATGAGAATGTATTTGTATAAGCCAATATTTTCACTTTTCATTTTTATGTACATCAGATGTACACTTTGTATTGGTTTTTATTTCATTGTAAATATTAAACTTGCATTGAATGCCAAAATTTATGGGAAATCATATTTTCATGTGCAGATCATGGAGAAAGTTAAATAACACAAGATCATAAGTGTTATTGTTAATCATGATGAAATGTTGACATTTGTTTCCATATTCATCATAAGAATTACATGTCTGTTATATATTTGCCAGAATTGTTCAAATCAAGCAATTTATACCACACTTGTGAATTTATTTTAATTTATTTTATTATTAAAGAGACTTTGAAGCATACTTAAAAGTCTATATTACTGTCAGCATTTATAAAGTATGCAGTTCAAGCATTTGGAGATTATAAGATTGGGATGCATGGGTCAGAAGCAAGCATGTGCCATATGCAAGTTCGCACAGGTTCATTAATCAATAACCAGGAATAAGGTCACACAGGTCTTTGAGTACTTTGTAGCAATGAACAGTAATAAGATCACACAGGTCTTTGGGTACTTAAATAGCAACACACAGGAATAATTAATGTCACACAGGCCTGCATGTACTTTGTAGAAATAAACAGCAATAATTAAGATCACAGAGATCTTCAGGTACTTTCAGGCAACAGTAATAAACAGTAGTAAACTCACACATGTCCTTGGGTAATTTGTAGCCATAAACACTAATGATCCCATACACAGGCCTTTAGGTATCCTGTAACAATAACACTGATAAGCTCACACAGGCCTTTAAGTACCTCACACAAAAGGTCAAGTACTTTGTTGCAGTAATAGACTTTTTGTATGTGTACAACAAAAAAGTCTTGTGTTTAAAATTTGTTCCATTTATGGTACATGTTTTACTAGTTCATTGACTAGTGACTGCATACTAATTTATCTTGTTCTAATTCTGATTTTTCTTTTGTATATTCATATTATATAGTCCTATATTATACTCTCTTAAATCTGACATTCTTGAATATTGAAGCTAAACAAATTAGTTCTGTTAAATCATAATCACATCACATCCAAAAGCAAGTATGAAAAATAATCTTATATGACCATTTGTAAATGCATTTCTTAAATTGATTTTACAGTGTAAATTTTATTTATCTGCAGAAGAAGTCCAGCTATAATTGCTTGAAAAATTACCTATATAACTTTGAGTATATTTATGCTAATAAATTGATATATTTATGTTTATATATCCCACATTTGATGTATGTCATCTGAGTTTATCTCTCATGTAGATTTCTTAGTAATGAAAACATTTTTGTTTCCTTTATTTATAGTTTATATATGGGGTAATGAGCAGATTCAGTGCATTCATTATGTACCAATATACCAGTGATATGGTACCTGCCATTTTTGGTACATTACAATTGCTTTGACGAAGGCACTGTACCATGCTGCAGATTTATATTGAATTCCATACAAGATGGTCGATTGGCCAGAATAGTCTCATTATGTTTACTTAAATTGCATATAACCAAGGTGATGATTCATCTTATTCCTAAATAAGTAGTTCAAGTTTAGGAAATGTTTTCCTTTGGATTTTCCGCTTTTCAATTGCTTGTTTCCTTAATATTAGTTATCATCATGGCCATAGGTGGGTGCTAATGATTTTTATGTCATTTTAAATATTTTCTCTTTTTAAATTTGATATCGTGTAAGTAGTTTTCTGGGAAAATATTGGAAACTGTGCAATATCATGAAGATCTCATTTGTTGGCATATTAGAAAACTTTAGCATTTTTTTCAATTGTACATGCTTCATGAACAAATTTGTTATTGGCATCATTATGCAGAAGTAATGTTGGCTCTAATATATACTGATGTTTAACACTGCAGTACTTTCAGGCTTGACACTCCTTTGTACATAACAAGATCATTGTGACTCAAGTTATCTCAAATTCCGATGACAGTGATGACACATTGCATTCAGGTGATTATATACTCACACTGTTACTGTAGACGTCTTGAAGCCTGATTTTCTAACTTTATTCATCTTCACTTCCATACCAAAAGTAGCTCACTATGACCATCATTTCATGTCCATAATACAGTTTAAATCTTTATTTATTTAACATGTCTCATGGACATGATTTTTTAAATTTTTATTTTTGCTTTTTGCAGTGTTTCCAAGTGTGTATGTATATGTTTGTTTTGTATAGAGATCAAGTTTTCAGAATAAACTGAAATATCCTTTTATTAAAAAAAATATGAAACAAATTAGCAAAGTTAGAAGTTGAATTGCCAACATAAAAGATAATCTGATGTGTAGATTTAAGAGAATAAAGAAAAACATACTTACTTAAAATTTCTAACATAAACCATGTCTGAAAACAACACATGCTATTTCATCTGAGATAAATGATGCTTGCAGTGATATAATCTAGATGGGACCATTATATCATAATCACAGTAGAGTTATTAATGTAATATCATTGTAAGGACACAAGATTTTTGAGTACATTTTGATTTGGTCCAGAATCCTGTGTTTTATGTTATTCATCAATTAGATGATGATGTTATTATATATTTTTGTGTACATAATATTTCAAGCAATGCAGATGGAGATTAACATGTTGTCATTGATCATTTACTGTTGTTTACTTTTTTATTACTCTCTTAAACATCATTTTCCTTCAGAAATTCATTATTTTTCAGCATCTGCCACCCGTATGTGCCATTTACATTATGTTGTGTAATGTTGAGGTATTTAAGTATATTTGGCAAAATTTAAGTCACATTTCTCATTTTAGCATGAAGGATTTTTTGTATACCTTCTACTTGTCCATCTGTCTGTTGGCCCATTTTAACATTGATTTTTAAATTTGTCTTTTCCTAAACCACTGGAAATTCACCAATACTTGGTTCATTTGTTTTTAATATGATAAAGTTTTTGTCTCATTCCCTGGGATCCAAAAGGTAGGTTGTGAAAGGTCAAATTTAGCACACAAAAACCTATGACAATAATATCTTCAGATAGTTTTAATCAAATGTGCATATGTACAAGGAAGGCACAACATACATAACATACATAGTTGAGTGTGACCTCATTTTACTGAACAGGGCCCTGAAAATAGAATTTGATTGGTGGGCACTGAGTAGAGTGAGATGATGCTGTTTTTAATTAGACTGCTAATATGTTATAAATAGTATGGGGATTTTTGATAAAATGTGAAAACCGATGTTATCTGTATAGAGCACCACCTTTATTTGCTTCTGTCTTGGGTCTTACTGAAAAAGGCGTAAAACCTGCTATGCGACTGCACTATGAGAGTTGGTCTATGCATTTTATTGTGATTAATCAATAAAGCATACAGCATAGACCCTGATCTGCAGGCCCATTATACAATGGCAGTTAAGTGTCTGTTCTTTGTAGTTAGACCTATAAGCAAGTCCATGTCTCTGATGCCTATGAATCGTTTAGTCCTCCGTGAAAAAGTTACAATCCACAAGAGTAAATAGGTTTAAACAAGTTCTAACACCTAGATTTTTGCCAAAGTGTCAGAATGCATGTTACATTTATTAAATTATAAAATAGAAAAGAAAGTAAAAGTGATTGCTTAATAAAAAAACAAACTTGTAATTGGGCCTGGGTAATAATATTGTAGATATTGTTCCAGAATATTCTTACTTATTTTAAGAAGTTCTTTTGCAAGTAGAAAAGGTAAATGTAGGATAAAAGATTTATAGTGAACCCAGTAGATGATGAGACCACCCAAATTCACTGAATCCTCTCTATTAAGGACATTTAGAGAACACATAAATTTGTCCTCATCAGATGTGCTTTTTTAGCAATTAAAAATTATAAAAATAAAGTAATGGCATCCTAAATATTTTTGTTTGGATCAGGTGTCTTTGAGGCGTCTCCTAATGTGGTTATCATCAATGTAGCTCAGAATTGATGTAATGCTATGTGATTTTTAACAGCTTTAACAATTTTTTAGTCATATCGCTGTGATGTCTATAGTGTGGCAGTTTATTGTGATGTCTAGCTCTGAGGCATCATGCCGCAGACATGTAGTATGATGTCCCACCCAGTCGCATTATTCTGACACCAGGCCGACCAGTCCTAACACTAACCTCTGAATGCTGAATGCCAAGCGAGGCAGCTGTTAGTACCATTTTTGTAAGTCTTTAAGTATGACTTGACTGGGGATCGATCGCTCAGAATTGAAGATGAAGGAATAATGTTAAACAGATCCCACAGTGAAGTACTAGTCTGTGCCAAACCTTATTCTGCTTAATGTAATAAATTGCTTGTGAAAGGCTTATTTACTGTATATCAGAAAGTTGTTTATCATTGAACAGTTTTATTAAAATTTCAGCATGTCTGAAGTGTCATTATTTGTATGAATGATTTGACACTGCATCAACTACTGTATATTTACAGCATGTTACATACGAAGGGCAGGCGCAGTAAATGTGTGCTATTATTATTTGATTTTATTTTCTTTTCTTTCTTAACACAAG
Organism: Potamilus streckersoni; assembly: GCA_016746295.1. Taxonomy (NCBI): domain Eukaryota; kingdom Metazoa; phylum Mollusca; class Bivalvia; order Unionida; family Unionidae; genus Potamilus; species Potamilus streckersoni. The sequence goes on from JAEAOA010002240.1 coordinate 2,429,704, forward strand.
ACAGTTTAATTGCTGAATAAATTTCATGCCTATGTTTGTCTTTTTTCTTGTTGTTTTGAATGCTGGTTACTTATTGCATCAGTCATTCATGTAAAGTGCCAGTATGGTAAAACAACATTGTTCACAAGTGTTATGCATGTATGTGACATTTTAAATATAAAGATGTGTCTTGTACATTTAAAGGACAATGAGACATTTTTTAGTCATTAAATACATAGAGAATCTCATATGGGAAATGATTTAATATTGAATTCATTAAACGAATTGAAAATATCAAGTTTTAGCAAGCCTTGGTGAACAAAATCTGGACAATATTCAATGAGTTTCAAAAATTTTATATGTCCTTACCCATGTAAGATTCTGTTTATCATATAGTTTTTATTTTAATGAAAAAAGAGAAAAAATCATTCATTCTAACTTGGACAGCGCATCTTTGATTTGTTGCGCAAAAATATAGTACCAAAGTCTTGTAACATTTTTGTCAATTGTATAACCAGTAAAATTTACAAGATTTTCTTTTACAAATAGAATTCAAAGAGCAATTGTGCTTCAGAATAAATGAAATACTTGCCTCAAAAAACCTTGTTTTTCAACACATAATGTGTATGGAAGTTCTGTATGATGTCACATAGTTTGATTCATTTAGGTTAGATGACTCGCATAAGTGTTGACACCTAAGGTATGTCACTGGAAGTTGTTGGATATTCATGTGAAACATTTTATACTGGATGAAGAAATTTCACATTGTTATGGTTTTTTGACCAGATGTTTGTATTGGAATTAAATCATATAAAAAACAGTAGATAATTTAATTATTTTACCATGGACAAATACTGTTATTTGATAGGCCTTATGTTCTGTCAGATGGTTAGACAGGGTTTGTGTCGATATTCTTCTATAAACAGAGGTGAGTTTACTTACTTCTGGAAGTTTAGACCGCTCTTGTATATATGGTGGATTCTATGTTTCGGCATTGCAGTGCCTCACCTCCACCTATCCAAGCTCTCATTGGATCAATACCCTTAGTTTTAGTTGTTGTTCTAGTTTGTGAGTTTAATGGCATTATTCAGCACATGATAGGCAATACATGGCATAATGGGTGGGTTAAATTCTTCATATTCAGAAAGACATGACCTTTTTCCCAATTTTCTTTGGGCAGTCAATTAAAAAAATAGCCCCCAAACTCTTTATAGTATTAGTAAAAACAAAAAGTTCTAGACTGTGATAATACATATATGTTTTTATTTCACTGTTTCTGAAATTCTGTGTTGAATAATGCACATACTAATGTTTCTGTTAAATTAAGATTTAAATTATTCTGCACTTCAGAAGTTTGCAAGTTTGGGACTTACCCAGACCAGACCTGTTTGGTCACGATCCTGTATTCATTGGGCCACACCCTTTACTCCATTTACCTTGGTGTGATGTAACCATTTGATGTGCCTTGCAATCACCTTAAAATGAATGAAGCTATGGGGATCCAGAGTAGCTCAGAGCATTGGACTTGAAATGTAGGGATCATGTGTTCCATACCCACCCAGACCAGCCTAGTTTTGGCTAACTTGGTGTGTACTTTGGTAAAGGCACTTAACTCCTGTTTTCTCTGCATGATTTCGAATATCAATTTACAAGTGCCAACCAAACCGACATCCATTAGTTCTCACTTAATAAAAGCACTAAGCTATCCTTAGGCCAGTAAAGAATGTGAATTTGTCACTGACAAAAAGAAAAAGTGATAGTGATCATTTATTTATTTTATTTTTCTGGTGGGGAATTTTAGATTTAAATACTTTGTTGTTTTGCATTGAAGTTTTCTTATTAAATTTTTGTCATGCATTGCAGAGAGGTTCAGTAGGGATATTGCTCTTTACTTAGTCTTGGAACAAACATCTCATAGCATAGTGGTTAAACATTGCATAGAGTGTATGTAGGAATATGGATAATCCACATTAAGCTCTGGAACTGGAGGTCAAAGGTCAAGATCATATTATCGACCAAATACACAAAGGTCAGGTCCTCTAGTGGCTGAATAGATTTTACAAAACAAAACTTTTATAATCTGTTTTATGTCAAGTCTAGTCCTATCTATACATGTGTGCAGTCATGTGTATATATATATATATATATATATATATATATATATATATATATATATATATATATATATATATAATGTGTGTGTGTGTGCAGGTTTGTACTTGTTGTTTTTTTATAATTAATTTGTAAGTGATCATTCTAGGTTATTTTGAAAGTCTGCAAAATATTTAGAGAAGGACTTTATTTTTTCTAGAGATTCAAATGCACATTTAGAAAATAGAATCCATAGTAACTCAAGTACTTGTTCTATTTCGTATTATCCCTTATACAAAGGTCTTGTTCAGTGTCATATTTTCACCTATCATTGCTGCTCTTGCTAAAGGGATGATTCTACTAAAGTTTTTTACTAAATGACATCTTGTGATAATGTGGTTTTAAATGAAAGTTGTGCTGATTCATTATTGAGTTTGGCCTTGCTGTACCTGAATTGATAGTTAATGGATTATGCGGATTTAGCACAAAAAACTTCCGATAAGTGTTTGGCATCAAATAAAATAAGAGCAGATCAGACATCATATGGATGCCATGGTAGCAATCATGAAAATCTTTTGATAGTTACATATTTAGAGAAGATGGTTGTCTATACATGTGGTTTTCTTTAAAATACTTATGATGTTTTATTAGATCCTACAAAGCTGTTGCTGACCATTGGCAGCCATCTTCAAAATCTTACTATCAATAATGTTAATGAGTAAATATT